>JBBGZY010001241.1:220000-670000 GCA_037952925.1 Lithobates clamitans
ATTTACCTCTAAGTTAATCTAATGTCGCGTACACACGATCTGACTTTACGGCATACTTGGTCCAGCGTACCGGATTTCGTTGGACAATTCGATCATGTGTGGGCTCCAGCGGACTTTGTTTTCTCAAAAGTTTGAGGGACTTAGATTTGAAACATGTTTCAAATCTATCCGACGGACTGGAGTACAGTCGAAAAGTCCACTCGTCTGTATGTTAGTCCGGACAAAAACCGACGCTAGGGCAGCTACTGGCTATGAACTTTCTTGTTTTAGTCCGGTCGTACGTCATCACGTACGAATCCGTCGGACTTTGGTTGATCGTGTGTAGGCAAGTCCGTTCATTCGGAAAGTCCGTCGTAAAGTCCGGTCGTGTGTATGCGGCATTAGTAGTATTAAACTGAATGTATTATGCTTTTTATCAGCTATAATGTGTGGAGGGAGTGATGGAAATGTACTGTTGTCACTGGAGAGCTGCTCCAGCAGTGCACATGCTGTGGTTTGATGACATTGAAGGTGTCCAGGATTTAGTGCTCCGAAGGAACGGCGCCCAGGCCATTCCTTCAAAGTCCAGTGCCGTAAACTGTGGCTCCCGCGGACATGCACAGGAGTGACGTCATCACAGCTCCAGCCACTCACACCACTGGTATCCGCGAACCCGGAAGGAAGATAAGCTCTGGAAGGGCTTTGTTCTAAGGTAAGTTTCACATAAAGTGCTAGTGTGTGATGCACATTATAACTTTGCCTTGCAGGTAAAAAAAATAAAAATTGCTGGCGGTTTACGACAGCTTTAACCACTTCAATACCGGGCCTATTCTAGCACTCCTCTCCTACATGTAAAATATATATATATATATAATTTTTTTTTTTAGCAGACATCCTAGGGAATAAAATGGCGGTCATTGCAACTTTTTATCTTGCATGATATTTGCGCAACAATTTTTCAAACGTGTGTTTTTGGTTTTTTTTTTTGGTTATTTTTTTTTTTTAAACAGTTTCATGATTTAAAAAAATAACAACAAAACTGTAAAGTTAGCCCAATTTTTTAATATAATGTGAAAGATGATGATACGCCAAGTAAATAGATGCCCAACATGTCACGCTTTAAAATTGCGCACACTCTTGGAATGACGCCAAACTTCAGTACTTAAAAATCTCCATAGGCGACTCTTTAAAATTTTTTACAAGTTACATGTTTAGAGTTACAGAGGAGGTCTACTGCTAGACGTGTTGCTTGCGCTCTAATGCACATGGCGATACCTCACATGTATGGTCTGAACGGCGTTTACATATGTGGGCGGGACTAAACTGTATGTTCGCTTCTGAGCGTGAGCTACTGGGGACAGAGGCATTTAAATTTTTTTCTTTATTATTATTTTACTTTATTTTTTTTTTATTTTTACTTTCTTTTACAACTTTTTTTTTCACTTTTATTCCTATTACAAGGAATGTAAACATCCCTTGTAATGGGAATCATTCATGACAGGTCCTCTTTATGGAGAGATGCGAGGTCAATAAGGTCTCTTTCACACTGGGGCTGTTTGCAGGCGTTATTGCGCTAAACATAGCGCCTGCAAACCGCCCCTAAACAGCCTCCGCTGTTTGTTCAGTGTGAAAGCCTGAGGGCTTTCACACTGAAGCGGTGCGCTGGCAGGAGAAGAAAAAAATCTCCTGCAAGCCGCATCTTTGGAGCGGTGAAGGAGCGGTGTATTCACCGCTCCTAAACCGCTCCTTCCCATTGAAATCAATGGGACAGCGCGGCAATACCGCGGCTATAGCCGCGCTTTACGAGGGGTTTTAACCCTTTTTCGGCCGCCAGCGGGGGGTTAAAACCGCACCGCTAGCGGCCGAATACCGCGGTAAAACAGCGCTAAAAATAGCGCTGTTTTACCGCCGACGCCCCTTACCGCCCCAGTGTGAAAGGGGCCTTTGTCCCCACATCTCTCCTCCATGCTGGAAAGCATGAGATTGGGAAAAAATCCACAATCTCATGCTTACCACCCGCGATCGCGTCTTTGATTACAACCGCGGCCCGGACATGACGTCATAACGTCGCGCCCGGGCCTCCAACGGTGGAACTGCCGCTATGATCGTTCTTATAGTGCACAGAATCGCCGGCGGAAAACAAGGATATCTGAATGATGCTTGTAGCTGAAGGCATCATTCAGATATTCCCACTGAAAGCCCAGGACGTCATATGACGTCCTTGGGCGGGAAGTGTTTCTAGACACAGGATCCTGCATTCACTATATCTGCTTTCTCACAATACACCGAGCATGGAAATTAGATCAGTAAATATAAACTGCTAAATACCCTTTCTCATCAAAAGTAAATAACAGTCTTGTGACTTCTATCAGTGTCTGGTTAAAGCTCGCAGGAGGAATGTTCAATATCCTCTGACTGTTTTATGAGGCTGCATGACTCCACAGCCTCTGTCTGGGCAGTGCTGATTAGCCCTGTGCTGATCACATACACTGTTCCAAAAAAAAAAGAAGACTCTAGCAATACACACCAAACTGAGCATGTGCAGAGTGCTTTCAAGGCTCTGTTCAATCAGCAGATAGATTGGGGACAGTAAGAGAAGGGGAGGATCAGAGAAGACAGGATTAAACAGACTTTTTACACAGTGAGTATAACAAGCATGCTTTACTGCATTTACAGACTGATTATACTCTTGTGGGTTTAGTAACACTTGATACATCGCCAGCATTGATAAAATCCAGAGCAGTTCATCTCCCTTTGGCCTTTATTTGTTTAAATAGTACTGCTGGCATCTGTAAGCCTTTTACAGTTTGTATAAATAAGCTTCGCCTTAGCAATCCTAACTTTTGCTTCTGTCGTTTTATTCAGTTTGAGCCAAGAGGATTGTTTGGAGGGAGGAAATGACACATTTGTGACCAATGAGTAAATACTGTAAATGATTACAACAACCTTTGTTTCCATTAACACCGAACACTGCCTATTTAGATCTTGGTTGCTAGAAGTCGTGTGTTGCACACAATGTAATAAGCTGCCCCTAGGTAATAGAAATTATTCCTTGTTCTTCATCTATTGTTTGCTGCTTAATTTTCACTTGTTTCCTAAAGTGGACCTGTGCCCAGACAAAAATATATCCTGAACAAACTGTAAAAGCACTTTAACCAATTGTCCATTGGGGCATTTTTTTCACGCACTTAAAATCTGGCACTTATAGGAATTTTAGATATTTAGTCCCTCTATTTGTGCTTTGATAGTTCCCACCACTGGTCTCTGTTAGTACAGGATTTAGTAGTTATGTAGGAGCAGGTAGGTTGAACTACTGAGCACAGAGGAGGACCAGGAATACCCAGTGTGCAAGATAAAGGGGTTTCTTAGACATCTATGCAAATGGTAGAAGCTGTCTTCTTTACAGGTTTCACACTGGGGCCGTGGGTGCGTCGGCGGTAGAACACTGCTATTTTTAGAGGCACTTTACCGTTGTTTGAGCGGCGCTATTCGGCCTCTAGCAGGGCAGTTTTAACCCCCCACTACCAGCCGAAAAAGGGTTAAAAGCGCCCCTGCCGCGGCGCTTTGCCGGCGGTATAGCCACACTGCCCCATTGATTTAAAGATTTCAAGTGCTCCAAAGATGCCGCTTGCAGGAGTTTTTTTCCATCCTGCAAGCGCACCGCTCCAGTGCGAAAGCCCGCGGGCTTTTACACTGGAGACACAGCAGTGGCTGTTTCAGGGCGCTTTGCAGGTGCTATTTTTAGCGCTGTAGCGCCTGCAAAGCGCCCCAGTGTGAAAGGGGTCTTTCAGCGACAATTAAAGCAGGAAGATAATTTTATATTGTGGAAAATGCAACAGGAGAAGTATGAAAACTCCGAGGCAACAACCCTAAATTCTAGTCTTAATGGAATCCTCAATTATAGCAGGGAGAAAAAAAAAAAGATCAGTGGGTGATTCAATCTTTCCTATCTACCAGTCTAGTTTCCAAGGCTATAATTTGTATTGCCATTGATACATGACTGGTCTGTCAGAATTCAAAGAGGTAATTAGCAGTTTTATAACATTATCAAAAGACAGCGCCACACTAAAATGTGTAATCTAATTATCTGTGCTGTATATCGTATGGAATGTACGACGAAGAGAATTTCACCTTGATTTGTTATATTGGGGCTGTTTAAATACATATGAATTGCATGGACTTTATTTACTTTTATATTGCACAAATTTTACATTTATTATTGGTTATATGTTTTGCATTATGGCACTTTGCTATATGTGGGCATTATGTATGTATGTTGAAAAGTATTGATTATCGTACATTTTCATGGGATTTATAGCACAGATATTAGGAGAGATTACACATTTTCAGGGCAGCACTGTCTTTTGATAACGTTATATTTTGAGTTGGTCTACATTCCAACAAGACAGCAGCAGTGTTCTGATTAATTTTTATTTTCATTAATTTTTTACACACAGCTCAAAAAATCCCCTTGAATTAGCAGTTTTATGTTTTTGCTAGATACTAAATCCACAAATTCTGAAAGCAGATGTGAGTTTCTGTTGACCAATTTTCACTCCAGACATCTGCATTTCTTCATTGGGGACAATCAGTCGGGTCTCGGGGCAGACTGATTTGGTTGGCATTAAGGATTAGGCTATTCCTAGCTTGGTAAGGCTTCTTTCTGTCATTGAGAAGATCCCCTTGACAGAAGCCACCTTGTCGGGCTGGTGGTTGTCGGCACCTTGTATGTACACTGGCTTAATCGTTGGAAGAATCTCATCTCCCCATAAACATCATACAGATTTGTACGATTTTCCTGTCCCTTCAGCTTTGGACCAACCAATTAGAGGGCCAACAAATTTGGACAACACCACATTAGTGGTGTTTATCAATCCCCTGGCAGGACCAAAAGTCTCACTGTGGAAAGAAGGGTAGAGGAGAGCCTACCTTATGGCAGGACCTAATGTTTTCAGCAATATACATTTCTAGATGTAGGCAGATTTCCTCAGCCGACAATGTCTGCACCTGGGAAAATAGTCTGTACACCTAGAGGTGTTCCAGGACCTGTGTCACAGGTGTGAGACGCCAGATGTGGTCTTTTTTTGGTCTGCCAGGTTCAAGGACAAGTGAACATGTTTGTATGCAAGTGCAGGGATCCATCAATGGAAGTATTTGATACCCTGCTGGCTCTGTGTGATTGATACATCCTGAATTATGCCTTTTGTCCTCAAACTTCTTCCTCGTAAGCACCATGGAATCTATATAGAGGATATCCCAGTGATCCTTATTGCTCTGGATTTGGACAAGACACGCATGGTTTGCCAGCCTTGTAAGACTTCTGGCTGGATCACCATAGGCCTTGGCAGATTGCCTGGAATTTCACTCTCCAGGGCTAATTTTCCATTCTGCCTCTTGGTCGCCAGCTTTAACATCATAGCTGTTGAAGACCAAACTCTAAGGGATGGGGATCTCTAATTTCTTGGATGCTCGCATCCAAAAAATCTCTTTTTGAAGTGCTTGAAAACTGTATGTGGTGCCTTGATGTAGGTCATATGTATAGTGCCTCAGGCAATTGGAAGACCTTAGTACAAAACGAGTTCCATAGGGATAAATCCACAATTTGTTGTTTAAAACAGTCTCAAGATGTGAAGAAGTACAAAATTAGCTAGTGTAAAACCGATTCATATGATAAGTATATAAAGCTGGGTGGTTATGCAGTAAATGATCTTACTCAAATAATGATTTCAGCCTCACTGACAATGATAGGGGCTCCTGTCCCACTGATGAAGATGGTATGCAGGGGGCCTTCACCTGCTGAAATTGTTGCTAGCAGCAGAGCTGCTGTAAAAATTTCCAGGATTTCAATCCCCTGTGTGAGGACACGGCCACCGAGCTGCAAGACCGGAGGTGGCGTCACCGGAGCCACGCCGGATAATGGACAGGGTCTGCTCTCCTCCCTTCCCTCTATCCTGCGGCGCCCGCTATGCCGATCCCGCAGATGGGCAAGTGGAGCCCAGGATACATAGATGGGGGGGGGGGGGGCGCGTTTTAACCATGTGTGTTAGCAACTGGGCAGCAGAATGCTTCCACCTGACAAGCTAAATATAGAGAAAAGAAATCTACCTACCTGGTGCCCTGAATTGCATATGTCTGGCAATATAAATTGTGCATCGCTGTAGCAGTGAATGGGCTGACAAAAGCCCAGGTGCCAGGACGCAATTTCTAGTTGCCATGGTGACCTGGCGCCTGGGATTTGTCAGGCCCTGCCCTAAACCCTCGTCTTTTAGCCGCTGATGACTTTACTAGGCCTTCGTTCAGGATCCCAAGAAAGATGATATCTCTCTCTATCTCTCTCTATCTCTCTATCTCCCATGACAGTGCGCTCCTGTTCTATACAGGAGTGTATTTTTGTGGGATTTGGAATCCGCAGCTCTCCCATGATCTTTGGGTTTTGCTGTGCTTGCTGAACATAAGGTACATGTATTTTGACTTTTTTTTTATTTTTTATGTATTTTGTGCATTAAGATAAAAAAAAAACACCTGTGTGCAGCGTGGTCTGTGTACTACAGAATGTTACATAGTAGGTGAGGTTGAAAAGACACAAGTCCATCAAGTCCAACCTATGTGTGTGATTATGTCAGTATTACATTGTATATCCCTGTATGTTGTGGTCATTCAGGTTCTTATCTAATGTTTTTTTTTAAACTATCCATGCCCCTCGCTGAGACCACTGCCTGTGGAAGGGAATTCCACATCCTGGCCGCTCTTACAGTAAAGAACTCTCTATGTCAGGGGTGTCCAAACTTTTTTCAAAGAGGGCCAGATTTGATGAAGTGAACATGCGTGAGGGCTGACCATTTTGCCTGACTTTCTTTGAAACATTACAATTCAGTCTAAGTGTGTTCGTTCAAGCACTAATACACTGCCCAACAAGAATTCTCTTGCCTTTGTGGCTGTTTGTTAGCTGAGAGATGAGAGAGATGAGCTTGGGCGCGTTATTTGGATATACCGTATTTATTGGCATATAACGCGCACCTTCACTTTTAAGAGGGAAGTTTCAGGAAAAAAAACTTAAATTTAAAAAAAAGAACTGTGAAGCAAAATAAGGGTCAGTGCCCATCTGCAGCACCCACCATTGCCAAGAATGCAGCACCCACCATTGCCATCAGTGCAGCCTGATTGATGCCCATCCATCTGCAGCCTCGGAGGGGACAGGGAGGGGGCTGGACAAGCGCCAAAAGATTACATACAGGAAAAACTCCTGTTTTTTCGGCGACCTCTTTAATCAAAAGTCCTGCCTTCTTTGATGGACAGAACAGTCGTCCAATGACAGCGCCGGAGACTGGACTTTATATTCCAGAGCCTGCCTTGTAAACAGAAAATACTCCTGTGTGTACGGCATTCGTCCCGCCTCCTCCCTGTCCCCTCCAAGGCAGCCAGCATATATATCCTTTGTGGCCCTTGGCGTTGGGAGATCGTTGGGGGGGCCACTAAAAGATATGTATATGTCCAGATAACCAGGCGGGTCGTTCAAAACTGAAACACGGGCTGCGATTGGCCCACGGGCTGGACTTTGGACATGCCTGCGCTACATTGTGTGTCTCCCCTTATGCAATATAGATGAGCAGAAGGGGAAGGTACTGTACAATGAGTGAGCCTTATCTCAGGACAGGAAGTCTGTTATTGGAAGATTCACCAGGTGAAAATGAAGGAAAACTGACTTAAGCGTAGATTCACACTGAAATGCAGGTGAACTTGCACGACTTCAAACCGGCATTTCAGTCCGACTTCAGGGGCGATTTCAGAGACAACTGTGTGGTTTCCTGCACAGTTGTCTATTGAAATCACCCCCGAAGTCGCCAAAAGTAGTGCAGGAACTACTTTTGCGAACTGATGCGGCGCCGCAAAGTCTATTTAAAAAAAAATAAAATAAAACAGATTTCTGATGTATTCTGCTACAAAAAACCCAATATTTGTGTATTAATTGTTTTTTGTGTTTATTGTTTATATTGTTTTTATATACTATATCTTTTTTTTTTTTTTTTTTTTTTTTTTTTTTTTTTTTTTTTAGTATGTACACTTGTAATGGCGGCAATCAGTGACTTTTAGTGGAACTGAGTGCGGCAGGCAATCTGACACTTTGTGGAAACTGACAATAATACAGTGATCAGTGCTAATAATACACACTGTAGTAATGACTTTGGCTAGGAAGGGGTTAATTGTGCGCTTAACAAGTGTTAATGTCTATACTTTGGTGCTGCTTTTTATTACACATCGATTTGTTTCCGTTCCCTCTCTGTAGAGCCCTGTGGTGTTTACCAGGCTGTGATTTGACACAGCCAATAAGCAGGTCCTGGCCATGAATCATTGGCCGGCATCTGTTGATGAACTCCCGCTGTATCAAATCCCAGGGGAATAGGTGGGCGAGGGCATGCACTCGATACCTGGAAACAGGCAGAGACGTACCAGTAGCTGCCACCCCACCGCAGCATATGCATTGTGGAGGGTTGGCAAACGTTTAAAGAATATTTAAACCCATTTCATACTCCTTATATGTTCATGCTCTACCATGTGCTTGTATGAAAAAGTATCCTTTTCTTTCTAATGCTTCCTTTGTGTGAAATCCCTGTAGTTTTCCCAACCTCCACCCTCCAGTACTCCTCCACAGCATTGAACCCACCACGGCTCGGGCCTAGTCCGGCGGCCATCTTGGTACCCCCAGTTGCACCGTAGCCCCCTACCGACCGCCCAGAGCCCCCCCTACCCACTGCAGTACTCAACAGGGACCCACTAGCCCTCCCACCAGGTGCACCGCAGCTGCTGTCTATTTACCTCGTCCCTAGCCGCTAGACTCGGGTGGACAGACCACGGCTGCAGCGTAGACCTAGCTCCGGCCCACCTCCACAGCTCACCCCTCTCTCTACCCGGTCAGCGTGCCATCCATACCCCAACACCACTTGCCGACACACCGGTCCTCACCGCAGAGCACGGGGTGATACTGAGAGCAGGACAACCCCCAGCTCAGGCCTTGCACCGACGTTCTTCGTGATACTTCCATACATAATGCAATACCAGTAGGTACTAGCCTAGGTCAACCCTAGTGCCCGCTCTTGCCCGACATCCACCCCCCCTCCCTCTCATCACCTACCCGGGTCAGGTAAGTAGCGGGCCCCTCCAGCAGTTGATCCAGGGACCTCGGTCCGATCGCCTCGGGGTCAGGAAGGATTTTTTTTCCTCTGCTGTAGCAATTGGCCAGCTCAGCTAGGGGTTTTTCGCCTTCCTCTGGATCAACAGGAGAGCAGCAGGCCCGCGTGGCCCCCTCCACCTCACAGTCCCATTCGCACCATTATCTACGCCACCCTGAAACAGCGGCACTCTTCAGACCATCATCTTCTCAGCAACAGAAGCAGCGGCACCCTTCAGGACCACCAATTCCTAAACAACCTCACCATCGCCATTTCAGGATCATCCCTGAATCATCCTACCATCAGCAATTTTCTCGCCATGTGCATCTTCAAGTACTCAGCGGACGCTCTCCACAAGCTAAGAAATACCACCTCAACATTAACAACTCCCGTACATAAAATATTACAGAAAGAACAACCTACAATCAACCATCAAATTTATGAAGACAACAATCCAACCACAACAATTAGCATGCGCACTGATCAACACCAGATCTGCAGTCAAGCACAGACTGGAGGTACACGACTTCATCACCCAAAACAACATAGATTGCCTCTTCATCACGGAAAGTTGGCTAACACCCGACTGCAACGCCATCCTAACCGAATTAGTACCTGAGAACTACAGGATCCTAACGGAGCACAGAACAGGAAAAAAAGGAGGAGGCCTAGCAGTGATCTTCAAATCTCACCTCGCGCTCACCAAACCAACTGTACAGAATCCAGTGCCTTTCATGGAGACTCTCACCCTACATCTTCAAACAACACCCCAAGACACTATCCACATACTTCTATGTTACAGACCACCAGGACCGAAGACCAATCTCCTTACACCCCTCACAGAATTCATGTCAACGCACACCCTAAAAGCCAAAAACTTTTTGGCACTTGGAGATTTCAACCTCTGGGCACACTCCACCCAAGACCCTGTCGCCACCGCCTGCATTAACCAACTGAAAGAACTAGGTCTTCAGCAAGTGATAAATGCTCCTACACATGGTTCAGGACACCTTCTGGACCTCATCTTCAAACAAAATATAGACGTCAACATATCCGACAACCTACCGCTACCTTGGACGGATCACCACGCTATCAAATTTGAAATCGCCACCAACACCGCTCTCCAAAAACGGAAACGGGCAAATACAACACGCTGGACAAGATCTCAGAAGAAACTACACTCCGAACTCTTCAAAACCACACTATCAAACAAAATAGCAAGGCTAAACCTAAACCACTCAACGGAACAAACACTCAACTCCCTAAACAAGGCATTACTACAAACAGCAGACTCAGTGGCTCCAAAACATAGAACACACAACTGCAAAAGAAACTCTGGATGGTTTAATGGCACTCTTACTTCACTAAAGCAGGAGCGCAGAAGAGCTGAAAGAGCCTGGAGAAGAA
Organism: Lithobates clamitans; assembly: GCA_037952925.1. NCBI lineage: Eukaryota > Metazoa > Chordata > Amphibia > Anura > Ranidae > Lithobates > Lithobates clamitans. The sequence goes on from JBBGZY010001241.1 coordinate 230,554, forward strand.
TCTCCACAAAGGAAAACCACACAAACTACAAAGCACTCACAGATAAATATCACAAAGCAATCTTCAGAGCAAAAAAGGAACACTTCTCAAACACCATCTCAACAGCCCTAAACCGCCCTCGGGAACTCTTCAAAATAGTCACTAAGACTATGAACCCTACCTGCCTAGAGCCCCCAGGAAACGAAACCCAGGAATTCTGCAATGAATTATCAGATTTCTTTATCGCCCAAATCGACAACATCCAGAAATCAATTAAACAGAAAAAAACAACCAACCTCATCCAACTAAAGCAAAAAGAAAAAATCGATACAATCATCGAACAAGCACCGAATTTTTCGTTGATCCCAATCACCACTGACACCACCAAAAACATCATCAGAAGCCTCAAAGACAGCACATCACCAAACGACATCATTCCCACAAAACTCCTAAAAGAATGCTCCGACATCTTGGCTCCTACTATAACTCGCCTCATAAACCTGTCATTCAAAGAAAGGACTGTCCCAACTGCCTTCAAACATGGCATCGTCAAACCCCTCTTAAAGAAACCCAACCTCGACCCTAAGGACCCTAACCATCGCAGACCGATAACAAGCCTCAACACCATTTCCAAGATTATGGAGAAAACAGTAGTACAACAGCTACAACACCACCTGGAAACACACAATCTCCTGGGTCCTCTGCAATCAGGCTTCCGCCCGGGCCATGGAACAGAAACGGCACTCCTCAAAATATGGGACGACGCCCTCGAAGCAGCTGATGATGGAGAATTTTGTCTCCTGGTACTGTTGGACCTCAGTGCAGCGTTCGATAAAGTGGACCACAATACTCTACTCATCCGCCTCACAGAGGTAGCAGGAGTCACAGGTTCAAATCTACAATGGTTCGCATCCTTCTTAGGGAATCGCTCTCAGACCGTGAAACTAGGAGAATTCTACTCTGAAACCCGCACGATCTCTTGTGGAGTCCCTCAAGGTTCACCCTTATCACCAGTGCTCTTCAACATCTACATCCGCCCATTCCTCAAAATCATCAGAAAATCGGACCTCTGCTTCCACTCATACGCTGACGACGCCCAACTCTACCTTCGCATCACCGGGGAAAAAGACCACCTTCAGCAACTAGAAAAATGTCTCACTCTGATAGACGACTGGATGACTACTAGCTCTCTCAAACTCAACGGATCAAAAACAAAGCTTCTCCTACACTGAAACCAAAATTCCAAAACTAAGACCCCATGGACAACTCCCCCCATCTTTGGACAGACCATCTCACCAAGCACTAAAGCCAAGAGTCTCGGAGTTATTTTTGACTCAGAAATGTCGATGGATGCACAAATAGGATCAGTAGTCAGCGGATCTCACCATCTCCTCCGCCTACTACGTAGACTCATCCCATTCGTGCCAGAAGAGGACAAAGCAGCAGTAGTTGGAACTATCATCAATTCCAGACTCGACTACGCAAACTCCCTCTACATAGGACTACCCCAATATCAGCTTGCGCGCTTACAACTCATTCAAAACACGGCGGCAAGACTGTTAACAGGAAAAAACCCTGGAATTCCATCTCCCCTTACCTGAGGAGCCTACATTGACTAACTGTAATATCGTAAAAAATACTGCGCTATCCCATAAGTGGAAATGATCCCCACATATGTGTGATGAAAAGACAAATATCTCAAACCAAAAATTGAAATGTAAAATGCTGCTGCAACCTTAGATGTGAAACAACCTCCACCTTACTAGCTATACAATTTAAAGGCTGCGCTGCTAGTGCAAATACATGATCATATTAACTGAAAATACCATAATTATGAATGAACACTGGGGAAGACGACAGATGTGTCGAAACGGCGTAGGGAGGAGCGGCGTGCTGACGTCACCACCATACCACGCTGAACCCGGAAGAAACGGGCAGCAGCTGAAGCCGGCCGGCGCTACATGTTTTTATAAGCGATCTTTACTGCACAAATTGTAAGTGCTTTTCTTTTATAAATTAAAGTGGATTTTAACTGTATTACGCTATGGAGCATTTCTTTCCTATTTATCCATGGTCTGTGAGCGGATAAATCACGTTTGGATTGATTTCCTGGAGAGGTGGCTTCCGATCTGCGCACTGACAGAGACCCAGTGGCTGGGGGACACAGCCACATGTGTGCATGATCTCTGTGACAGGAGATTTTTGGATCTGGTAAGGGGCTTACCTTACTTGAGGTGGAGGATCTTCTCTCTATTTTAACATCACGCTCCCTACGGAGATAATCTTCATATCACTTGAAGGAAGGGTGTCTTTCTCCCTCTATCCAACCATTTTCTACACCCACAAGACCTACAGTTCATTTCAATCTATGACTAAATGGACTCTATTTAATCGTTTTTGTTTACTGAATGTTCCACTCATTTTTTTTTTGCATGCGATTTATGTGCATTTTTTTTTTTTTTGTTATGAAACAATTCACTTGTGTTCATTCATAATTATGGTATTTTCAGTTAATATGATCATGTATTTGCACTAGCAGCGCAGCCTTTAAATTGTATACATTGGCTAACTGTAAAGAATCGGATAACTTTCAAGACCCTCTGCCTCACCCACAAATGCATATACGGAAACGCTCCTCACTACCTATGCGAGAAAATAAAACGCTACACACCGAATCGCAGTCTTCGATCCTCTAGCCATAACCTCCTCCTCATTCCAAAAACCCGCTATAAAACAAAGGGAGAACGAAGATTCGCAGTCCAAGGACCACGGCTATGGAACGCGCTACCTACTCACATTCGCATGGAAGAAAACCATCAGGCCTTCAGAAAGAAACTCAAGACCTACCTCTTCTGAGAAGCTTGACAACACAGGCCGGATCCAGCGCCTTGAGGCGATTCCGTTCGCAAATGCAGCGCTATACAAATCATTCATTCAGTCCCTCTAGTTTCCTATTAAAAACGTGACTACACTTGGCAGGAGATCACACCATGGTCAGCTTTTTTTTAGCTGTGCTGGAAACTTTGTTCTCCAATGATCAGACTTCTGCGGACACACCCCTCCAGCACAGCCTTTCACTGGGAAGTTCAGTGTACTGCTTTTTCTCCTCCCCTGCCTCTTATGCAGCTGAGAACAGAGGGTATGTAATCACATGTTGCTATGTCACCACATAGTTGGTAAGGTTGAAAAAAGATACAAGTCCATCAAGACCAACCTGTCATGATCACAATGTCAACAAAGCTGTTATACTGTGATTGCCCAACAGCTATCACATGGTACCTGGGCCAATTACAACACCCTGTACCATGTGATTAGCTGTAGCCAATCACTAGTAATCACAGCTGTTATGAATGTAACCCATTCATGACAGTTCAAAACATTGCTGTTACAGTGATAATCATATTTACCACGTGCCGACCTCCCACAGTACATGTATGTCATCCAGGCTGTTCTGAGTTAGAGGCGCACTGGACACAGTGTTCTGCGTATCCCCCCCGGCCCCTTTTGGGCTCAAGTAAGTCTACCGGTGCGTGTGGGGGAGATACAAGTCATGGGGCATTTTTTACCTTGATGTAGAAAATGCATTATTGTAAAAGGTGTCTAGCCTTTAGAACCACTTAAAAAAAATAAAAAATTCAGCCACCGTGTCTAAGGACTGGTAAGGTGCAATATATTACATTTTTGTTCATAGGTTGAGTTACTTTGTCTCCCTGACTGCTTTGTTAGGTCATTACTAATACAGAAAGGATTTATGTAGCAGGGGGTCACTTTTTTAAAAGCTGTTAACAGTGTAAGCTTTCAAAATACACATTGTATAAATCAGGAACTGATGAGGTGTCACTACTGGAAAAATTCCCTTCTGACGTCTGCAGTGATCTTGATTCCACTGTAAAAGCAGTTTGTAATTGACTTCTCTGTTGTATCTGTTCAGATTCAGGCTCCTATTTTTTTTTTTTGTTACATAATTTTACAAGTTCCTGCTTATTTTTAACAAATTCCAGAGGTCTTGGAATCCGTGAGGTTGATTTTACTAAGACTGGAGAGTGCAAAAGGTGGTGCAGCTCTGGATAGAAACCAATCAGCTTCCAGGTGTCGTGTTTTGTTTTTGTTTTTTTTTATAACAAATCTGTTATACCTACCTGCTCTGTGCAAGGGTTTTGTACAGAGCGGCCCTGATCCTCCTTTTCTGGGGTCCCCCCGCAGCGCTCCTGGCTCCTCTTCTCGAGTGCCCCCATGGTTAGCCACTTTCCATGGGGGCACTGGGGCGAGCGCGCTTACGAGTCCTGCTGCTGGGTCCATTGACGCAGACAGCAGGACTCCGGCCCACCCCCCATGTCACTGGATTTGATTGACAGCATTGGGTGCCATTGGCTCCCGCTGCTATCAATCTATCCAATGAGGACACGAGACAGCGGCTGGAGCTACTGTGCTCATCCCCATCACTGGGACGAACGGGTTCAGGTAAGTAAAAGGGGGGGCTCTGGGGGGGGCTGTTGCAGCAGAAAAGGTTTTTCACCTTAATGCATTAAGGTGAAAAACTGAGGGTTTACAACACCTTTTAATTGAAGAGGCTGAAGTTAGAAGCTGATTGGCTACCATGCACACCTGCACGAGGTTTTGTACTCTTTAGTTTTAGTAAATCAACCCCGGTATGTCCATTTTTTACAGCCCTACTAGGTGATGTTTTAAGCTGAGCTTTGGACACAAACTTTCACATAATTTCCACAAAAGTCACAGGGGATGAAATCGACTGTCCCAAATGTTTTTGCACATAAAGTTATTACCTTGTAAAAGTAGTTGTGACATCATCACTGTGCTGCACATACATACTGTTGGAGGGACTCAAAAGTGCTGCCCAATATAGGCTGCCTGTACGAAACTGTGGGAGGGGGAGAAAACAAGAGCAGTCGCCCTGCACAAGGCAAAGTGAGAAAGCAGCAATGACTGGTCTTGCTCACAGGAAGCTCCAGCACAAAGGAGAAGTTTGACACTGGATTACTCCACAGGTCTGGAAAAAATGCACAAAGCAAACCCAGATTCAAGTGCGAATACACATGCCTATTTTTATTTTCAGAAAATATTTGCTTATTCTAGAGTTCTGCTTTAATGTTACAGCCACTTTGCTGAGTTGCAGAGTTTAGGAAATGAAAGATTATGCCTCCCAGCTGTAGAAGTTTTATTGTTTAAAGCTGTTCTCCACTCTGGAAATTTTTAAATTAGCAGCTACAAATCCTGTAGCTGCTGAATTTTAATAATAGGACACTTACCATTCCAGGGATACAGTGCCATGCTCACCTAGACTAGTTCTTCACTAGCCTTTGCGGTACTGGTGGGGCATCCTAACTGTGGGCAGCCAGCTGTGCTGCATGTGGTTTCACAGGTCACTGCGCTTTATGAATGGTCCTGCAGCTTTCTGGGACCTGTGACATGTGCGGGGAGAGAGGGGCAGAGGAGAACTTCTGTTTGAATGACCTCCTAGGCAAATGATGGTGAACCTTGGCACCCCAGATGTTTTGGAACTACATTTCCCATGATGCTCATGCACTCTGCAGTGTAGTGGAGCATCATGGGAAATGTAGTTCCAAAACATCTGGGGTGCCAAGGTTCGCCATCACTGTCCTAGGCAATCTGAGAAGGCAGTAGGTACCTGTCAAAACTAGTAGGTAACTGGTCCCCCCCCAAAAAAAAAATGTCCTGTCAAATGTGACACGGTGGGGGAGGAGGGCTTGTAGTGGAACCTCTCCTTTTGGGCGAAGCTCCTCTTTAAATTCCCTTTATGTTAGATTACATTATTGACGGTTACAGCGGCTACCAGTTCATGGTATAGATATTTTTAAATCTTATGTGGGTTTTGCGGCCTTATAGGGTCCCATTATTAAGGCGAGATGGTGACCGTGTAATTTTCTGTTAATTTGATTGGCTCTCAGCTTTTTTTTTTTCCCTTGAGTTTTTCTCATACAACACTGGGACTGACCATGTGATCATTGCAGGAAGACTGTCCTATTTAGGAATTAGGCAGCAGGAAGTGAGATGTATGAATTTCAATAAAATCAGTGTAAGGTAATTTGGCAACATCCTCACGATGCATGTAATTGACCAGGGGAGAATTTTTTACTTTTATAGCAAATGTGTAATTAACTTTACATTTTTGGTTTACTCCTTGCTCCAGGAGCTGCATGAGATCATCTCTCCTTCTTCCTTTTTTTTTTTTTTTTTTTTTCTTCTTTAGACCCTAAACTTTGTGCTTTTCAATCGCTTATGGAGCTGAAGCCGTTGTTCACACTGAACGTGGGTTTGAAATCGATTTCAAACCTACATTTCGGTGTGAGTTTAGGGTGATTTAAAAGAAATCTGTGCGGGTTCATGCACAGATGTCTATTGAAATCGCCCCGAAGTCGCCAAAAGTAGTGCAGGAATTACTTTTGGAAATCGGTCGCACCAATTACGACAGTGCCGTTGCCGGCAATAGGCTGTGATTTGACATGTCAAATCACACCAATATGAACGGGGGCGGACACCTGAATTACACAGTTCGCAATTAAAATATTTATATTCATGGCATATATTTATGACGTTTGATGCAAGGGTGGGTTGGTGGCCTTACCTTTTTTGTGTTCTCTTGCTCGGTTTACCTTTCTTATCTAAAGTTCTCGTTTATAAAGCAATAGCAATGTGCAATTTCTGCCTTTACCAAGAGCCCATGGGTTTTGTGTGTTTTTACATAAACTCATATTTTTATGTCTTATGTCCCAACAGTTTACAGAAGAGAAACTTGGACAGGCAGAGAAAACAGAGCTAGATGCCCACCTTGAGAACCTTCTTGCCAAGGCTGAAAGCACAAAAGTATGGACAGAAAAAATTATGAAGCAGACAGAAGTCTTACTACAGCCAAATCCAAGTAAGTAAAAACATCAACTAGGACTCTGAGGTTGACTTTCTAAAGGAGTAGAAAATCTGCATCCAAAAAAAAAAAATCATATGAATATCCACTTCACTCATCTAATCATGTGAAAAAGCATCTACATGTTTTGGTTATTTAGATGTCCGTTTATAAAGCAGTGAAAAATATTCACTGTTCCATTCTCCAGCATTTACAGAGATCGTTCTCCTCTGAGTGCCAGTTTATGAAGAGGTGTAGATCGCTTCTCCTTTGGAGGAGTGACGTTATCTACAAATGCTTCAAACAGTGGAGAACACCCCCCTGATACTGGAATCTCATGAGACATAGCGAGATTACAGTACCAGAAATTCACTGAAGCACTGAGGTGTCCGTTTATTAAGCAGTGATTATCACTGCTTAGTACATGGACATTCCTGGAGAAGACTGCCCACCTAGTTAATAAAATATCTGTCCCCTACACTATATATGTATGTATGTATGTATGTATGTATACAGACATGGTAGGCAGGGGGGGACATGGTTACTTTCTTGGGGGGGTCTGATCGAGGATCAGAAAAGAGAGAATCCCCCCCTCCCCCAGATTCTCTCTTCTCTCCCCGATTCACCACCTCTGAGCTGATTAATCGGGAGTGTGAATTCTGACACAGATCGCCAGTGAAGTGCTGAGATTATAGCTTCATAAACTGTCCGTTTCTGTGTAAGTCAATCACAGCTTCTCTCACCAGCGGAGATGATCTCCCCGATCATCTCGGTTTCATAAACCATTAATGGACTGTGATCAGCGGCGATCCTAGCGATCACCGCTGTTCAGTTTCATAAATGGACACGTTTAAGTGAACAGCAATTTGTTTTTTTTCACTTGATATGATAAAAGTGAGTTGTTTTTATTTTTAAGTGAATTCATTTTAGTAAATCGGTCCAAGGGTTTCCAAGCCATGGCCAGGAGTGTACTTTAAAGTACCACCAGTAATCCTGGTGCTGCTACATGAGCCCCCTACACACTCATCTACCTGCTGATTTCACACACCAAGTGTTTGCTGTGCATATAATTGACACTTTGTTGTCCTTTCTATACAGCCACTGTAAATCAGGACACCAAACACTTCTTTTTTTTTTTTTTTTTGTTTGTTTCTTTTAAAGTAGAACTATGGCTTCACATTAAAAATGTGTTGCAGCAATTGAGCAAAAGGCTTCATTCACACTGGACGTAAAAAAGCCAGTAGTGTTCACTGTAGAAAGCCGTAGAATTTTTTTTTTTTTTTTTTTTTTTTTTTTTGAGAGTTTTTCAGTGTTTTTGCGTTTTTCATTGTTTTTGTTTTTTTTCTTTTTTTTTTTTTTTTTTTTTTTTTCTTTTAAACAAAATGATACTCCCCACAAAGGCTTATGGCTCAAAAATGCTAATCGCTGAATAGCCACATTTTTTGTTTTGTTTTTTATTAGCTTTTTTTTTTTTTTTTTTTTGTTAGAGCATTTTTACAGCTAAAAAACTTCTCTAAAAACCCACTAGTTCTGGGGTTTTTTTCCAGCAAGAAAATGCCCCTCCCAAAAACTGCTGACGACAGCCTATGTGTGCATGGACACATAGGATAACATCCTGGGGAGTTTATTGGCTGCAGAAAAAAACATCTGAAGCCAAAAACAGCAGCTGTAAAAGCATCCAGGGTGCATGAGGCCCCTGAAATTAGAGCAGTGTTGCCACTCTTATATAGGCTTTGCCTGCTTGCACTACAGTGAGATTAACCACTTCCATACCGGGCCAATTCTGACATTTCTCTCATACATGTAAAAATCATTTTATTTGCTACAAAATTACTTAGAACCCCCAAACTTTATATACATTTTTTTTTATGCAGAGACTCTAGGAAATAAAATGGTGGTTGTTATAATTTTTTACGTCGCACAATATTTGTGCAGCAATTTTTCAAAAGCGTTGTTTTATCAAAAAATAAATTATGAATTAATAGAAAACAAAACACGTTTACCCCAAATTTTTTTTTTTTCATAATGTGAAAGATGTTGCGCTAAGTAAATGGATACTTAACATTTCACACTTTAAAATTGCGAACATTCGGGGAATGGTGCCAAACTTCGGTTCTTCACCACTTAAAGACCGAGCCTCTTTCTGAGATTTGGTGTTTACAGTTAAATACATTATTTTTTTATTTTTTTGCTAGAAAATTACTTGGAACCCCCAAACATTATATTTTTTCTAACACCCTAGAGAATAAAATGGCGGTTGTTGCAATACTTCCTGTCACACCGTATTTGCGCAGCGGTCTTTTTTTTTTTTCTTTTTTTTTTAAGCGCACTTTTTTTGGAAAAAAATACACTTTTTTTTTTTTTTTTATTTAAAAAAATAAGACACAGTGAAGTTAGTCCAATTTTTTTTATATTGTGAAAGAGTTAATTGATAACCAACATGTCACGCTTCAAAATTGCGGCCACTCGTGGAATGGCGACAAACTTTTACCGTTAAAAATCTCCATAGGCGACGTTTAAAAAATTCTACAGGTTGCATGTTTTGAGTTACAGAGGAGGTCTAGGGCTAGAATTGTTGCTTTCGCTCTAAAAAAGCATGACAGGACCTCTTAAATATGAGCTCTGGGGTCAAAAAGGCCTCAGAGCTCATATTTACGCAAAAATGCAATAAACAAAAAGAAAAAACATTAAATGTCATTTAAAAATAAATGAAAAATAATAGTCTCTTTAACCACTTCAGCCCCGGAAGGATTTACCCCCTTCCTGACCAGAGAACTTTTTACAATTTGGCACTGCGTCGCTTTAACTGCTAATTGCGCGGTCATGCAATGCTGTACCCAAACGAAATTTGCGTCCTTTTCTTCCCACAAATAGAGCTTTCTTTTGATGGTATTTGATCATCTCTGCCGGTTTTTATTTTTTGCGCTATACACGGAAAAAGACCGAAAATTTTGAAAAAAAATGATATTTTCTACTTTTTGTTCTAAAAAAAATCCAATAAACTTTTTTTTCAAAATTTTCGGTCTTTTTTTTATTTGTTTAGCAAAAAATAAAAACCGCAGAGGTGATCAAATACCACCAAAAGAAAGCTCTATTTGTGGGAACAAAATGATAAAAATTTAGTTTGGGTACAGTGTAGCATGGGTACAGTGTAGCATGACCACGCAATTGTCATTCAAACTGCGACAGCGTTGAAAGCTGAAAATTGTCATGGGCAGGAAGGTGTCTAAGTGCCTGGTATTAAAGTGGTAAAACCCTCCTACTGTAGGCTGCATTGTCTGGGATGGGGAGCATGTAGAACACAAATGAAGGAAAATTTGGCTTATTCAGGGAAGGTAAAGGAAGCTTATTTGAGGCTTGGGCATCACATAACTGGATTTGGTGTTTGTTTAGACTGTCGCACAGGAGCCATTAGGACCCCTTTTAGGTCCCATTCACACCTGAGTGTTTTGTAGCTTGAAGCCTGAAGCTACAAAGCACTGGAGGGAAAAAAAATCAATTCTCTATGGAGATGGTTCACATCTTCACTCCAAAACGCCTGAAGCCAAAAGCTCCAACGCCTGAAGCTCAAACGTTCTGGAACTTTTTTTTTTTTTTTTTTTTTTTTTTTTTTAGGCAGATTTGTGCGTTTTTCTGCTTTTTACATTGGTGATCTTTTGACCTGTACAAAATCGTGGTAAAATCGCTAGACTTTCTGCCTGAAAAAGCTCAGGTGTGAATGGGACCCTGCGCTATTTTGTTACTGTAATGCATGTTACATGCCTTGCTGCAGTGCCATTCATTTTAAATAGTGCCCTAACACGCACTGCAATATACCATAGTTCATTGCGTTGCAAATTTTGTGTCACGTCTGGTTTTCCGCAAAGCTTTGAAGGTGTGTTGGCAACTCCTTCAGTAGGCTACCTTAATGTGTGACTTAACGCACCGCAAAAGTGTAAATAGGTTCTTCGTTGTACTTTAAATGACCATCATTTTATATTCGCACACTTCTGGCTTAAATCGCAGTGCTCTCTAATGCCTGGCAGTTGTAAATTTTAGTAGCTGGTGAGCAAGTACTAGAGGAGGCATACTGATTTAAATCACAAACTGAAGGTGTCCACAGTACACATCACGCACTAGTAAAACGAACAGCTAAACTAACTTAAAGCTGAATTAAACCATGTTATATATAATTTTTTTTTATACAGGGGCCTCCAAGAGGTTAATGCCGTATTGTGCTAGTATACACCACATTTTAGCACATTATGGCATACTTGCCTGTCAGATGATGCATTATCAGTGCTACTGCTGGTCATGGGCACTTCTCCCAGTCTTCCTTCTGGGTTTGCACTGTTCAGCCACTTGAATGGGCAAAAAGTCCCTGTCCTGCATGTCCTTCAGCGGTGTGTCGTCTGGGAGTGGAGATCAGTGATCCAGTGCTATGGTGTGTGCCTGCACTGACCAGTTTCTGTTATCACTCCATGGCAGTCATCAGGGACCCGGGAGGACCCACCTCCCGGGTCCCCTGGACAGCCAATATGACGTGTCCATGTCTTCCTGGCAATAACGTTTGGATCCAAAGATGGGCCCTCCCACTTTGCAGTGAGGCAGAGAGAAATCTCATGACCCAACACATCACATGACCACACATTTAAAGTGGTTGTAAACCCTTTCATATATCCAGTGAAGTGACTGGCCCCAGATGATACATAGAGATGAAACAATTCCTGTTTCAGTCGTGCCTGTTTATAGCCATCTGCCCCCTATATCCATTCGAGGTGCAGAATTTACTCAGGATCTCTTAGCTCTGAAAGCAAGGGGCGGGGAGCTGCAGTTAAACTCCACAGAGCTCAGTGAGGAGAGGTCTGAGAGCTGATTGGAGGGAAGGGCCACACCCACCTTCACCACAAGAACATAGCTGAGGCTGTCAATCTGCTGGAGCTCCCTCGTCACCATTTTTCTCTTGGTGTCAGGAGAACCTGTCAGAAGTGATTCTTGCTGATAGTGCCCCTAATTGAGACAAATGCACACTATAGAAGGATCTTCTTTGTTCATATTTCATGTCTGAGTTTTACAACCACTTTAAGTATATATTTTTTTTTCCCCAATAATTTTCTTTATTGAAGGAAAATAAAGGGCATATACAAGTAAACGAAAACAGTAGTATTACAATGAAAAATTTACAGCAAATTGTTGTATCGTTGTACATAAAAAGAAAAACAGATACTTTGATACTGACTCATCCGTGACTAAGGCGCCCTCTCCGCTAGTCTTCCCATATAATCTCTGGGGCGGAGGTAAATAGCAATGCTGAGATTTGTTTGTTCTGTGGTTGATATCCGTATAGATTGGTGGGGTAAGTATTACAGAAGGAGGGCTTTATCGATAAGGGAGGAAGGTAGCAGTGTGTATATGGAAAGAAAATATGTTTCTTGTTTGAAGAAGGTGGATTTGGGTATTGTCAACTTGTAGTAGGGCTCAGGGCGGGTGTGTCACAGCCACAGAGAGTGAGGATACTTCTCAATTGGGTGGCTCTCAAATGAAGTTGTATATGGGGGGAGGGAGGGGGTGGGATGTGAAATAGGAGGGGGGGTAAGGTTAGGGGAGGAGGAGTAAATGTGGGATGGTCGTCTCTGACTTCCCTAATTATTTTCATTTAGTTGTAAATGAATGGGTTGTATTTTTGGTTAATTGAGTGTAGTTTTCGGGGATAGACAATTTCCCTAGCTATGTGTTTTCATAATAGAGTATTCGTCTGTCGTCTGAAAATGTATCCAGCATGCCCACTTATGGCTAAATTTTGTTGGAGTATCTCGTGAGATGTAAATGAGTTTTTCCATTTCGGCAACTTTCTGTATTCTTATGAACCATTCTTTGAGGGTTGGAACCTGTATTGAGTGCCAATGAATGGGGATGCATTGTTTCGCTGCATTAATTATATGCATGGTGAGGGTTTTATAATAGGAGGAGTGTGGTAAGGGCGAGTGATGGAGAAGGAATTGGGCTGGGGTAAGCTCTAGGCTGTACGAGGTAACCTGAGCGGTTATGCGACAAACATTTGACCAGAAGTGTTGCAGAGGAGGACATGACCACCAAATGTGGAGTAAGGAGCCCCTGTCCTGGTGGCATCTCCAACAGGTCTCGGGAATGTCAGGTTTGAACTTGTGTAGCATAGTAGGAGTACGGTACCATCTGGATTGAATTTTAAATCCGTTCTCTTGGGTGGTAACGTTCATTGAGCCTTTGTGAATGATTTTGAATATGTTTTCCCAATTCTCTTCCGTTAGTGTTATGGAAAGTTCAGAGTTCCATTTTTTTACAGGCTAAGGTTTCACTGGCTTTAAGATCAGTAAAGAGGAGGTTGTGTGTATATAGGATATGAGGTGAGTTTGGGGTAAGGTCTTGGTGCAGAGATCTTCAAAGGGGGAGAGTGGTCTTGAGCATTTAAGGCCTTTGTTCAGGGATCTAAGATAATGGGCAATTAGTAGGTATGTCCATGGGGGTATCTGTGTTTTTCCTTGTTGTGTGGAAATCTGGGCTGCATTGAGTAACTCGCCTTGATGGGCCCTGATTTGGTATAAAGACCAGTGATCATTTAGGAATTGGTGGTGCAGTCCTTGGGGAAAGTCCAGATTTGGTTTTATTGGAGTCAGTGTTCCGGGAGTGGATGATAAATCCGTACGTTTACACGTCTGGTGGAAACATTGTAGTGTGGGACCTATCAAAGGATGGAGGCGGATGTGTAATGGAATGTGTCGGGGGGTAATCCATGGGATTGAGCGTAAAGGCAGGCTTGTGAAGGATTCTTCCAGAGCAATCCAGTCTTTGTAAGAAGCATGTACGTTCCAGTCTACTATCCTGTTAAGGAGGGTGGCCTTGTGGTAGTTTCGCAGGTTCGGGAGTCCAATACCCCCTAGGTGTTTCGGTCGAATGAGTTGATTGTAACTAATTCTGTGTGGTCGGTCACTCCAGAGGAAGTTGGAGCATATTTGTCTGTAGGTCTTGAAGAAGGAGGCTGGGATGTGGATGGGGATCGTTTGTAACATGTATAGAAGTGTCGGCAGAGCATTCATCTTTAGGATGGCTGCCCTGCCAAACCAGGAGAATAGGCGTTTCTTCCAGTTTTTTAGGTGGGAGGACAGTGTATTTAGAAGGGGGAGATGGTTTTTAGTATAAAGGTCAGCTAATTTGGATGTAAAGATAGATATATGGGGTAAATCCACGCAGTGGTTGAGTGTAGTTAGGATATGGAGCTTCTGCCTCTACAGATACAATACCACCTAAGTGGAGTGTATTAGAATTTGGTAAAAAGCAGTAGTAGTTATGACGCTGCCCTTGTGGGGTTAGAAAAAATTTTTTTTCTTATTAGTGGACAATTCCACTATATATTACCTGGTGTACATAACTCCTATAGATCTAGAGTATTATTCTTAAAAATTATATTTATGAGCGAAAAAAAAAAAAAAAAAAAAAAGCCTATATGTACCAAAATAACGTGCGTGTTTTAGATCTGGAATCTGTGACTGGTACTCGGTTACTAATAATCACATTGTAATAAAAGTGAAATATCAACATAAAATACTTCAATTATTTCCACAAAGTGCATTTGTGCTAAACCAGTGCTATAAATGTCATAAAGTGACTGCTGCTAAATCATACAGAATCATACAAAATGTCCAGTGCTATGAATTCCATAAAGTGACTGGTGCTAGATCATAAAAAATCATACTAAATATCCAATATAAAAGGTGACTGATGTGTTTTTAACCAGTAATCTTGGATAGGAAAAGTTCCATTAATGAAAAAGAAAAAAATTCTTTTTGGAGTATTTTAGGATGTTCAATCTCTGAGAAACAGATTTCTGTGGGAAAACTTCTTATCCAGGTGCTGGCTTTTTAATTGGTGCCTTATCTGCATGCTCTGATACTGCTTGCACTCACCGGATTTTCTTTCCCCTGCAGGGGTGCAGGCAGTCACAGTATCTGCCACTGTGTAGCAATCATAGATGTCTCCAAACTTTACTTTCCGTGTTGTTTTGATGTATTACATATAAAATAAAGGAGGGATACCCATAGCGTAAAACCATATAGGAACTTTTATTAAAGCTTAATAACACTGTGGTACTCACATTTTCAATTATAAAAACGAGCATGAAAAAGATATCAGAATCGATTTGCCAGACGTCCGTAAGACCGCCCTACGCGCGTTTCGTCATCAGACTTCTACTGGGGCGTTCATCTTGCTACACCGCTTCAGTTTAAATAGTGTGCCATGTAATGGGTGCAATTACGTGCTGATTGCACGGCGGCCATTTTGGTGTAGATTTTGAAGACCGGAGCCTAATGGGTTTAATCTTTAAGCTGTTTTGGCGTCCATTTGTTTGAAGATATTGCAGACCGAAGCCTAAGTAGTGCGCCTGCGCATTCATGTCAGTGGGAGAAGATGTGGTCCGAGCTGTCAGCAAAGGACGTCACCGTTCAGCGCTCGGCCACACTCACTCCTCTCTCACTTACTGCTGAGATTTAAACTAGCATCCGGGTCGGTGACACCCCCGAAGCGCTGCTGATTGATTTTTTTGATAAGATTGTTATATATGCACACACTGGCCACAAATTTAACCTGTAATGTGCCGATTCAGCACATCATAGCCAAGAGATAAACAGACAATTTAATGTTACTAATAATGACACAATTTTTTTTAAATAAAATAAAATAAATTAAAATGCAAAGGTATACCTCAATTCTGTCGGTGTTTGTTTGTATATTATGCTATTGTGACTGCCTGCACCCCTGCAAGCAGTATCAGAGCATACAGATAAAGCACTAATTAAAAAGCCAGCACCTGGATAAGACGTTTTCCCACAGAAATCTGTTTCTCAGAGATTGAACATCCTAAAATACTCCAAAAAGAATTTTTTTTTTTTTTTTTTTCATTAATGGAACTTTTCCTATCCAAGATTACTGGTTAAAAACACATCAGTCACCTTTTATATTGGATATTTAGTATGATTTTGTATGATCTAGCACCAGTCACTTTATGGAATTCATAGCACTGGACATTTTGTATGATTCTGTATGATTTGGCAGCAGTCACTTTATGAAATTTATAGCACTGGTTTAGCACAAATGCACTTTGTGGAAATAATTTCATGTTGATATTTCACTTTTATTACAATGTGATTATTAGTAACCGAGTACCAGTCACAGATTCCAGATCTAAAACACTCACGTTATTTTGGTACATATAGGTTTTTTTTTTTTTTGTTTTGTTTTTTCGCTCATAAATATAATTTTTAGGAATAATACTCTAGATCTATAGGAGTTATGTACACCAGGTAATATATAGTGGAATTGTCCACTAATAGGAAATGTTTTTTTTTCTAACCCTACAAGGGCAGCTACTCTAACTACTCTTGCTTTTTACCTAATTTGGATGTAAGTTGTATGCCCAAGTATGTAATTGAGTCTTTTTTTCCAATGGAAGGAGAAGTTCTCTTTACATTGGTCTACTAAATTCTGTGGAAGTGAGATATTAAGGGCATGTGATTTAGTGAGGTTGATTTTAAGGTTGGAGAGGGATTGAAATTTCTTGAATTCTGATAAGAGAGTTGGTAGGGTGATCAGAGGGTTTGTGAGAAATAGTAGTATGTCATCCTCAAAAGCGGCATATTTGTATTCCTTTGTTTGCGTTTGGAATCCCAGTATGTCTGGATGAAGTTTTATTTTACGGAGGAAGGGCTCAAGGGTCAAGACAAAAAGGATGGGGGACAGAGGACAGCCCTGTCTCGTCCCGTTGCTGATGGGGAAGGCATTTGACAGAGTATTGTTGACTCGGACCCTGGCTGAGGGGTTCGCATATAGTGAAAGAATTAAACCAATTATGTGGGGGCCTATACCAAAGGCACTGAGGAACTCCGTCATATAGTCCCATGATACTCTGTCAAATGCCTTCTCCGCATCTAGGGATAAGAAACCCTTCTGATTCGTTTGGGTAATCAGGTGATGGAGATTGATGGCTTTCATGGTGTTATCCCTGGCTTCGCGTCCAGGGATGAAGCCCACTTGGTCTTGTGAGATAATGGAGGGGAGGAGGGGAAGTAGTCTGTTTGCTAAGATTTTGGAGAATAGTTTAATGTCTGAATTTAATAATGATATTGGTCTATAGTTCCCTGCTTGGGTGGGGTCTTTTCCATCTTTGGGGATGACCACAATGTGAGCTTCGAGCATCCCCCGAGTAAGTGGATTAGTGGGAGAAAGAGAGTTGAAGGCTTTTAGAAAGGGGGTTTGAAGGATTTTTGAAAATGTCTTATAGTATACTGCGGAAAGCTCGTCTGGACCCGGGCTTTTCCCAGGTTTTAGTTGCTTGATCGCCAGTTCCCATTCTGAGATGGTGATTGGCGCTTCTAGGGTGGAGGCCTCATCTTTGGAAATCTTATCTGGTATAAATTGGCCAAGGAACGAAGTGAGTTCTTTGGATCTCATGGTAAGGGGTGTCGTTGGGGACGTTTTATTAAGGTTATAAAGGGAGGAATAATATTTTTCAAATTCGGAGGCTATGTCGTTATTGTTAGAGAGGATTGTACCTGTGGGAGAGTGTAACTGATGGGTTGTGTTGTTGGATCTTTTCTTGCGCAGCGCTTGTGCGAGGAGATGACTGTTGTTCCCGTACTCATAAAAGAGCTTTTGTGAAAGGGTGTAATTTTTCTTAAGATTATATTTCAGTTCTTCCTGAATGAGTGTACGGGTTTCCGTCAATTCGGAGAGCATTTGCTGGGCTAGTTGGTGCTTTATGAATCCTTTCCAACTTTTTCAGTTTGGCAAATAAAGCTGCTAATTTTTCTTTTTTAGTGTTGTTGCTATAGAGATCAGTTTGCCTCTTATAACACATTTGTGTGCCTCCCACTGTGTTAACTTTGATGTGTCTGGTGTGTCATTCTCTGTGAAGTAATTGGTCAGGCATTCACCAATCCCTTTTTCATTTGTCTCGTCTGTCAATATGGATGGATCTAGTTTCCATATGTATGTATTATTGGTTTTGTTTGGGAATGTAAGGGTCATTGAAATAGGATGGTGGTCTGAAAGCGTCATCGGGTCTATTGTTGCTGACTTCAAGCTGGGCAGATCTTGTTGTGTAAGGAAAAGGTAATCAATGCGTTAATATTTTTTATGGGGGGCTGAGTAATAGGTGTAGTCTTTGGGATGGAGTGTCCTCCAGGAGTCATGTAGTGTCAGGTCTTTGAGACATGTTCGGATTTGTCGTAATGCTTTGTAGGGTAAATGAGATCTGCCCGAGGAGGAATCTAGAAGAGGATCTAGGGGGACGTTAAAGTCTCCCCCTAGTATTAAGATGCCTTCTTGGAAGGAGGTTAGTTTGGTTACGGATTGTAGAAAGGGGACTTGGGCTGTGTTGGGACTGTAAATGTTGGCTAACGTGATCCTTCTGTTATTAAAGGAGCCTTTGAGGAAGATGTATCTTCCTTGTTCGTCTAGAAGGATATCTGTCACTTGTAGAGATGTATTTTTAGAGAGGAGGATGGATACTCCTTTAGTTTTGGAAGTAGGGGAAGTTGCATGGTAGCTGTGGGGGAAAGAGCGATTTTTAAGTGTTGGGATATTTTTTGAGCAGAAGTGTGTCTCCTTGAAGGAACACCACATCCGCTTTTGTACTACGTAATGTGGATAAGAGTTGTGAGCGTTTTTTCTGGGGTGTTTAAACCTCTGGTGTTGAGGGAATGGATTTTTAGTGAGATATTGGAGGAGGTTGTTTTAGAATGAGCCATGGTGGTTGAACGGCAAGGTTTATTGAGTATGATATCTTGCCATGTAAGGGAAGCCAGAGACGAAGAGGGAGGGGTGAGGACCAGCTTTATAGGTGTAGTTGAAGAGGGGCTAGGGGGAGGTTGCGACTGGAGATGGAATGCGGGTGTAGATTTTTAAGGGGGAGAAGAGAGAGGGGTTCCCCAG
This sequence comes from Lithobates clamitans, assembly GCA_037952925.1. Lineage (NCBI taxonomy): Eukaryota > Metazoa > Chordata > Amphibia > Anura > Ranidae > Lithobates > Lithobates clamitans. The sequence continues at coordinate 249,356 of JBBGZY010001241.1, forward strand.
AGGGGGAGGTAGGTGATGGTACCGGTTGCTGGGATTGCCTGCAATCCCTCTCAATTTAGTGGGGGGTGCCGGTTTAGGTCAGCTAGGGCTACCAGAGTCCGCTGTTGTCGGGAGTAGTAGGTAACGTTCGGTCAATGGAGGGAGCACTGTGTCCCTATGAGGTCATGTGAATCGCATAGGGAGGTGGCAAGTAATGTTATTAGGGTGCGAACAAGGGTGGTGAGCACATCTGTAGATGTTGGTGGTGCTGCAGAATGTGTGTGCAGATGTGACAGTAGAGTGGATATACATCTAGTGTATATATAGGGGAATCATACAGAAAGCTTTGGTGGTACTATCATAGTGGCAAGCTGTGTAGTCATTTTAATGTACTATTGCCATGACTATTTAGATTTATATATCAGTCTTGGGGGCAGAGGAGTAGTTGGTTATTTGTGTGTTCAGGTGTAAGGTCCCTTATCAGTAAGTAAACAGTTTGATCACTTGTAACTTATAACACTAAGTTTAGAACAGTAAGGTTGTAGAACGGTGTAACTTATAAATTTTAACTGTTGGATCATCATCCACATGACACAGGGTAAGTGTGAGCCTACATATCTAGATTAAGGCTTATAGACATTGCTACAACAATAGAGAAAGCTAACATACTCCTTATTGGAGATGATCAGTGAGGCAACCTTGAGGAAATTGATGGACTCTTTTGTCTTGGTTTGAGGGAGACATGCTCAGCCCCCATCTGCTGGGTGAAATTATGTGCATGTATTTTGACAGACCTGTTAAGGTAGTGTTTATTGCGACCCAATTTAGATTGTGAATTTGCTTTTATGTATGTGATGTGAGTAGGATTGAAAGGATGAGATGTGGATATCTTACCTGAGCTTACCTGTCTCCCTCGTGATCCAGGCGACCGATCTATGTCTAGAGGTTCACTATTCTATATTTAAAACAAAAGATAGTGATGATAATAAAATAACATAAAAAAAAAAAAACGTTATCTAGTATAAAAGATATTAAGTGATTAAACTTAAGCAATATTACTTGGTACAGACGGCTGGCAGTTTCAGAGAAGAGAGCCTTAGGTGGAAGAAAGGGGGGGGGGGGGAGGGAAGGGAGGGGGTGGTTAGGGTAGGCCCTAACCTAGTTAGTTGGATCAGGGGAGGGAAAGGAGAAATGAGAAGTAAGAGGGGGGTGAGTGTAGAGGTTAGTTAGAACGTTTATCACAAACTTTTTAGAGTAACGATGTTCACTGCTTGATCATTCTGGGCCGATCTGTGTCGAAGATTCCGAATAAGCTATAACATGTCTTTTGTTTACCAACTTGGAAGGGTTGAGTGTTTGGGTGCTAGGAGCAAGTCTATTTGTGCATGGAATTGCCATTGGATGTTCGTTGGATCTGTTGCAGAGTGTAGAAGTTCATTTTAGGCACTTTAAATAATGTAGAACTGTTAGAGCCCTTGCACACTGGGGCGGGGGGCGGCGTCGGCGGTAAAACGCCGCTATTATTAGCGGCCTTTTACCGTCGGTATGCGCCCGCTAGCGGGGCGGTTTTACCCCCCGCTAGCGGCCGAGAAAGGGTTAAATACCACCGCAAAGCGCCTCTGGAGAGGCGCATTGCCGGCGGTATAGCCGCGCCGTCCCATTGATTTCAATGGGCAGGAGCGGTATACACACTGCTCCTTCACCGCTCTGAAGATGCTGCTGGCAGGACTTTTTTTACCGTCCTACCAGCGCATCGCTCCAGTGTGCAAGCCCTCGGGGCTTTCACACTGGGATGAAAGCAGCGGCACTTTCGGGGCGGTTTGCAGGCGCTATTATTAGCGCAATAGCGCCTGCAAACCGCCCCAGTGTGCAAGGGCTCTTATCCATTTTGATTACTGGCATCCTTTTTCGAGTGGTGTATCAGCGTAAGTTAAGTGCATTGGTGCGGAGTGGAATATTTCAGTTCTGCGGTCAGCCTGGATTTAGCGGCTGGGGTCTAAGTCTCAAGAGACCATTGGATCAGATGTCAGCACAGAAAAAGGCTTCAGACATGTATGGGAGGGAGAAGATGAGTAGCTTGAATACTGCAAACGGGGCGTTGATCATGTAGCTTGGGTCCCTGTGTGATGTGGATGCATGAGGAGGATCATAATTACCTGGTTAGGCGATACAGGCCCTACGGTGCGCAGGAGATGCTGTAGGACTACCGTTCCTTGGAGCGCTCTGGTCTCTCAGCGGGGATCGAGAAGGTAGCGGATGATGTCAGCGACGGCCAATATTGAAGTTTCCCGCCTCTGCTACTCCATCCATGGAGGTTGCACGTTTGAGGGGGGGAGGGCGAAAGTCGCTATACCAATCTGGTAGTTCCATTAGTGGGATATCAAGTTGAGAGCAGAAGTGATCCAAATCTTCAGGCACTCTAAGAAGTGAAGTAGGCCCCTGATGAGAGGCTAAGAGCCCAAATGGGAACTTCCATCTATATATTATGGCTCTGGCCCTAAGGACTTCTAGTAATGGCCTTATTTCTCTTCTACGCTGTAGGGTAATGTTGGAAAGGTCCTGGTAAATTTTCACTACAGAGCCTTGAATGGTCGCTTGGTTGTGGTTTCTGGTTGAGCGTAGGATCCATTCTTTCAGCTGGAAATCTGTAAGGCAGCACACTACGTCCCTGGGGGGGGGGGTCAGCGTCTCTCCCCCTCGGGCGCAGTGCTCTGTGGATTCTTTCAAATGTGATCGGAGTGTCTAGGGGCCTTTCCATGAGCTCATTAAACAAAGTAGTGATCGTCTGGTTCAGTTGGGCGGGATCAATCGATTCTGGGACCCCTCTCACCTTTAGATTACGACGTCTACCTCGATTATCGAGGTCTTCCATGTGTCGATTTATGTCCCTAAGATGGACAGCAAGGGATTCCGTAACTTGCTGTATGTGATATAGCGAGGAGTCATGGCGCGTCTGGGTCATTTCTACTTCCTCTACCCTGAATGACATGGCCTGCAGGTCAGATCTCATGTCCGTAATGGCTGCCATAAGGGTGGATTATTATGTCTGCTGCGACACTGCGGAGGTCATAAATAGTGACAGCCTGGGGATTCCTCTGGTCTGTATGCGATCCGGCCGAGCTCCGGAGCAGTGGGGGCTAGCGCTCAGGGAGCGGGACTCACGTGAGGCGGCTGCAAGGGGGGTCTGCGTCTTCCCCATAGGCCACGAGCGGAAGATCTCTGGAATCTGTCTGCCTAACTGTGTTTCTTGTTCCCTGGGTGAGCGAGATCTCGTCACTGAGGCGCTGCGGGATGTTCTCTCCATCTTGTAGGCAGTTTTGAGTGCTTAAAAGCTAAAGTAGCTGGACCTCATGGACGGGAGCTCCAGGTCTACACGTCCATCTTGGAACGGTTCCAGGCCACGCCCCCCTTTAAGTATATTTTTGTTTAGAATTATTCAAAACCAACATGGTAGTTAGGAGCATAAGGGGGGTAGATTTGATGCCTGGATATCATCTTTAAATTGATTTATTTTGCAATAGGGACGTGTGAATTTTAAGTAGACCTATATACTTGGATTGCTGAGAATGACAACTTATCTTGAAAGCTTAGAAAAGGATGTTAATTTGAAGGGGTTTTCCATGTTATTCATTTACTGGGATTCATGCCAAAGTGCAGATTAGCATTGTAGTGAGAAGTAAAAAAATAAAATCTATATATCTCTATAGATCTATATCTATACATATTTGATGCTTCTCTGTTAGTTTTATGACATAACAGTAGACCTAGCCTAATAGTGTAATTGTTGTAACATGTTGCCCCAATAAAATTCTTCAGCTTGCTCCACTAGACATATGGTACTTTTACTTGCCAGATCGAAGTGCTCGGATATATCTTGGTGTTGATCTAGAAGGTGTGTATGTACTTTGTTTTTCTGTTTTTATAGAATCCTTCTCCAACCTGTGGCTCTCCAGTAGTACAACTGTCAGCATATGCTGTAACCGCATTTTTTGGGGGGGCTTCATGTTAGTGACTCAAATGCAGTATGCTTTACAGCGAGAGGCTTTGACTCCTATTTGAGTTGCTTTTGTGTCTCTCTTTTAGCAGCTCAATTTAAATCAAGCTGCCTCTGACCTGCTTTTATGAACTTATTCTCATTGACATGAACTGTAGATCAGAAACAAGACCTTATACGCATGTTTATCCTGTAGTTCTAAGGAGGTACTATTTAGAGATTGCTGGAAATATGGAATATAGACAGAAAAGAGACAGCTGCATTTACCTAAAACGTTTTAGGTTTTATATGTTAAAGGAACTGTAATTCTATGCAGCAAGTTTTAAAATCAATGCACCTGAATGAATGAATGAATGAATGAATGATTTGTAAAGCGCAGCAAATGCGAACTGAATCGCCTCAAGGCGCTAGGATAACAATCTCTGTTGTCAGCTTGTTAGAAGAGGAAGGTCTTTAGTTTTTTCCTGAAGGCCTGGTGGTTTTCTTCCATGCGGATGTTGGTAGGAAGAGCATTCCATAGTCGGGGTCCTTGGACTGCGAATCTTCGTTCTCTCTTTGCTTTGTAGCGGTATTTGGGAATGATGAGGAGGTTTTGGTTGGCTGATCGAAGACTGCGATTCGGTGTGTAGTGTTTTATTTTCTCCCAGAGATATAGCGGAGCATTTCCTTGTATACATTTGTGGGTGAGGCAGAGGGTCTTGAATGTGATCCGATTTTTCACGGTTAGCCAGTGTAGGCTCTTTAGGGATGGGGAGATGGATTCCCAGGGTTTTTTTCCTGTTAACAGTCTTGCCGCCGTGTTTTGGATGAGTTGTAAGCGCGCAAGCTGATATTGGGGAAGTCCTATGTAGAGGGAATTTGCGTAGTCGAGTCGGGAATTGATGATTGTTCCCACAACTGCCGCTTTGTCCTCTTCTGGGATGAAGGGGATTAGTCTGCGTAGCTGGCGGAGGAGATGGTGGGATCCGCTCACCACTGATCCTATTTGTGCATCCATTGTCATTCCTGAGTCGAAAATGACTCCGAGGCTCTTGGCTTTGGTGCTTGGAGAGATTGTCTGTCCGAGGATGGTGGGAGGTGTCCACGGAGTCTTTGTTGTGGAATTTTTGTTAGCTTGAAGGAGAAGAAGTTCTGTTTTTGAACCGTTGAGTTTGAGGGAGCTACTTGTCATCCAGTCATCTATTAAAGTGAGGCATTTCTGTAATTGCTGATGAAGGTCTTTTTGCCCATTGATGCGAAGGTAGAGTTGGGTGTCGTCAGCGTATGAGTGGAAGCAGAGATCGGTTTTCCTGATGATATTGAGAAGTGGGCGGATGTAGATGTTGAATAGTATTGGTGACAAGGGTGAGCCTTGAGGGACTCCAGAGGAGACTGCCCGGGTTTCCGAGGTGAAGGTTCCTAGTTTCACTGTCTGGGAGCGATTCTCTAAGAAGGATGTAAACCATTTTAGAGCAGAATCTGTAGCTCCTGCAACTTCAGCGAGGCGGACAAGTAAAATATTGTGGTCCACTGTATCGAATGCTGCGCTGAGGTCTAACAGTACCAGGAGACTCGGTTCTCCGTCGTCTGCTGCTTCAAGGGTGTCGTCCCATATCTTCAGAAGTGCTGTTTCTGTGCCATGACCTGGGCGAAAGCCTGATTGCAGAGGGTCCAGGAGTTGGTGTGAATCCAGGTGGTGTTGTAGCTGCTGTACTACTGCTTTCTCTAGAATCTTGGAGATGGTGTTGAGGCTGGTTATTGGTCTGCGGCAGTTAGGGTCCTTGGGGTCGAGATTGGGTTTCTTTAGCAGGGGTTTGACGATGCCTTGCTTGAGGGAGGTTGGCACAATCCCTTCTTTGAATGATTGATTTATGAGATGTGTTAGGGTACCGGCCAGGATGTCGGCACATTCTTTAAACAGTTTAGTGGGAACGATGTCGTTCGGTGATGTGCTGTCTCGAAGGCTTCTGATGATGTTTTTAGTCATGTCCGTGGTGATTGGGGACAGAGAGAAATTTGGCGGTTGAGTGAAGTTCGTAACGCTATCCTCTTTTTGCTTTGGTTGAGTGAGGTTGGTTGTTATTTTTTGATGGATTGATTTTCGAATGAGGTCGATCTTGTCGATGAAGAAGTCTGATAACTCATTGCAGAATTCTTGAGTATCGTTTGATGGGGGCTCTAAGCAGGTCGGGTTTATTGACTGCGCAACTATTTTGAAAAGTTCACGTGGGCGGTGGGATTTCTTCTCCATGCTCTCTCAGCTCTTCTGCGTTCTTGCTTGAGTAGGGTGAGAGTACCATTAAACCAATTGGAGTTTTTTTTGCGGATAAGAGTTCTGCGTTTTGGTGCCACGGAGTCTGCTGCTTGTAGTAATGTATTGTTTAGGAAGTTGAGTGTTTGTTCGGTTGAGAGATTTGAGTTTAGCAAAAGAATTTTGCTTGATAATGTAGTTTTGAAGAGATCGGAGTGAAGTTTCTTCTGAGATCTATTCCAGTGAGTTGCTGTTGCGTGTTTCTGTTTTTGGAGGATGCCTTTAGTAGTGATTATAAATTTAATAGCATGGTGGTCCGTCCATGGTAGTGGAGTGTTGTCAAGTACTTTGATGTCCATATTCTGTTTGAAGATGAGATCTAAAGTGTGTCCTGACCCATGGGTGGGAGAATTTATCAGTTGTTGAAGGCCAAGTTCTTCCATTTGGCTGACGCAGGCGGTTGCGATGGCGTCTTGGGCAGAATTTGCCCAGAGGTTAAAATCACCAAGTACCAGAAGGTTTTTGGTTTTCAAGGTGTGTATTGAGAAGAATTCGGTGAGCGGCGTAAGGAGATTGGTCTTTGGTCCTGGTGGTCTGTAGCATAGTAGTATGTGAACGGTGTCCTGAGGTGTTGTTTGAAGATGCAGTGAGAGTGTTTCCATGAAAGGCACTGGGTTTTGTAAGTTTGGTTTGGTGAACCCAAGATGTGATTTGAAAATCACTGCTAGGCCTCCTCCTTTTTTTCCGATTCTATGCTCGGTTAGGATACTGTAGTTCTCGGGCACCAGTTCAGTTAGGATGGTGTTGCAGTCAGGTGTTAGCCAGCTTTCTGTAATGAAGAGACAATCAATGTTATTTTCGATGATGAAGTCGTAGATTTCCAGCCTGTGCTTGACTGCAGATCTGGTGTTGATCAGGGCGCATGTTAGTTGTTGCTGTTGGGTCGGTGTCTCCCTGCATTTCCTGGTTGATTGAGGGTTGATCCTTAGTAATTGTTCTTTTTTTAATCTCTTTTGAATGGCGGTCGGCAAAGTTACGGCAGTGTTTCTCAGCCTGTGGAGGGTGTCTGCTGTGTATTTGAAGTTGCACATGATGAGGAAGACGGCGTTGCTTGTAGGAGGGTGTTCTGATGGTGGCACTGATGTGGTGGTGATGCGCTTGCAGGTGGATGGCAGACGCCCATTCTCTGCTGCAACAGCAGTATATCTTGGTCAGGAATATACTCTCAGCCTGGTGGGCGAAAAATAAAAGAGCAGCTGAGATTCGAATCATTAATGGGCAGGCTGATCGATCAACTTGGGTACAACCAGCCTGCAGGTTTCTCTCGTGATTTTTTAATTAAAAACTTTTTTTTTTTTGCTAACGACCGCTATAGCCTCTAGCGATAATCACTGACTTCTCCTGGCGGGGACGCCTTCTCCCACCCCCCTGCTGGGAGCAGACAATTGCTCGGCAGGAGGGATTCTCCTGTCAGCGCTGTCCATATTGATGGGGGAAGTGTGCAAATTTCTTCCTGGAACCCGTTGTTGCAGGAAAGAAATTTGCACCGTGTATGGCCTGGTATTATTGAAAGTTGTGTGTGTGTGTGTGAGGTGTTTTTTTTTTTTTCTTTTGTGTGATTCTATATATGTATAAAATTTTTTTTTTTTTTTTAAAGTTGGTCTGGTTTTAAACTGTCTGTTCAGTTCTACCTTGTCATACACATGAGATGCGGACTAAGTGAGATTCTGATTGTTGTGGACAACCTCTTGAAACACGTGGCGGAATAAAGTCCATTGTATTACTTGTCAGAAAATTAATTCTAAAGGTAGATATTTTTGCAATAATTGCATATACAGTCTTCGTGGAGCAATATATAGACTAGTCTTCACTATTTTTGTTTTTCCTTCATACTTGTATTCCTGTAAAAACTGATGCTAACTACAACATTTCATTATAATATCATGACAGTTGTTAATATATTGGTTCATTTTGCTGTTGACTTCCTTTAATATTTCTCCTTTTGTTTTAAGCTCTCCAGGCTTCTTTTTAAACAGACTTGAAGTAATACTCTTTGTGTTTATCTGATAATGGCTGCCTTCCTGTGACCAAATCCCCTTTTCCTTCCTCTGTTTGACCTGCCAGACTCCACTGGGAGTTTCGTATAATATCTTGGATAGACACTGGGCCAAACATTTTCCAGTTGAGGAGTATCTCTTTCAAATTATATATTTTGAGGAATAAATCTGACATTTTCATACCAGATAATGTGTGCAGGCTTGGCAAGAGAACAAGACATGCTAGACGTATCTTAAAAGGGTTGTAAAGGCTCATGTCTTTTCACCTTAATGCATCCTATGCATTAAGGTGAAAAAACACCTCGCAGTCACCGGCCCCCTAGCCCCCCGTTTTACTTACCCGAGCTCTGAATTTCTGTTGGCGCGTCCCTGCCGCCCCTCTCTCCACTGGTTCCCAGATCTTGATTGGATAGATTGATAGCAGTGCAGCCATTGGCTCCTGCTGCTGTCAATCAAATCCAATGATGCGAGGGCAGTGCCGAGTCTGGCATTCATGTCTGTGGACTCAAATGCTGCACTCGGGAGCACGCCCGCAAGGTAACCCCCTCGGGAGAGCACTTCTCCAAGGGGGTTATCTAATGCGGGGAGGTGCCGCAGGTGCCGCCGAGGCACTCCAGAAATGGATGTTCGGGGCGACTCTGTGCAAAACGAGCTGCACAGTGGAGGTAAGTATGACATGTTTGTTATTTTAAAAAAATTAAACGATCCTTTTAGTGTCACTTTAAAAAACAGGATGCTAATTTTAAATGTGTGAATTGGTATATCCAAATTCATTTGGACATTAGCTTGACATAGATGGTAATTTTTTTTTCTTTACAAAGGGAAATAAACTTGTTACTAATCCACTTACTTTGATTCAAAACAAAGGTTAATGGTTTAGAAAATGTGAAGTATGTGCAGTATGCTGCACCTAGTTCAGTCATGTTCTTCCCTCGCAGCTTCAGAGCCGCACCATTCATACAACAAAATTTTGTATTTAGAGTTTGACGGAGCGTCCAGCACCCAGCTTGGGTGCCTCCGTCAAGATACAGCTTCCTCCAGTTTGTAGCCAGGAACCAGGTATTATAGCTAAGCACCCAAGAACTAGACGACACTAGCTTAGGTGCAAACTTTAACTCGCTTTATTAAAAATTCACACAGAATATATAGCACACAAGATCAGGTAGAGCCTGATCACGTCATCCTAAGCAATTGGCACATCTAAGGAACAGCCAACATAAACCATGTGCTAATTCACATCTAGCTACTAATAGCTGACAGTGATCTAATTAACATGAACTAATTAACTACTAGTCACCTAGGCAAGCCTAGGTGCCCAGGTCGTCCTGCAACCAGCCCAAAACCCTGGATACACAAAATATATTACACATTATCGTAAGCAATAAACCTCCCATAATGGTTTGATAACGAGGTAAAGTGAACACAATATTAATCACGAGAGATGAGCAGACAAAAAAAATAGATGTCTCAACAATGGGAAGTCACACATAGGAGGCACACAACGGGGAAATGATACCTTGAGAAAAAAACACCTTAGTAAACATATAGCAGGAGACCACAGCATCTGGTTGGGTTGAGCTGATTATATTAAAATCTGCTCTTAGGCTTCATTCCCACGAGGTGGATCCGCTGCCACGGAGTCCGCCTCTGTCCACCAGCTCAGCGGGAGATCTCTCCATTGATGACAGGTTCCTCTCTGCTCACTGAGCGGGGAGGGGTTTGTCGAGCTCTGCTGGTTGCTATGGAGAGATCGGACGAAAACGGACAGCATGTCCGTTTTTATCCGATCCGCCAGGGACGGATGCTAACGTAGGACCGGGTCGAATGTCAGCAGACATGTCACCACTGACATCCGTCGCCATAGGCCAACATGGAGCGCCCGTTCAGGTCCGCCGACAAAACTCACAAGCGGACTTGAACGATCCGACAGTGTGAAAGGGGCCTTTAGTCTCACAGTCTAAAGTAGTCATTGCTGGTTTGGGCACAAAGGCCCCAAATCTGTATCCTGGTTCTAGATTCCCAGAGTCTGTTTCTGGGAAACAATTCTGAGGCCGAGGCAAGGCTGGCCGTTTTCCTATTGTGGCGAGCGCGAGAGGGAATTCCCTTCTGGGGGCATACCAGGCCCTTAGGTCTGGTATGGATTTTAAGGGGAACCCCCTACGCCGAAAAACGGCGTGGGGGTCCCCCCAAAATCCATACCAGACCCTTATCCGAGCACGCAGCCTGGCTGGTCAGGAAGGGGGGTGGGGACGAGCGAGCGCCCCCCCCCCGAGCCGTACCAGGCCGCATGCCCTCAACATGGGGGCGCCCTGCGGCCCCCCCACCTCAAAGCACCTTGTCCCCATGTTGATGAGGACAAGGGCCTCTTCCTGACAACCCTGGCCGTTGGTTGTCGGGGTCTGTGTGCGGGGGGCTTATCGGAATCCGGGAGCCTCCTTTAATAAGGGGGCCCCCAGATCCCGGTCCCCCACTCAATGTGAATGAGTATGGGGTACATGGTACCCCTACCCATTCACCTAGGGAAAAAGTGTCAAAAAAAAAAAACACTACACAGGTTTTAAAAGTGATTTATTAGGCAGCTCCAGGGGTCTTCTTCTGACTTCGGGGGTCTCTCAGGCCTCTTCTCCCCCTCTCTCCGGTGTCGTCTCCGCGCTCTCTGGTTCTTCTCTGGTGCCTTCTGCCGGGCTCCTCCCCTATCTTCTGCTCTTTTGCCGCTCTTTTGCCGCTCTTTTGCTAGCGGGGGAGCCCAGGCATCTGGATTGTCGTCTTCCCTCTTCTCTTCCAGAGATGTTGACACGACGCTCTCTCTGGCTGTAATGCTGTCTGTGCGCTCTGCTATGACTTATATAGGCGGTGACCCTGCCCCCCTATGACATCACAGTCCCGGGGCATGCTGGGACTGTGAGGTCATAAGGGGCGTGGTCATAGGATGACATGACCACACCCCCTTATGACCTCACAGTCCCAGCATGCCCCGGGACTGTGATGTGCTAGCAAAAGAGCGGCAGAAGATAGCGGAGGAGCTGGCAGAAGATCCAGACACCGGGAGAGACCCCCGCAGTTGGAAGACGACCCCCGAAGTCGGAAGAAGACCCCCGGAGCTGCCTAATAAATTACTTTAAAAGCCTATGTACTGTGTTTTTTTTATTGACACTTTTTTCCCTAGGTGAATGGGTAGGGGTACGATGTACCCTATACTCATTCACATAGGGTGGGGGGCCGGGATCTCGGGGCCACCTTATTAAAGGGGGCTCCCGGATTCCGATAAGCCCCTTGCCCGCAGACCCTGACAACCAACGGCCAGGGTTGTCGGAAAGAGGCCCTTGTCCTCATCAACATGGGGACAAGGTGCTTTGGGGGGGGGGGGGGCTGCAGGGCCCCCCTCCCCCAAAGCACCCACCCCCCCATGTTGAGGGCATGCGGCCTGGTACGGCTCAGGAGGGGGGCGCTCGCTCGTCCCCACTCCCTTTCCTGACTGGCCGGGCTGCGTGCTCGGATAAGGGTCTGGTATGGATTTTGGGGGTAACCCCCACGCTGTTTTTTTGTGGCGTAGGGGGTTCCTATTAAAATCCATACCAGATCTAAGGGCCTGGTATGCCCCTGGAGGGGAACCCATGCCGTTTTTTTATTTAAAATTTCGTGTGGAGTTCCCCCTCAAGATTCATACCAAACACAGTGCCTGGCATTGGCGGGGATCCCCGCACCAGTGTGAACCTGGCTCGCAAGGTGTCAATCTCGCCAATAAAAGTGGCGAGATTAACACAATATCAGACAACAATACAGAAGTTGACCAAAGGGTGGTGGTAAAGAGCTGAAAAACCACGTGATTTGGTGAAAGTTGGCTGGAAAAGTCCTGTCGTCTGTATGCAAGACAAACTTCTGGCCAACGCCCTTTGTACAAAAATCCAAGGGAAAGTTTGTACAAAGTCCTATCGTGTGTATGGGTATTTAGGCTTACCACCTGTTGGCTAGGTGTCTCATCACAAAGTGGAAGCAAAAGAATGTTACCTCACTTCTGCTTTTAACATGAAACATGTTGTGTGTATGTACAGTGGATATAAAAAGTCTACACACCCCTGTTTCGCGTTTCTGTGATGTAAAAAAAATGAGACAAAAATAAATAATTTCAGAACTTTTTCCACCTTTTTCAACTCTCTGTTGAACATCAAACTGAAATCTTTTAGATGGAGGAGAGTAAAGATAAAAAAAATAAAATAATATGGTTTCATAAGTGTGCAAACCCTTAGGCCTCTTTCACACGGACTGTTCGTTCAGGTCCGCCTGTCAGTTTTTTAGGCGGACCTGAACGGACACTCCATGGAGGTCTATGGACAGGGCCAGATTAAGAGCATCATGGGTCTGGTGCTGAGAATTTCGGTGGGCCTTTTTATGGAAACAAAATGAAAATGCAAACAATTTTTCGCTAAAATGAATTAAATTTACTCTCACCAGTAATACCAGCCGTGCAGCCTCTGAGCAGCAGCAACATCACCTGCTATGCGGTGTCTCACCAGCAGCAAGATAGGGAGACCACATTTCCAAACTGTCATTTAGGGACAACCCCCTCTTCCCAAAAAAGGATGAGGGTGGAGGATGTAGTCTTGGGGTTGGCAGGGAAATCGGCAGTGGAGGTGATTTGTCAGGCAAATGGCTGGTGTTAGTACTTAAAATCAATCATCCTGACACCATACTTGATATGGTGTCAGGATGATCAAATTCCATTATTTCAGTTACTACATTGTAATATATAGTGAAATAGTTCAACTCACCATCATGCAGAATCAGTGGGAAACTGAGCTTGTCACTTGCCACCAGATGCAGCTTGTCACTTGCCACCCATAGCCTGCCACCAGATGTAGAGTATCACTTTCCACAGTTGCCTGCCGCTAGATGCAGCATGTCACTTGCCACCAGCAGCCTGCCACCAGATACAGTGTGCCACTTGCAACCAGATACAGTGTGCCACTTGCTACCCACAGCCTGCCACAGATACAGTGTGCCACTTGCTACCCACAGCCTGCCACAGATACAGTGTGCTACTTGCCACTAGCAGCCTGCCACCAGATACAGCATGCCACTTGCCACCAGCAGCCTGCCACCAGATATAATGTGCCACTTGCCACCAGATACAGTGTGCCACTTGCTACTAGCAGCCAGCCACCAGATACAGTGTGCCACTTGCCACTAGCAGCCAGCCACCAGATACAGTGTGCCACTTGCCACTAGCAGCCAGCCACCAGATACAGTGTCCCACTTGCCACTTGCAGCCAGCCATCCGATACAGTGGGCCACTTGACACCAGCAGCATGCCACCAGATACAGTGGGCCACTTGCCACCAGCAGCCTTTCACCAGATACAGTGCGCCACTTGCCAACCACAGCCTGCCACCAGATACAGTGTGCCACTTGCTACCGACAGCCTGTCACCAGATACATTGTGCCACTTGCCACCAGATACAGTGTCCTGCCGGCCACCAAATACAGTGTTTCACATGCCACCACCAGCCTGTCACCATATACATTGTGCCACTTGCCACCAGATACAGTGTGCCACTTGCCACCAGCAGCCTGCCACCAGATACAGTGTGCCACTTGCCACCAGCAGCCTGCCACCAGATACAGTGTCACTTGCCACCAGCACCCTGCCACCAGATACAGTGTGCCACTTGCCACCAGCAGCCTGCTACCAGATACAGTGTCACTTGCCACCAGCAGCCTGCCACCAGATACAGTGTGCCACTTGCCACCAGCAGCCTGCCACCAGATAGTGTGCCACTTGCCACCAGCAGCCTGCCACCAGATACAGTGTGCCACTTGTCACCTGCAGCCTGCCACCAGATACAGTGTGCCACTTGTCACCTGCAGCCTGCCACCAGATACAGTGTGCCACTTGCCACCAGCAGCCTTTCATCAGATACAGTGTGCCACTTGCTACCAGCAGCCTGCCACCAGATAGTGTGCCACTTGCCACCAGATACAGTGCGCCACTTGCCACCAGCACCCTGCCACCAGATACAGTGTGCTACTTGCCACTAGCAGCCTGCCACCAGATACAGCATGCCACTTGCCACCAGCAGCCTGCCACCAGATACAATGTGCCACTTGCCACCAGATACAGTGTGCCACTTGCCACTAGCAGCCAGCCACCAGATACAGTGTGCCACTTGCCACTAGCAGCCAGCCAAAAGATACAGTGTGCCACTTGCCACTAGCAGCCAGCCACCAGATACAGTGTGCCACTTGCCACTAGCAGCCAGCCATCAGATACAGTGGGCCACTTGACACCAGCAGCATGCCACCAGATACAGTGGGCCACTTGCTACCGACAGCCTGTCACCAGATACAGTGTGTCACTTGCCACCAGCAGCCTGTCACCAGATACATTGTGCCACATGCCACCAGATACAGTGTGCCGCCGGCCACCAGATACAGTGTTTCACATGCCACCACCAGCCTGTCACCATATACATTGTGCCACTTGCCACCAGATACAGTGTGCCACTTGCCACCAGCAGCCTGCCACTAGATACAGTGTGCCACTTGTCACCTGCAGCCTGCCACCAGATACAGTGTGCCACCAGCAGCCTTTCACCAGATACAGTGTGCCACCAGCAGCCTTTCACCAGATACAGTGTGCCACTTGCCACTGACAGCCTGTCACCAGATACAGCATGTCACTTGCCACCAGCAGCCTGCCACTAGCAGCGTGCCACCACATACAGTGTGCAACTTGCCATCAGATGCAATGTGCCACTTGCCACCAGCAGCCTGCCACTCCCTCCAGGACTCTTCCAGGATGGAAAGAAGGGACAGGGCCTGCATAGTCAAACAAATTCCTGGAGCCCCCACCCCTCCTCATCTGGGATGGTATGGTTGTGTGTAAATTGAATGCCAGCAGTATTGATCAGACCAAGTTCTACAGAGGGGGGTGTGTACAAGCCTTTGGGTGTGCTGCAGTTTGGGCGCACTGCTTGTGTATCTGCAGTTTTAGCTGCAGACTTATTGCTTTATATCAGGTTGCATATTTTTGCCGCATTTTCTGACAGTGCGCCAAAGATAAAATGCAGCACGCAGGAATTTTGGTGCGCTTTCAGAAAAAACATGCAACTTAATAGAAATCAATAGGACTATAGGTAAAATGCAGGAAAACTGCGGATACACTAGCAATGGGCTAGTGAAAGGTAAAAGAGGGGGAGAGAAGGGAGATAAGAGTCCAGTCACTGAGCTCACACTTGGATGGGAAGCTCATCACTCAGATATGTGTTCAGTTCACCTTCTATCTGCTGGCTGCTCTGTTCACAATTTCCCAACCCACACGGCTCCTTCACTGCACACAGAGAGAGGATAGAGGGGAGGGGGAAGGCAGAGCCATTTGTGTAGGGGGGGGAACTGTGCACTGTGACACTAATAACCACAGTGAGCCAACACAGATGCAGTCAGACACCCCTACATTTACACACAGCTTCTCCTGTCCCATAGAAGTTTATGGACAGGAGAAAATCGGCCTTTTACTGCTGGCTGGGAGGGCCGATTTTAAGGCAGGGGCCTGGAGCTGCAGCTCCATCAGCCCCTATGTTAATCCGGCCCTGTCTATGGAGCGTCGGATGTCAGCGGTGACATGTCCGCTGACATCCGACCCGCTCCGATCCGAAAAAGTGTAACGGAGGAAAAACCTACTTTTCCATCCGTGATCAGATCGGGTGACGACGGACTCTACGGTCCGTCGTCACCCGATCCCCCATAGGGGAGAGCGGCGCTCTGACAGGTCCGTCGCTGCACACTGTCATCTTCCTGCTCAGCGGGGACCGGCGGATGTTCACTGATCCGCCCCGTGTGAAAGAGCCCTTAAACTAACACTTTTGTTGAACTACCTTTTTTTTTTTTATTATTTATTTATTTTTTTTTTTACAGCACTCAGTCTTTTTGGGTATGAGTCTGTCAGCATGGCACATCTTGACTTGGCAATATTTGCCCAGTCTTCTTTTGCAAAAACACTCCAAATCTGTCAAATTGCTAGGGCATCTCCTGTGCATAGCCCTCTTCAGATCACCCCACAGATTTTCAATTGGATTCAGGTTTGGGCTCCGACTGGGCCATTCCAAAACTTTAATCTTGATGTATGCTTTCGGTCGTTGTCATGCTGAAAGATGAAGTTCCTCTTCATGTTCAGCTTTCTAGCAGAAGCCTGAAGGTTTTGTGCCAATATTGATTGCTATTTTGGAACTGTTCATAATTCCCTCTACCTTGACTAAGGCCCCTGTTCCAGTTGAAGAAAAACAGCCCCAAAGCATGATGTTTCCGCCACCATGCTTCACTGTGGGTATGGTGTTTTTCTGGTGAACCATGGAATGATCCAACAATGTTTTTTCCATCATAGATATGATGAGCTGGTGCATAATCTAAAAAAGTCTAAAATTCAGTTGGGAAACAAGTGTAAAAACCAATGATTTAATGGACAGAGAAAATTTATTCAACGTTACCACAGGTGACCTCGGATGGGGAAGAGGGGTGAACAGAAATCCGGAGGGCTCGCTGGTGGCACATGGGGAGCGCCAATGCCCATGTTTAAGAGGATATAAATCCAGTCCCAAGGAGCCCAAAGGCTATGGTAGATAGTGATATAGCCGGGTCCAAGATGGATGAAACCGCTACGAGCGGGAGGACAGAGGGCCATGTATGTTCAGACTGAGAAGGTGTAAGGTTGCCTGGATGTCGCCAAGACACTGGACTCAGTGGGTCAGACTTCTCGATGGTGACTGCACAATTGACGGGAACCGGAGGAGCTGAGCAGAGCCAAGAGCAACCAATGCACCTGGATTGACACCAGTGCTGTGCCGGAGACATAGGAGAGGGCGTCTGGTCAGCTTGTGGAACGCAAGCTGTGCTGTTGCTGTGACTTACATGTTTCATGCGCTTTGTCAGTCACCTGACGGTCACAGTCTTGGGACTGGATTTCTATCCTCTTCAACATGGGAATTGGCGCCCCCCCATGTGATACCAGTGAGCCCTCCGGATGTCTGTTCACCCCTCTTCCCCCATCTGAGGTCACCTGTGGTAACGTTGAATAACACCTGTTTCCTAGCTGAATTTTAGACTTTTTTTTTTTTTTTTAGATTTTGCACCAGCTCATCATATCTATGATGGAATAAACATTGTTGGATCATCATTCCATGGTTACTAATGCCTGTGTTTATGACCACCACACTTCGGATCTTGCTTATAGAGCACTGCTTATAGTTCCTTTATATTTTTGGTTGTAACATGACGACAAAAGGGTATGAATACTTTTTTTCAAGGCACTGTATGTGTGTATTTAATGTTTTTGCTACCATCTATCTACCAAGGTTATGAGAGACTAAGTGGCTCCAATAATATAGATTTAGCAGTTGTATATACTGCTTTCCTTTTTTTCATAATTTTTTTTTTTTTGTCTACTTCCATCATTTTGAAGATCATTTACTACTCAATTAACTGCAATTGACTGAGTACTACCTAATTACTTCTGTGTCAGAATTCCCATTGTTTAGCTCATGAATGCATACTGCCTTTCTTTACACGAATATCCTTTCTAGGAAATGCCGATTTATATGTGTCCCTAGGCTCCAATCTTTTGACACTGAACTGATGACTTCTCTCTTTGCTTTGTTCTCAAAGATGCCAGGATAGAAGAGTTTGTCTATGAGAAGCTTGAGAGAAAAGCTCCAAGTCGCTTGAATAATCAGGAGCAGCTGGCCCAGTACTTGATTGATGCAGGGAACGACTTTGGTCCAGGAACGGCATACGGTGAGTATGTGTGATGGCATTCAATGAAGGTTGCACAGCTGGAATAGAGTTGAGTTCCACACAACATATGCTATAAGATTGTCAGCTGTGATGCACTTTCATTAGTAAAATCCACATCTTTCCATTTAGCTAATTATAGTTGTGTTTATCATTCTGGTGTGATGAGTAACTGTGGTTTTCTTGCTTGTCACATTTGATGCTGTATTGCAGTATAACTTGCTGTCTAATGTCTTCTCTTTATTGATTGTTTTGTAAAAGCTTCATGATGAATATTTATGGCCGCTTGATTCTTTGTTGGAAGACTTCCACCTCTATTGGCCTATTTACATCAGCAAGCAGATTTAAATACATACATACATAGTCCTTTGGCATCACAACAAAATATTACATAATTATGTTAAAGCATGGAGACCTGAAATCTGCTTTAAAGCGTTTTCCACTTAAATAAAAGTCTACTTGTGCTGAAGTAGCTGCTGACTTTTCATCAGCCACAGCAGGTTTATCAACCTTCTCTTACTGGAATCATGTACAGAGAAATATGTTGGCTACCATTGCTGACCTTTTTCTAATGATGCCTAAATGACATGCTAAGCCTTGAAATTCATGCTATGGTCCAAGACCGAGAGAAACTTACCCATCAACATTCTGGAGATCCGGACGGTATATCTAGCCCTAAATGCCTGGACTATCAGGCTACAGGGTTGCCCTGTCAGGATTCAGTCCGACAATGCCACAGCAGTGGCTTATGTTAATCATCAGGGAGGCACCCGGAGCCGAGCTGCTCAAAAAGAGGTGAACCAGATCTTAGTCTGGGCAGAGATGCATGTGCCATGCATAGTTACATAGTAGGCGAGGTTGAAAAAAGACACAAGTCCATCAAGTCCAACCTATGTGTGTGATTATGTGTCAGTATTTCATTACATATCCCTGTATGTTGCGGTCATTCAGGTGATTATCTAATAGTTTCTTGAAGCTATTAATGCTCCCCGCTGAGACCACCGCCTGTGGAAGGGAATTCCACATCCTTGCCGCTCTTACAGTAAAGAACCCTCCACGTAGTTTAAGGTTAAACCTCTTTTCTTCTAATTGTAATGAGTGGCCACGAGTCTTATTAAACTCTCTTCTGCGAAAAAGTTTTATCCCTATAGTGGGGTCACCATTACAATATTTGTAAATTGAAATCATATCCTCTCTCAAGCGTCTCTTCTCCAGAGAGAATAAGTTCAGAGCTCGCAACCTTTCCTCATAACTAAGATCCTCCAGACCCTTTATTAGCTTTGTTGCCCTTCTTTGTACTTGCTCCATTTCCAGTACATCCCTTCTGAGGACTGGTGCCCAGAACAGGACAGCATACTCCAGGTGCGGCCGGACCAGAGTATTGTAGAGCGGGAGAATTATCGTTTTATCTCTGGAGTTGATCCCCCTTTTAATGCATGCCAATATTCTGTTTGCTTTATTAGCAGCAGCTTGGCATTGCATGCCATTGTTGAGCCTATCATCTACTAGGACCCCCAGGTCCTTTTCCATCCTAGATTCCCCCAGAGGTTCTCCCCCCAGTGTATAGATTGCATTCATATTTTTGCCACCCAAATACATTATTTTACATTTTTCTACATTGAACCTCATTTGCCATGTAGTCGCCCACCCCATTAATTTGTTCAGGTCTTTTTGCAAGATTTCCACATCCTGCGGAGAAGTTATTGCCCTGCTTAGCTTAGTATCGTCTGCAAATACAGAGATTGAACTGTTTATCCCATCCTCCAGATCGTTTATGAACAAATTAAATAGGATTGGTCCCAGCACAGAACCCTGGGGAACCCCACTACCCACCCCTGACCATTCTGAGTACTCCCCATTTATCACCACCCTCTGAACACGCCCTTGTAGCCAGTTTTCAATCCATGTACTCACCCTATGGTCCATGCCAACGCACCTTATTTTGTACAGTATGCATCTCGGCAGTTTTCATTCCAGGGATAGAGAACCGGCAGGCGGACTATCTAAGTCGCCAGCAGTTACTCCCAGGGGAATGGTCTCTGCATCCGGACGTCTTTTGGGCCACATACCAAAGATGGGGGGTTCCAGATGTAGATCTCTTTGCATCCCGATTCAACAAAGAGACAGATTTGTGGCAAGGTCAAGGGGTCCTCTTGCATGCGGGACGGATGCGTTGGTGATTCCGTGGCATCGGTTCTCACTGATTTATGCATTCCCACCTATTCTGCTACTGCCGCGACTCCTTTGCAGGATCAAGAGTCGTGGGCTTTCAGGTCCTGTGATATCTACCTTGATCAATGCAAGAAAGCCAGCTTCCAGAGTGATTTATCATAGAGTCTGGAAAGCTTATGTATCCTGGTGTGAATCCAGGGGTTGGCATCCCAGAAAATATGTCATAGGTAGAATTCTTGTTTTTCTACAATTAGGATTAGAGATGAAGCTGGCCTTGAGTACATCAAGGGCCAGGTCTCGGCCTTATCAGTATTGTTTCAACGGCCACTTGCTTCGCATTCTTTGGTCCGAAACTTTATTCAGGGGGTGATGCGTCTTAATCCTCCGGTTAAGGCGCCCTTAAACCCTTGGGACTTGAACTTGGTTCTGTCGGTGTTACAGAAACAGCCTTTTGAACCAATACGTCAGATTCCTTTGGTCTTGCTGACAAGGAAGTTAATTTTTCTGGTAGCCATCTCTTCTGCTAGAAGAGTATCAGAATTAGCAGCTCTTTCCTGTAAAGAGCCTTATTTGATTGTACACAAGGATAGAGTGGTACTGCGCCCTCATCCTAGTTTTTTACCGAAGGTGGTTTCAGATTTTCATCTAAACCAAGACATTGTTCTGCCTTCCTTTTTTCCAGATCCCTGTTCTCCGGAAGAGAGGTCACTACATTCTTAGGTTTTGACTGCTCTTACTACAACCAATCTGGGAGCAACTGCTCAAATTCGCAAAATGGATGTTTTGTTCGTGCTGCCAGAAGGTCCCAATAGAGGACAGGCAGCGTCAAAAGCTACCATTTCTAAATGGATTCAACAATTGATTACTCAGGCTTACAGTTTGAAACAGAAGATTCCTCCGTTTCAGATCAAGGCACATTCCACAAGGGCTATTAGTGCTTCTTGCGCAGTGCATCACCAGGCCTCTATGGCTCAGATCTGCAAGGCCGCAACCTGGTCTTCAGTCCATACATTCACCAGATTTTATCAGGTGGATGTGAGAAGGCATGAGTATATCGCCTTTGGGCGTAGTGTGCTGCAGGCAGCGGTACAAGGTCCTCAGGTCTGATTGCACCCTACTTGGTTGTGATCCCCCCCCCCTCAGTTGTCATTGCTTTGGGACATCCCATCAGTTATTACTGTGGCTCTGTGTCCCGTGATGTTCGAGAAAGAAAATAGGATTTTTTTATAACAGCTTACCTGTAAAATCCTTTTCTTTCGATGGACATCACGGGACACAGAGGTCCCGCCCCTCTTCTAATACACTTATATTGCTTTGCTACAAAACTGAGGTATCCCTGTAAGGGGAGGGATTATATAGGGGGTTGAACTTCCTGTTTAGGGTGTGACCAGTGTCCAATACCTAGTGATACCTATATAACCCATCAGTTATTACTGTGGCTCTGTGTCCCGTGATGTCCATCGAAAGAAAAGGATTTTACAGGTAAGCTGTTATAAAAAATCCTATTTTTCACCCCTTTTCCACATATAATGGATAGGGGCTGAAAGTGCTCACGCTCTCTGGTTTAATTTTGAGGGTATCAAAAGCCCAAGTGGGGCAAAAAAGTATTTAGTCAGCCACCAATTGTGCAAGTTCTCCCACTTAAAAAGATGAGAGGCCTGTAATTGTCATCATAGGTATACCTCATCTATGAGAGACAAAATGTGGAAACAAATCCAGACAATCGCATTGTCTGATTTTTGAAAGAATTTATTTGCAAATTATGGTGGAAAATAAGTATTTGGTCACCCACAAACAAGCAAGATTTCTGGCTCTCACAGACCTGTATCTCCTCTGTCCTCCACTCATTAGCTGTGTTAATTGCACCTGTTTGAACTTGTTATCAGTATAAAAGACACCTGTCCACAACCTCAAACAGTCATACTCCAAACTCCACTATGGTGAAGACCAAAGAGCTGTCGAAGGACACCAGAAACAAAACTGTAGACCTGCACCAGGCTGGGAAGACTGAATCTGCAATAGGCAAGCGGCTTGGTGTGAAGAAATCAACTGTGGGAGCAATAATTAGAAAATGGAAGACCTACAAGACCACTGATAATCTCCCTTGATCTGGGGCTCCACGCAAGATCTCACCCCGTGGGGTCAAAATGATCACAAGAACAGTGAGCAAAAGTCCCAGAACCACACGGGGGGACCTAGTGAATGACCTGCAGAGACCTGGGACAAACGTAACAAAGGCTACCATCAGTAACACACGCCGCCGCCAGGGACTCAGATCCTGCAGTGCCTGTCTGAGGTTTGCTAGAGAGCATTTGGATGATGCAGAAGAGGATTGGGAGAAAGTCATATGGTCAGATGAAACCAAAGTAGAACTGTTTGGTAGAAACACAACTTTTGTTTGGAGGAGAGAGAATGCTGAGTTGCAACCAAAGAACACCATACCTACTGTAAAGCATGGGGTGGTAACATCATGCTTGGGGCTGTTTCTCTGCAAAGGGAACAGGACGACTGATCCGTGTACATGAAAGAATGAATGGGGCCATGTATCGTGAGATTTTGAGTGCAAACCTCCTCCCATCAGCAAGGGCATTGAAGATGAAACGTGGCTGTGTCTTTCAGCATGACAATGATCCCAAACACACCGCCCGGGCAACGAAGTAGTGGCTTCGTAAGAAGCATTTCAAGGTCCTGGAGTGGCCTAGCCAGTCTCCAGATCTCAATCCCATAGAAAACCTTTGGAGGGAGTTGAAAGTCCGTGTTGCCCAGCTACAGCCCCAAAACATCACTGCTCTAGGGGAGATTTGCATGGAGGAATGGGCCAACATACCAGTAACAGTGTGTGACAACAAAGACTCCTTCAATGAAGTCCACTTAGAGCGAAACTTCACCCAAAAAGGGAAGTTTCACTCTTCCTCCTCCCTCCATCCATCATACCAGGCACCTAGTTTTGACAGGTGATCCGAACGGAAGGCTCTGCCGGCGCCAGGAACCTGAAGGCTAGTGAAGAACTAGTCACTGTGTGGATGGTGCTTGATCTCTGGACAGGTAAGTGCCCTGTTATATAAAGTGTTATTAAAAGTCAGCAGCTACAGGATTTGTATCTGCTGACTTTTTTACATTTTTTGTTTCCAGAGTAAAAAAACTCTTTAAATCTTTAAAATTTAGTTTGTAGTTGCAAATAAAGGAAATTTGCAGAGAAGACAGCATTTTCACTTGCATATACAATAGTAAGTTTAAACAATATACTGTTGGTCATATCTAGCTATAGTACTATAACATCATCATGTCTGACTAACTGATCAGTAATCGTTGACAACTGTTTTTATTTTTTGATTATTTTCGATTTATGTCGATTAGTTAGTTGCTTTACACCCTATATCATGATGCCCTCCCTCCCTCAACAGGAGGGAGGGGACAGGAGCACCAAAGAGGGACCTGAGAAGAGGAGGATCTGGGCTGCTCTGTGCAAAATCACTACACAGGGCAGGTAAGTGTATAACATGTTTGTTATTTTTAACCTAAAAAAAAGACTTTACAATCACTTTAAAATGTGGGCATGCCTAGAGAAGGAACAACTCTTAGCCGTATTTATCACAGTTTGAAGAAAGAACTAGTCTTGTTACTGGTAGCAATGAATTAGATGCATACTACACTGAGAAAATGAAGAGCGAAACTAGTTACTATGCACAAAAACAGAACTTCCTCTAGACCTTTTAAGACGTAAAGAACATTGCTTCCTCAAACTCTGTGTGCAGGATACAGTATGTGGACACTATGATTTTTAAAGCGTATGTAAACTCAAAAGCTATTTTAGCATGTTTGGCATCATGTCTAAGTATATATGTTTTTTTTTTTTTTTTTTATTAAAGTGGTTGTAAAACTTACATCTGCACAGTGAAGTGACTGGCCTCAGGAGATACACAGAGATGAAACAAATCCATTTAAAGTGCAGAGTTTACACAGGATCTCTGAGCTCTGAAAAGCAGGGGGCAGAGAGCTGAATTTACAGCAGTGAGGAGAGCTCTGAGAGCTGATTGGAGGGAAGGGACACACCCCCCTACACACAGAAACAGAGCTGAGGCTGTCAATTACATACTGTGCCCTCCCTGTAACCATTTTTCTCTTGGAGTCAGGAAAACTCATCACAGGTGACTCATGCTTATAGCAGAGGGAATCGGGCAGTTGACAGAAATGACATGAAATGAAGTGAGACAAGAACACACTGTAATGGGATATGCTTTGTTTATATTTCATGTCTGACGTTTACAACCACTTTAAGTCCGTATTTTATTATAATCAATTGAAAAGTTGCCAGTAACAACTCTTCCAGTTTTGGGCTGATAACTCAACTGCTGCCTTGCGATTGTTAGCAACATTTGGCTGTTGGGCTGTGTCTCAGGCCTCCCCCATGCATCCTGCAAACCAATGGCCAGCAGGAAGGGATCAGACTGCAGCCTGACAATGCTGCTGATAAATGCAAGTGTTATTAGCAGGACCTCAAAGTAAGTAACTTTTCAAAAGGTTACAGAAAAGATTTTCTTGGGAAAGCCTAAGTCATGATGTCAAATATGAAAAATTAGATTTTGGGTTTAGGTATACTTTAATTTCTACTCAAGGAAATGACATGTCCCTGCACCCAAAGCTTTCTGGAATACCAGCGTTACATACCAAAGGAGAGTGGGCTTGTCCGGTGGACCTGGCATCATTGGCTGGCTGCCTGCCTGAACCCCAAAGAGGTAGCCGGCCAACAAGGACTAAGGCGTAGGACCCAGGCAATGAGTAGTGGGTCGCAGCAGGTCAACACTGGATGCATTTGGTAGGTGTGTATGTGAATCTAAGACACACCAGCTTAAGGAGGTTTATTATTATATTATTATTATTATTATTATTATTATTATAAAAAAAAAAGCCGGAGGGGGGGGGGTAGGGTGCAGGGTGGACACACCCTTTAAACAATTAGAACTTCAGTGCAGCACATTTACTATAATTGGTTGCATGAATACCTTACATTTTTGCAAGAATAACATTTACTCATCACATACAATTCTGCCTGTGTGTGTACGCATTGCAGTGGAAGGATCATTTTGGTTTTTATTATCGAAGCTTTATGATTTATATTTGTGTTCCAGGAAATGCTCTCATTAATTGTGGAGAAACACAGAGACGAATAGGAGGAGCTCACCGGGAACTTGTACAGACTGGAGCTATTAACTTTCTCACTCCCTTAAGGAATTTTATAGAAGGAGATTATAAAACAATATCTGTAAGTATGGGAGGAAGTAGGCAGCTCTTACTGTGTGTTGCAAGTAATGTTTCTCTATTTTGGAATTCTAGTTTAACATTTGTTTTTCTAACTGTTGTGGATGAGATGTAATTATAGGGCTATTATTATTAGATAAGTAGCTTTGTAGCACACCTACAATTTGGGACTGTTTTGGAAAAGGCCCTGGTCATTTAAATTTAAAGTAACAGGGAATGGTCAAATTCTGTGTCTCCATTTAGGAGATTTCTTTTTACCTGTAAAACATGATAGAAAGTTTGTGAAAATCTCACCTTTGACCCTTGTCACCTGAATATGATTTTCATTTCTATCTGTTTCAATTACAACTATAACATTTGTATTTTCTATCACGTTCTATCCTGGTGGCAATGGTTACCTGGACAGAATAAAAAAAGTTATAAAGGTTACTAGCTACTTTTCAAGATGGTAGTAGGAAAAAACATGCACTGTTAGGGATGATTCACATCTGCATCTGTGAGTGCCGGATGTGCATTGTATGGCGTACCACATATTTTACTTAAAGTGAATGAAAAGCAGTTTTATATATTTTCTTTTTTCAGTATTAGAAAAAAAAATGAATTACTTGTTAATAAAAATAATTTACAAAATGGAAGACAGAAATTTAGATTTCGAACTAGAAAAACATCTTTCTAGAGCTCAGGTAACAACTACTCTATGAAACATATCTGAAAAGCCGGGAGAGCACACTATAGACTGTGACTTGGTGGATGGGCTGTGTGGGTTAAGGGTTAGTTATTAAAACACCACATGCGTTATCATTTTGTGTGGTTTGCTTTATTAAATGGGAATATTCAGTTAACTAATTTATTGCATGGAATACCTGTATTCCCTACATGCATGTTCTAAGATTGCCAATTTACAAAGATGATCGCATAGGTTATCGCTTCTTAATTGCCACTGAAAAGGTGCTTTCTGGTTCAGTGAACTGTCTAGCGAAAAAGCAGCCTTTGCAGATGAAGATAAAATGAATTCAAGTGTTACTAAACCCACAACAGTAAAATCAATCTGTATATGCAGAATAGCGTGCTTGTTATACTCACTGTGGAACTTAAGGGGTTAATCCTCTGTATTGTGTAAAAAGGCTTTTTTATCGTGTATGCACAGATCCTTCCCTCCTGCCAGAAGGGGCTCTCTTGGCAATGCAAGATAATACAGAGTGGTTTCCCTGCACATGCTCAGTTTGGTCTCTATTGCTGGAGAATATTTCCTGTCTTGAGCTGAGCTTTTCAGGTCACATGATATGACATCACATATGTGGGTGTGTAAACAGATCCCAAATCACAGCCCAGTCCCTCCCTCCCTTCTCCATGCCTAGTAACTAAAAAAAGAACACAGTGGGTGGGATTTTGCATCTCAATTCATGGAAGATCCGCCTCCCATAACAGCACATGGACACAGACTATAGTGGAAATCTCCTCCTACCTGAACTCTCAGCTCCGGACAGACCCTGCAGTTTATCATGTGACCATGGTATACAGATCAGCCAAAAAGGTATATAGTGGTAGTATTTTAATGTAAAAAGAAGATTTTATTGGGGGGGGGGGGGCGATTAACTATTTTCATATTACTGGGTTTAGTAGCACTTTAAGTACTTAAGGGCTAAGTCCACCTTCTGTAAAAAAAAAAAAAAAAAAAAAAAAAATGCAACCACATTTGCAGTTAAAAATGTGCATTTATGGGGGTGTGGTCTGGACATGGCTGCAGGTAGTCGCATGTAGCTTGAGCTCCTGACCCTTCGCCACTCAATCCAGCTTATTCTGATCTAACTTCAATGACATGCCCTCAGCCAAGAAGCGGAAGACGAAGGGAAGCAAACGGGCTCCTAAACCCAAAGCGGCTGGTGGAACTTTAGTCTACTTTCTCCAGAACACTCCGGCCTCCCCAGATCCCTAGAAGGCAGAACTTCAGGGCTTCTCCCACGAGGCCTCAGGCCCGCACACCCAGCCTACCTCTCCTGCTATTTCCTCAGCCTCCGACGCTTACTCGGACACTCCGCCTGATCTATGTGCAGACCTGCAGGGTTCCGCACTACAACCCTGCACTCTCCAAATGATCGCGGAGCTATGGACCCTCCTTCAAGCCCTACCAACAAGGATGGACATAGAGGCTTTAATTACCCACCTCGAGGAGCAGCACCACAGGGACATCCAGGGGGTCAAGCAGGAGATCCAATCCCTCTCCACCACCAGGCTGATGGGAGAGGAGTCCTCTGTGGAGTCCCTAACTCCAAGTGATGGCCCTGGAATCCCTCAAAGAAGCCCACGTGGATGCCGCAGTAATGTTGCAACTCCATATGGAGGACAGGAGCAACAACCTATGACTCCTCTGGGGCTTTCCGGAGGCAGCGGGTTCAGAAGACCTTGCAGCATCCGCGGCGGTGATATTCCAGAAGGTCGTGGGGTCTGCCATCCCGGAGCAGGTGGAATTTGATCGGATACACAGAGCATTGGGTCCTCGACCTACAGACCCGACCAGACCAAGAGACTTGATCTGTTGACTCCATCGATACACCCAGAAGGAGACAGTACTGCGCAAAGCATGTGAATATGGAGACCTGGAGTTTGATGGCGTGGCAATCAAGATTCTTCCGGACTTATCCAGGGCCACTTCAACTGCAACTTCGGGCTAAGCTCTGACCGATCCTGGATATTGCCGACAGTTGAACGTTGTTTATAGATGGGGGTTTCCCTCTCTCGGCCACATTTTGGGAAAGGACAACGCTCCTTCACCCTACACACAGCGGGAGATTTTCCTGCTCTATTTACATTTTTTAAATCTGACCCCATACCGATTCCAAACTGGCTAATGTTTCTTCCCAGACCAATGGGCCGTACTGGATTGGGGATACCTTTTGCGGGCCAGTCAACCCCGACCTTAGAGAACCTGGAGAAGATCTAGCCTACGATCACCGGAGGATTCACGTGAGTCATAAAGCTGTGCCCAATGTCTCCCGATACTAATCCTTACCAGACTCGCTGATGGATCCCCTTTCTGTGCCTATCTTGATGCCGCCCTGTAGTTTACTAGCATTGATGACACCCAGATAAAATGCTGTGCCCCCATGGTGATACAGGTGAGAGCAGCTCTCACCCACTATTGTCATACAGTTGACATATGCTGTTTCTGAACCGTTGCTCCTACTATAAGGGATTGTACCCATACCTGCTGCCCTGTGAACGTTTTGGGACATGCCTTAGTGTTTTATTTTTAGCTTTCTCTCTCCCCCCCCTCCCTGGATGTATTTACAGTGGTCCGCCATCCTCACTTTCCGTGCTTATTGCACCCCATTTTTCTTCACTCCGTGTATGGCTGACTAATCATCCCCCCCATGTCTTGCTTCCCTGCCGGTGCAGACTGGACTTCCAGGGCCAACTCCCACCCCTCATACAGAATGTACACCGTCATTGTTGTATCTATTTTAACTTGAATCTTCCGAATTCTGTTGTTTACATTGACATACAACTGTACTATATGTAATAATGCTGTCCTACATTGTTTATGTAGTGACCTGGACTCACCTTTTGGTGGTTTAAATAAAATACTTTAAATAAATGCGCATTTTTTTTTTTTCTTTTTTATTGCAACCATGATCAGTGAAATGCACTGGCTCCTGCAGGTTGTTCCTCAAGCTATTTGTCTGTATTGACTTTCAGTTAGAGAGCGGAAGGAGGTGTCA
Organism: Lithobates clamitans; assembly: GCA_037952925.1. Classification (NCBI taxonomy): domain Eukaryota; kingdom Metazoa; phylum Chordata; class Amphibia; order Anura; family Ranidae; genus Lithobates; species Lithobates clamitans. The sequence continues at coordinate 278,546 of JBBGZY010001241.1, forward strand.
TGGGCTACAAGTGTGGTAATCTCTAAATGTGTATTCCATTGACAGCTACAGGTCCATCTGCCATGGTAGTTTATTCAATCACAGATATCTGTGATTAAATGACAAAGCTATATGGGCAGAGCCTCACACAATTGTGCAAATTTCAAAACTGACAGCTGTCGCCAGGGAGAACAACACCCTCATGCTGAGGTGGGGTGGGTTTGCTTGACACCATGTCACAAATATGGGTGTAGCATACTATAAAAGGGGGAGTTGGCACATTGAAGCCGCTCCGGATGCAGGCGCCGGCATCTTCACTAAGGGAAACAGGAAGTGAAGCTTTGCAGCTTCACAGCCTGTTTCTTACTGCACATGCGTGAGTCACGCTGCATATTCTAAATGGCCCGCTGTCTTCTGGGACCTGTGTGTCTCCCAGGAGGCAGCGCAGGACGGGCCGGAAATTGCATAGATCATTGTACGGCGATCTTACCCGGAAGTGGGAGTGGGTACCTGGTTTTGATAGGTATCTGCTACCCCCTTCCCCCGAAAGGTACTAAATGTGGCATCGGACGGGGGGGACGAAGCAGCAAACGTAGCTTCTCCTTTTGGGTGAAGCTTTGCTTTTAAAGACTTGCTGCGGTTAGGGGTGGTTCAACCTGCCTCCCCTGAACATGGAAGAATCATGTTTATTTTTTTTTTTATTTATTTATTTCAGGTACTTTTACTTTTACATATACATTGTACATTCACATCATGTTCAGGATAGAAATTTTTTTACCGCCGGCTGCTTGTGTTTTCCCATGACCGGTGGTCAAAGTAGGCTGTGTACATGAAACCATAGGTAGATTCAGCCTCTTTGTCCTGTTTAACATTATTGAGGCTCCATGCACGCTAGCTTAAAAAAAAAAATTGCTTTTAGAAAAAAATGGTGTTATCTCGTGTCCATGCACATTATTTTATTCTAGAAACGTTTTAGAAGCTTCAGCTTTTAGGAGCAGAGAGAAAACTTCTTTTTTTTTTTTTTTTTTTTTAATTGAAAATATATTGTATCAAAATAACAGTACCATTATACAAACGTGTAAGAATCAAGAAACATTGGTTGCTGTAGTTAAGACAGATGTGTCAAAGATTTGGCTGTAACAGAACATCTCAACTGTAAACAATTCAACATACATACAGTGGTTAAGTGCTATGTCTAGTAGAGGTAAAACAATTTATTATGAGAAAAGATGTTATTAGATACCAAAACATATTTTCCATATTATGGTACAACACTTGAGGGGGGGTTCCAATTAGAGTGATGGTGTGGGGGTATGCATGATAATTCAATCCTTATGGGATGTGTAGTTGCTGGCCAGGTGTTCTGTTGCGGGGGCCCGAACAGCAACAGGTATGAAGATGGATAATGATAGGGATGAAGGGGGGGTGTCAAAATGACTCAGGGGTTAGTGGTTATCTCCTCAGTCTCCGCCACTAAATCAGATTTGTAGAACACATAGTGTCGGACATCTACAAGGGGAAAATGTTGACATGAGGTCTCCCATACTCTTCCCTTGGTTAGGGGTGGGAGATCCATGTCAGCTGGGATTGGAGAGGAAATACAAGGGAGGGGTCATGGGGGGGACTATGCAGAGTAACTTGTGGGTGTTTTTCGTACGTGAGTAGGTTGTGGTCAGAAATTAGTTCATAAATGTCAGATATCTGTCAGCTGTTCTAAAATGAATCCAGCAGGACCATGTCTTCGAGAATTTGGCTGGGGAGTATCGGGAGATGGAAATGAGTTCCTCCATATCAGCTATTATGTTAATTTGTTTGAACCATTCTGGGATGGTCGGTACTTGAGGAGAGCCCCAATGTCTTGGGATGCACATTTTTATCCAGCATTTTTCTGACATTTCTTTTAGCTTATAGTGTGCATGGAGCCTGAAAGTGAAAGTAAAAAAAATCCCAAATTTTGGGTTGTCCCCTGAAAAGTAATAGAGGGGAAATCTTCCAATGGGGTCACTAGAACTGGTGACCTGGGTGTCCACAAGGAATTTCCTATATTTGCAGAAAATTTTGCTCACTTCCTGTATGGCTGTAGAACAGGAAGTGAAGTAAAATCTCTGTAATGGGACAAAGGTGGCAAAAATAAACCTTACAGAGGTTATAACCCTCCCTTGCTCTATCCAAAATGAAAAAAAAATAAGAGTTGCCTATATTTCCGCTGTTTTTAAGAGATTGTGCTATTTTACTCACTATATTTTTGTGGCTAGAGTTTGTTACACAGGTCTTGAAAGCAAGCTGCTCCTCTGGAAATTGAAATAGCTGTGGCATTGCTTTGACCTATTTGTCATCAGTTTTCTCCCAATGTTTACTCCTTGTTCTGCTTATCAAGCTGTTTTGCTACAGCTGTATTGATGCACCTTTTTCCCTTTTCTTTTTCACTTTCTTTAGAAAGAACGGAAATTGTTGCAGAATAAAAGACTGGATTTAGATGCTGCAAAGACCCGTCTGAAAAAAGCCAGGGTTACAGAAGCCAGGGCTTCAGTAAGTAGATGGCTTGACAAATGACTGGAAAAAAAAAGTCACTCTTTTCTCCCTGTGGTTAACCTGCCTGAATAGCTGACAACATGTACTCTTTGTGGTAAACAATGGGAAGGTCCCAGATTCAAGCTGCATAAACTCAGTTCTTTGTTAGCTTTACGTTGTTAAAAAATGCCTATTCTGACTCGCAATTTATAGAATATTTGGATAACACCAGAATTGCTTACTGTGCAGAAACTGCTCATTGTATATTTGCCTATTTTTCCTATTTATTTGTGTATTTTAAAAGCACATTTTTCATTTCATCTTATTCTGCTTTCAAGCTAATTTAGTAAGGCATTGCAAAGAGCAGCAATGCGCAGTTACTAAAGTAGCTTGTTAAAATTTAGTTTATTATAGTCTTCTAAATTGCTGACTTATTAAATAAGTATTTTAATTTTAAAGCTTTGTTGAGTCTGGCATTTCCACTGCACTTAAATGCAGCTGCCTTCACTTGATGATGGTTGCTCAGTGAATTAGTGACATGCTAGAGATTATTGCAGGGAGTAAATTAAAAATTTCCCAATGAGACACATAAAGCCTGAACGGTGTTTTTAACCATTCCTGAATCTAAAACTTCCTGAAGAAGAAAAAAAAAAAAAAAAAAAAAAAAGCTTCAGATGTAAGTTTTTTTTTTACATTTTTTGAGGACCGAGCAATCACCAAAAGACCAACAGCAATAATATGGTATGTATTTCCCCTGCATACTCTGCTTCTGGCTTCCAGTCCTCTTTCCCACTCCATAGCATAGACACAAATGATTGGGGCAAGCCAAGCATTCATGTTTATGCCACAAGCTGTGTACACAGGCATCTAGATATGGTTGGATTATACAAGCACATTGAATGGTTATCTAATGTCTTACAATGTTTTCAGAATCTGCAGTGCTATTTATTTAGGGCGTATTCACAGGGGTGTACTGTTCGATCTCTACCTGCATAGGAGGAGTCACAGTTCTGTGCAACAACCTGTTAACCTGCCTGTTAAAATCCTAGACTGGCAGATGGCTTCACACATCTCCAAGAGCATCCCTAGCTGTATATCCGTGCATCGGTCTCATATGGATTTACACTTGGGGATGCGCTCGGCGATCTGTGAAAGTCTGTCTATCATTGATTTTAAACGGCTGCCTGTATGCGGCTGGACAGGACAGTACGCCCATGTGAATGAGGCCGTGCTGCTCAGTCACCTCTGTGAACACAGCTTTGTGTTGGAGCAGATGCTGACTAATTTACACAAAGTAAGTGTGAACCAAGCCAAAGCTTTCAAAAATAACTGCATTGCAGCAAAGGAGTTACCATACCCACTTTTACCTACAGTGGATATAAAAAGTCTACACACCGCTCTTTAAAATGTCGGATTTCTGCGATTTAAAAAAAATGAGACAAAGATAAACAATTTTAAAACTTTTTCCACCTTTTTTGTTGTGACCTGTAAACTATACAACTAAATTGAAAAACAAACAAATCTTTTAGGGGGGGAGAATAAAAATAAAATGTGGTTTCTTAAGTGTGCACACCCTCTTATAACTGTGGCTGTAGCTAGGTTCAGAATTATGAAATCACATATTTAAACTCATGGTAAACCCCAAATAAAGTCGGGCTTTTTTAGCCATGGTCTAAAGAGAGCATCCAAAGCATCAGAGGGATCTCATTATTAAAAGGTTTCAGTCAGGAGAACCCTCAGGGTTCTGTGCTGGGACCAATCCTGTTTAATTTGTTCATAAACGACCTGGAGGATGGGGTAAACAGTTCAATCTCTGTATTTGCGGAAGATCCTAAGCTAAGCAGGGCAATAACTTCTCCACAGGACGTGGAAACCTTGTTGAAAGATCCAAACAAATTAATGGGGTGGGCAACTGCATGGCAAATGGGGTTCAATGTAGAAAAATGTAAAATAATGCGTTTGGGTGGTTATGAGTAAAGGTTGTGAGCACTGAACTTATTCTCTCTGAAGAAGAGACGCTTGAAAGGGGATATGATTTCAATATACAAATACCATACTGGTGTCCCCACAATAGGGATAAAACTTTTTTGCAAAGGGAGTTTAACAAGTGGCCACTCATTAAAATTAGAAGAAAAAGAGGTTTAACCTTAAACTACGTAGAGGGTTCTTTACTGTAAGAGCGGCAAGGATGTGGAATTACCTTCCACAGGCGGTGGTCTCAGCAAGGCGCATCGATAAATTCAAGAAACTATTAGCTAAGCACCTGAACGACCGCAACATACAGGGATATACAATGTAATACTGAAATATAATCACACCCATAGGTTGGACTTGATAGACTTGTGTCTTTTTCTCTATCGTACATCACGGAACACTGAGCACCATAGTAATAACTATATGGTTATAGGCCACCTGTAGCTGAAGACACTGGTATAACCAAAAAGGAAACTGGAAGTGCCTCTCCCTATATAACCCCTCCCATATCGGGAGAATCTCAGTTATTTTGCCAGTGTCTAAGGTGTTGGTCACGGTGGATGAAGTGCTAAGAGAACTCGCTATGCAATCCCTGACAGGATCAAGGAGCTGTACAAACGGATCCATCTAAAATGCTTGAAAGCCAAACCATGGTACCCGGGCCTCGTGGAAGAAACAACAAGGTTTTTACCTGTAATGCTTCTCTTTGAGAGCTGGACCCTGGGACCCCGAACCTTGGTCATGTTGATACAGCCAAAGAGTTTTCCGGCAGGGTGCTGTACAGGTCCGAGGGAGTGGACCCGTAAAAGGGGACCCGGTCCTTAAAGGTCTGGCATGACACAGCCCGCCGTGATGGGTGAAGGCTGGATCTGTCTGTGATTATTTCCAGCAGTCCTGCGGCGGGATCAGGCAAGTCAAAGATTACAAGGAATGTATATTTTTATATTTCACTTGGTCTTTCTGGTGTGAGTATGCGTGCCTTGCCTGTGTTTAGCCACTAGAGGGTGTAAAAGCTACATACCTGGCTCCAACATTCCATGCTTCCCCTGTGTGTGCAAAGGCTGCAGCATTGCTATTTTCTCCTGCTCTGTCAGCCATCAGAGGGTTTTGGTGGGACCATCCACCATCAGAGAAGTCAGGTTCCCCCCTTGCTATAAGTTGCCTCCTGCAGAGGTGGAGGATGTTTCCTTCCCCTCCTTGCGTTCGCTTATACCCCCACAGGGATCTCATGCTTTCCCTATGCATCCGTTACTGAAGCAACTGATTTATGCTGATTGGGATCACCCAGATAAGCGGTTTTCTCCTCCTAAAAGATTTTCAATTCTTTATCCTATGGAGAAAAAGTTCTCAAAGAGATGGGATTTGCCAGTGGTAGATGCGGCTATCTCCTCTGTGAACATGAGTTTAACTTCAAGTGGACAATGTACAAATATTTAGTGATCCAACTGATAAAAAGTTGGAATCTCTACTTAAGGCCTCATTTGGTGCGGTAGTACAACCTGCAGTGGCAGCAGTAGGCATATGTCAATCCCTTGGGATGAATTTAAGCAGGTTTTTAAAAAAAAAAAAAAGTTCCTGCTCAAACTGAAGAGGCCCAAAGTTTAGCTGAGCTACCTAGGGCCCTATACTTTGCAGTGGACGCTATCAAGGATTTTATCCATCAGGTGTCTCGCCTTGCACTCATGCTTATACATATGCGCAGGATTCTGTGGCTAAACAGCTGGTCAGCCGAGTTACCATGCAAGAAGCTCTTGGCTGGGTTTCTGTTTCTTGGAGAAAGGCTGTAACCTTCTCCTTAGATGTCTGGGGCAACAGCCTCCTGGCAGTCTCGACAGCCTCCACCGTCAGGGACAAAGGATAAGCCTCATAACCAGAGGCTACAAAAAACACGAGTCATAAGACCACAAAACAGAGTCCCGAGGCTTCCTTGTGAAGGGGCGCCCCCGCTCAATCGAGTTGGGGGGAAGACTGCGGTGGTTTTCAGAAACTTGGCAAGAGGAGATCCAGGACAAGTGGGTCCTCTCTTTAGTAGACCTAGGCTACAAACTAGAGTTCCAAGAGTTTCCACCATCGCGTTTTCTAAGATCAAACGTTCCCAAGGACCCAGTAAAGAAAAGGACCCTGGCACTGGACCGATTACTGTACCAGGAAGTAATAATAGAGGTTCCCTCAGAAAAGAGGGACATGGGTTTTATTCAAATCTCTTTATGGTACCAAAACCAAATGGAGATGTCAGACCCATTCTAGATCTCAGGAATCTGAATCACTTCCTAAACATTCGCTCCTTTCAAATGGCGTCCATTCGGTCAGTTGTTTCCACCCTACTGGGAGGAGAGGTTCTAGCATCCATAAATATCAAGAATGCGTATCTACATGTGCCAATATTCCCGCTCACCAGAAGTTTTCGCGGTAGAGCAGCGCCACTTTCAGTTTGTGGCCTTGCCTTTCAGGTTGGCCACTGCTCCCCGACTGTTTATAAAAGTGTTAGCCCCTGTACTACCAAGACTAAGGGGCTAGGGTATAGCAATAATAGTATACCTAGACAACCTGCTACTGGTAGATCTACTACTACTACCAAGAATTTACAGAAGGGGAAATCCTTCATTCCAGTTTCCTGGAAAACCGTAACAACGGATGCCAGCCTATGGGGCTGGGGAGCAGTTCCAGAAGAGACTACTGTTCAAGAGAAGTTGTCAGAGTCCGAGAAGAGCTTGCCCATCAATATCCTAGAGATTTGGGCAGTACGTCTGGCTCTAATAGCCTGGACGTTCAGGTTGCGGAATGCTCCTGTCAGGATACAATCTGACCATGCCACAGCAGTGGGCTATATCGATCACCAAGGGGGCACCAGAAGTCACGCAGCCCAAAGGGGGGTGGACCATGTTCTGTCTTGGACAGAGTCATGTTCCTTGCCTATCTGCAGTTTACATTCCAGGAGTGGAAAATTGGCAGGCAGATTTTCTGAGCCGTCAACAGTTGTTGCTGGGAGAATGGTCTCTACATCCTGATGTCTTTTTGGCCATATGCCAAAGATTGGGTACGCCGGACGTAGATCTATTGGTGTCCAGGTTCAACAAAAGTTGGACAACTTTGTGGCGAGAACAAGGAATCCACTTGCAATCGGAGTAGATGCGTTAGTGATCCCGTGGAATTAGTTTTCACTGATTTTATGCATTCCCTCCAGTTCAGCTGCTACCACAGCTGCTTCACAGGATTAGGGAAGAAGGGTAGTCCGTAATCTTAGTGGCCCAGAAGACCCTGGTATGCAGGGATTGTGAGACTGGCAGTAGGGGAGTCTTGACTCTTCCACCTCGTCCGGACCTGCTGTCGCAGGGAACGGTATTCCAGCCTGCCTTACAAACACTAAATTTAACGATGTGGCTATTGTAGCCTACATTCTAAAAAATCAGGGACTTTCAGGTTTAATAGTAACCACTATGATTAATGCCTGAAAGCCGGCATCCAGGACCATTTATTACAGGGTCTGGAAGGCCTATGTCACTTGATGTGAAACCAAGGGTGGCATCCTCGTAAGTATGTCATAGGAAGAATTTTGGCCTTTCTACAATTAGGAGTAATTAAGCTGGCCTTGAGTACAATCAAGGGCCAGATTTCGGCCTTGGCATTGTTTTTCCAAAGGCCGCTTGCTTCGCATTCTTTAGTCTGGGCGTTCATGCAAAGGGTAACTCTGATAAATCCGCCAGTCAGAACACCCTTGTGCCTATGGGATTTGAATCTTGTTTTGTCGGTGTTGCAGAGACAACCCTTTGAACCTATAAGGAATATTTCTTTGATTCTTTTGACAAGGAGATTGATCTTTCCTATTTGCGATAACCTCTGCAGGAAGAGTATCAGAATTGGCTGCTTTCTCTTGTAAAGAGCCATACTTAATCATTCATAAGGATAAGGTGGTGCTGCGTCCGCACCCAACCTTTTTGCCAAAGGTAGTGTCTAGGTTTCATCTGAATCAAGATGTTTCCTTACCTTCCTTTTTCCCAGAACCTCGTTCTGTAGAAGAAAATATTACATTCTCTCGATGTAGTGAGAGCAATAAAGCCTATCTGAAAGCGACTGCTCAGATACGGAAAACTGATGTTTTGTTTATGTTGCAGGAAGACCGTAGAAAGGGTCAGGCAGCATCGAAATCTACAGTTGCTAAGTGGATTTGTCAGGTGATTAGTCAGGCATATGGCATGAAAAGAGAGGTTCCTCCCTTTCAGATTAAAGAGTATTCTACCCGGGCAGTCAATGCTTCATGGGCAGTGCATCACCAAGCCTCTGTGGCTCAGGTTTGCAAGGCCGCTACTTGGTCGTCAGTACATATATTCATGAGATTCTATCAAATGGATGTAAGATGGCAGGAGGACACCGCCTTCGGGCGCAGGCAGCAGTATAGGGTCCTCACGCCTGGTGGCGGCTAATTGCTTTCTGTCTTCCTCCCCTCAGGTGGCATTGCTTTGAGACATCCCATATAGTTATTACTATGGTGCTCTGTGTCCCGTGATGTACAATAAAGAAAATAGTATTTTTCTAACAGCTTACCTGTAAAATCCTTTTCTTAGAGTACATCACAGGACACAGAGGTCCCTGCCCTCTTATTGGGATATGTGTATATATTGCTTTGCTACAAAAACTGAGATACTCCCGGTATGGGAGGGGTTATATAAGGAGGGGCAATTCCTGTTTCCTTTTTGGTTATACCAGTGTCCATTCACCTAAAGGTGGCCTATAACCATATAGTTATTACTATGGTGCTCTGCGTCCCGTAATGTACTCCAAGAAAAGGATTTTACAGTTAAACTGATATAAAAATCCTATTCCTTCGACCTCACCTACTATGTAACTATGAGAAGGGAACAAAAGAATTTCCAAGGCATTAGATATACCATGGAACACAGTGAACACAGTCAACATTCAGTGGAGAAAATATGGCACAACAGTGACATGACCGAGAACTGAGAAGATGAGACGAAAACTGGTCTGGGAGGCTGCAAAAATGCATCTGAAGTCTCCCAAAAGCATGTGGGAAAATGTGTTATGGTCTGATGAAACCAAGTTTGAACCTTTTGGCTATTATTCCAAAAGATATGTTTGGGAAAAAAAAAACTGCACATCACCAGAAGAACACCATACCCACAGTGAAGCAAGGTGATGACAGCATCATACTTTGGGGCCAGTTTTTCTTCAACAAGGGCCTTAGTCAAGGTAGAGGGAATTCTGAACAGTTCCAAATACCAGTCAATATTGGCACAAAACCTTTAGGCTTCTGCTAGAAAGCTGAACATGAAGAGGAACTTCATCTTTCAGTATAACGACCCAAAGCATACATCCAAATCAACAAAGGAATAGCTTCACAAGAAGAAGATTAAAGTTTTGGAATGACCCAACCAGAGCCCAGACCTGAAGTTGCATGAAAATCTGTGGGATGAACTGAAGAGGGCTGTGCACAGGAGATGCCCTCGCAATCTGACAGATTTGGAGTGTTTTTGTAAAGAAGAGTGGGCAAATGTTGCCAAGTCAAGATGTGCCATGCTGATAGACTCATACCCAAAAAGCCTGAGTGCTGTAATAAAATCAAAAGGTGCTTCAGCAAAGTATTAGTTTAAGGGTGTACACACTTATGCAACCATATTATTTTATTTTTACTTCACTCCGCCTAAAAGATTTCAGTTTGTTGTTCAACTGAGTTGTACAGTTTATAGGTCACATTAATGGTGGAAAAGTTGTGAAATGATGTCTCCCTTTTTTTACATCACAGAAACCTGACATTTTAACAGGTCTGTAGACTTTTTATATCCACTGTGTATGTGTCTCCAAAGCTTCTTGTCCTTGCCCAAGTAGCCCCTAAACTCAAGTGTACATTTTCAGACATCCTCAACTCCGGTCTGTCTCAGAGGGCTTCCATCTTTTTTACTGAGGTACTTGCATTGCTTTAGGGGTGCTAAGGGTAGTTAAAGTTCTAAGAGGGCCAAGTATTCTAAAACATGTGCAGCTGGGAATTTGGAGCCCTGGAGTAGCTCAGCTTTCATGAAATCAAAGATGCATACAGGCAATTTGCTTTGCAGAGTAGTTTTAACATTGTTGAAGTTAACACAGGCTTATTTTAACTTCATGGTAACTAAGTGAAATCTGCTATACTGATCAACCTTTAAATGCTATTGTAGCAGTTGTTTAGAGTTGAATACATTATCTAGTTTACTGTGAATCTTCTTGTAGCAGCCTGAATTTTAAAAGAGAAATATGGGGTGTTTTTTTTCCCCCCTTTAAAACATACCTAGGTGGATGCAGCATAGGACGGAATCTGTCCCCGTCGTCTCTACACTGAGAACCGAGCCATTGAACATCGCCGATGGCTCGGTTCTCACAGGTCCCTGAGAGGAGAGCTGCTGACCGTCAATTAGCAGCTCTCCTCTCTGCTCCTCCACGCTCACTGGAGCGCTGAGCTGTGAAGGGGCGGGGATCGGCCGTCTCAGTCTCTCAGCGGCTTGCTCAGAGGCTGAGACAGGCATCAGTCCAGGCACCTGGCGGATCCAGCCTTCATTGTCCTGATGACACGGTGCCTGGACTGATTTCAGTGATGACGGCAGAGAGTGGGCTTCAGACCGCTCTATGCTGAAAGCGGGTCATAGGAGTGCAAAACGAATTGCACTCCTGTGACCCTTGAGAGAAGCCCAGCCAAACGAGCTCACGCTGGACTTCTCCTTTTAAGATCTAGCAGTGTTCTTGTTAATAATTGTCTACATAGGCTGAAAAGCTCACTGAAGAAATGGCAGCTATTTGGTCAATATTTTTTTGCACTTTACAGGGAGTTTCTAACTTCTCTTCTCAGGAACAATTTTTCTTTACATTTCACTGAAATAGGATACATTTGTCTCTTACCTTGCTTTTGAACATTGTGCTCTGTATGTTACTTAGACAACTGAAGTCTGCCCCATTATTATGACATTATGTTCATGAAACCCGATTAAAGAACACATATTATGTCTTATACATACTTATCTATCTTTTTCTATTTGTTTAAGATTTATATTTAAAACAATAAAGTTGGGCAATATTAGGGTAGCAAAGTTGCATAGTAAACCCGCAATGCAGGCAGAGAATAAAGTCAGAACCAATAGACCAGAAAGATACAGATGGTAAATACCTATCTTTTCTTAAAAAAAAAAAAAACTATTGCTCCTAGATCCTTCCAGAGTTGCTCAAATTAGACTCTGATATATTGGAGAGTAAATGTTTAAGGCAGTTTGCTTGGCTCTGCTTAAACATAAGCCCTTTAGCTGTGCAGTGATACCTTAACCAGTACCCTGTAGGAACTGAAATATCTGATTTTTTTTTTTTTTCCCTTTTCGTCGTTCAGGACAGCCACTATTGAGAGATAGTCTCCTCCTCTTCCTCTAGGAAACACTGCGCCAGCCCATAAATTCTCTCCTCCCCTGCCGGATCTCAGTTATTAGTGCTTCCTCCGGTGGGGAGACACTCTGGTTGGAACCAGGCCTATTGCAATCAGGGAAATTGTGGCCTCTTAAACATCCCTAGGGAAGCAGGGGCTTCCAGGATAAGAATAGCGGTACATACCCACAGCAGAAGCCACCCCCTCCTTGTCGAGCGCGGCATCAGGTTGCGGGGGACCCCTATCGCGTCCACAGGGCCGCAGCAAGGAGACAGTCCGCTCTCCCTGTACGCTGTACAGGCTGCAATTTTTTGGAACCAGCGGGCCAGACAACAGGTGACGTCATTTCCGGCGGAGGGCGGACATCTCCTTTTGACCCGCGGCTTCTGGTTCGCCGAGCTGATAGGGGGCCGGGCACAGGCTGGAGAGAGTCGGAAACGCGCAGGCAGCGCGAGACTCAACACAGGCAACCACTTGCAGTCATGTCGGAGGCAGATGCTACGACTCATGCGGACATTATCTCCAGCCTTCCGAAGGTAAGAGTTCCCTGGGGAGGGGTCCTCTCTAAGGATTGTCCCCCCTCATGTATAGTTCCTTGCTTAGAGGGGGGGCAGACCCCCTGGGTTGTCAGGGGGTGGCTCAGATCCCTAAGAGGTGGATCTGGTACACTCCCAGGGTTGTTTCCATTTAAACAGGCTGAATGTAATATGTTTTCTGTATGTAATTTCAGAAATCTACAGAAAAGACAAAGTCCACTCATGTCTCTAAAAGTGTGCCTCTTGTAGAGACAGTTTAGGGGAAGCATGGACCAAGGTTTTGTGTAAAGAGTGCATAGACTCCCTGGTTAAGGAAAGGGAATCTGAGCAGCAGTCCGGATTGGCAGCTTCTGTGAAAGAGCTGTCATCCACCTTTTCATCTTTTAAAACGCTTTTTGAAACATTTCAGCTTCCCTCTAAACCCATTCAGCAGGACACAACCCCGCCTCATGCTCAGGGCTCTGCACCTGCCAGATCTACTAATATAGTTATGGCAGAGGAAATTTCAGGCCCTTCCGGGGTTGAGCAAAGGCAACCGGACAGTGGCACTTCTGACTCCCATGAGGAATCAGAGGGCGAGGACCAGGACGGGGAGTCCAGGAAAATCTCCAGGTATAAATTGTCTTTGGAGGAGGTGGAAGATCTCCTAGGGGCAATATATACAACCCTCTGTATACACGAGGATAAAAAACCCCTATCACTCCATGACCTTATGTAAAAGGGCTTGGGAGATCAAAAGAGAAAAGTTTTCCCAGTACATGAAGTTCTGGTGGAAACGATAAAAAAAAGAATGGCAGGATCCTGAAAGGAAGCCCTTTTTCTCTAGCTCTCTTAAGAGAAGGTTTCCGTTTTCAGAGGATCCAGCGTCCATTTGGAATAAAAATCCCAAGTTGGATGCCGCCTTCTCTCAGGTCTCTAGGCACACAGACCTGGCATTCGAGGATATGGGAGCCTTATCGGATGTCATGGACAAAAGGATAGACTTACTACTAAAAAAGACGTGGGACTCAACAGTAGGTAACTGAAAGCCAGAAATAGCTGTTACTGTTGTAGCCCACAATTTAGAACACTGGCTTTTCCAGATTCAGGAGCACATTGAAGCTGGCACGGCCAAGGAAACTATCCTAGCTTCTTTCCCCACGTTTCTGCGAGGAATCGCATACATTGCAGACGCCTCGGCAGAGTCAGTCCGTATGTCAGAAGAGCCCTCTGGCTGAAGACTTGGCCGGGCGACACCGCCTCTACGGCAAATTGTGCGGGATACCCCTGACAGGTGATCTACTCTTTGGCCCTGGGTTAGATACAGTCTTAGACCGTACAGCGGACAAAAGAAGTCCTTCCCACTCAAACGGAAAACCCCAGCACAGACAAAGAAGGGGTTTCATCTGCAAAAGCGCAGGCAAACTCCCAAACAAGGGGGGCAGAAGAAAACTTGGGGCCAAAGAGGCAAGGGCAGAGGAGGGGTGATTTTTTGCCCTCCTGAGAAAGCCTGTAAAGATCAATGACTCTTTAAGTACGGTGGGAGGAAGACTGGGGGCCTTCCTTCCACAGTGGGAGACCATCTCCCCCAATCGATTCATCCTAGGGATCATAAGAAGGGGGTATCTCCTGGAATTTTCAAGGCCCCCCCCCCCGCAAAGGTTCCTTGTCACGCAACTTTCCAGCTGCACGGCAAAGGCCAAGGCTTTGTTAGACGCCCTGAAGGAACTAGAGATTCAGAACGTAGTTCGCAGAGTACCAAAGGGGCAGGAAGGAGAGGGGTTTTATTCCCACGTATTTGTGGTGAAAAAACCCTCAGGGAAATTCAGATTGATTCTGAATTTAAAGCCCTTAAACAGGTCAATCTGCTACAAAACATTCCGCATGGAGTCAATTTTTACGGTCAGGGCCCTGACAATTGTTTCATGGTGTCTCTGGACCTCAGAGACTCATATTTACACGTCCCTATCGCAGAAACCTCTCAGAAGTTTCTCCGTTTAGCAATAGACCTGGAAGGTGCAATACTGTATCTACAGTTTCAAGCACTGCCTTTCGTGCTATCCTCCTCGCCACGCATATTTACCAAGGTCCTGGCAGAGGCTACGGTCTTCCTGCGACTCCGGAGAGTGTCAGTTATAGCCTATCTGGACGACCTGCTCCTATTTGCAGTATCCCCAGAACAATTGATCAAGGCTCTCGATCTAACAAAGAAGGTACTAACAGGTTTGGGGTGGCTGCTGAACTTAGAAAAGTCCAGTCTCATTCCTTCACAGCGCATTATGTACCTGGGATACCTGCTGGACACTACGCTTTTGAGAGTTTTTCTTCCAAGGGAAAAAATTCTAAAGCTGGACAGAGCAGTTTTCTCCCTCCCTAGTGCAACCATCTGGTTTCAAAAAGGTCCATAATGTCAATGCTATGCCTTCTAACCTCTACTCTCCCAGCAGTGCAGTGGGTAGGATTACATTTTTGTCCCCTGCAGTCATATGTACTAAGGGTATGGGACCACAGTCAGAGGGATCTAGACACCTTAGTACAGGTTCCCCATCAGATAAAGAGATTTCTTTGGTGGTGGAGGAAGGAAGCGAACTTGTCACAGGGACGTCTGTGGCTTATCCCAGTTCCTCAGATAGTAACCACGGACACAAGCGGCAAAGGCTGGGGGGGCACATCTGGGATCCCTTCTAGCGCAAGGCATGTGGAAGGGCAACGAACTAAAAAGATCGTCCAATTGGAAAGAGCTGAGGGCAGTGGGCCTAGCCCTCAGATTTTTCAAAAAGGATTTTCAGGGCCACCATATACAGGTATGGTCAGACAACTCATCTACCGTGGCCTATATAAACAAACAGGGAGGCACCAGAAGCGAAAGTCTGCTGGCCCTAGCAACGGACGTTCTAAAATGGGCCGAGACCAACACTCTCTCACTCGGCGGTTTTTCTGAGAGGGGAGAGGAATGTAATTGCAGACTTTCTCAGCCGGAGGAGACTGAGAGAAGGAGATTGGGCCCTCAACCAGGAGGTTTTCGATCTCATCCAAAAAATGGGGACCCCTGGAAGTGGATCTTTTCGCTTCAAGAGACAATGCGAAAACCCCCTGTTTTTTTTCTCCCTAAACCAGAAGGAGCACTGGGGGTGGATGCATTAACCCAGAATTGGCATTTCAGGACATGGTATGCCATCCCTCCTCCGGTGCTATTACCAGCAGTTCTGAGGAAGTTTCAACTAGAGAGCACCTTTCTTTCTAGTAGCTCCTCATTGGCCGAAAAGCGCATGGTTTTCAATTCTCAGTCAGTTAGCAGCGGAGCCGCCCCTATTCCTTCCACCTCGGGAGGATCTTCTCTCACAAGGTCCAGTTCTCTGTCCAGAAGTGCATCAGTGGAAATTAGCGACCTGGCTACGGAGGAGGGTATACTAAAATCTAAGGGATTTTCAGAGATTAATCTCCACCCTCCTCAACAGTAGAAAAAAGGAGACGTGTCAGATTTATAAAAAGGTCTGGCTCCTCTTCAACAAATGGTGCATAGAAAACTCCTTCTCGGTGCAGAGCCCCATAGCTGTTTTGGAGTTTCTGCAGTGTGGAGCAGACAGGGGGTTATCAGTAGGTACCCTTAAAAGTCAGGTTTCAGCACAAGTCTCTGGCCACCAATCCATGGGTAGTCAGATTCTTTAGGGCACTGTCCAGACAGAGACCTATCCGAGGTCAACCCTTTCCCGCGTGGGACCTATCTAGTATTGCAGAGCCTTACGGGAATCCCCTTTTGAACCTTTGGACAAATGCTTGTTAAAGGAACTTACCTTAAAAACAGTATTTTTAGTAGCAGTGGCAACTGCCAGGAGAGTCAGCGAAATTGAGGCATTATCAATTAGACCTCCCTTTTGCGTTATTTTGCCAGACAGGATAGTCCTTAAGACTGATCCAGCATTTTTGCCTAAAGTGGCGTCAGGCTTTCACAGAAGACAGGAAATAGTCCTACCTTCATTTTGTCCCAACCCTTCAGGTGAAAGGGAACTGAAATTAAATTTTTTAGATGTAAGGAGGAGTATCCTACAATACCTAGAGATGACTAAAACAATAAGAAAGTCTGATTCTCTATTTATTTATTTTATTTTCTGGGACCAGAAAAGGACTCGGAGCGTCTCGACGCACGATTGCCAGATGGCTTAGATTAGCTATTGGGCAGGCATATTCTTTAGCAGGGAACCAGATCCCTATGGGTATAAAGGCACACTACCAGAGCCGTGACAACTTCCCAGGCAGAGAAGGCTGGAGCAATGCCAGAGCAAATATGCAAGGCAGCAACATGGTCCAGCTACTCCACTTTCGTTAAATATTACAGAGTGGACCTGGTGGCGGCAGGTGAGCAGGCTTTTGGGCGAAATGTTCTGCAAGCTGTAGTCCCACCCTAATTGGGAAGTGCTCGATTATCCTCTCAATAGTGGCTGTCCTGAATGATGAAAAGAGAAAATTAAAGTTACGTACCGGTAACGTCTTTTCCTGTAGTCTTTCAGGACAGCCCGTGTTACCCACCCGAAACTTTGGGGGGTCTTATAAAAGACCAGAACGCAGCATGATGATATTAGATGGTATGTTATTAATGTGTTGTTGTGTCTCCCCTGCTGGCCGGAGGTGATCTTGAAAAAACTGAGGTGCGGCAGGGGAGGAGAGAATTTATGGGCTGGCGCAGTGTTTCCTAGAGAAAGAGGAGGAGACTATCTCTCAATAGTGACTGTCCTGAAAGACTACAGGAAAAGACGTTACCAGTACGTAACTTTAATTTTCCAGTAGGTGGCTCTATAAGTTGGAGCTCCCAGTTTTTGATAAAGCATGCAACGGCAGAAGGTGAAAAAAGGCAATTCTAAGTCTAACTCAGGGGCGGGGGGGGGGGGGGGGGTAGAGAGAGAGAAACACTCTTGCCATGGGGCTTCTACACTGCAGGGTTTAAATGTCTATTTTAGCCAAGTATACCATTAGGAAGCAGTTTTAACTAAATTATCAACGGTAGCCAGTGCTCTCCTCCTCCTCTCCGAAATTCTGGGTTGCGGACAGGCAGGGCCAGCCCCTGCTACTCCCTGGAGTTCTCATATAAAATGCAGGGCTGCTGGTCATGCATTGTACTTGACAATGTCAGAACTGCAACCCGCAAAAAGGGGGCCAAACAGAAGTCGCTCCAGTCACATGGAGAGGAGGAACCTGCAGATTTAAGGGATAAGGTAAGTAAGTGTTTTAAAGGGTGTTCTAGGTAAGGACGGCAGTGCAAGGGTAGCTTTTTCCTTCCCTGGAGTTCAGCTTTAAAGAGGGCCAACTTTGGGAAAAAGCTGGGTAAAATGTGTCTTCCTTGTTTACACTGTCCCTGGCCACATGACTTGTGTAAATAGAAATGCTATATAATTATAATTCATAGAGTAGATATTGGTGTTAAGTGCTGTCACTGCAACAGGTGTTCCTAAACTCTGTGTTGAACAGATATAGAAGCTTTTACCTAGTGGGGATATAGATCCTAATGTTAAATTAAGCCATACACAAGACATTGAAGAGAGTAAAATGTGCATGAAGTGATTTTAATTTAGTTTTAAACTAAAAGCTGGATGGTTTTGCTATGACAAGATTGCCTTTTATGGAAGTTTAATTAAAGCTTTCTAGCTTAGTTTTGTGATGTGGCATTTTATAAAGCTTCTCTCTGCAGCTTGTGCATTAAACAGCTCTTTCCTCACTGCCTGTTGACAGTTTATTTTTGTCTTTGTATGTATGCACTTAAGCAATTAAACGCAGCTGAGCCTGAACGGGATACCAGCTTTATGGTAAATTTGTCTTACATGCTCGGCGTGTTGCATGTAAAGTGGCTGAAGGTTTGTTGGCCTCCTATCCCCCACCTCCATTTTAATGTACCGTGCTTTCTCTTGCACTGTGAAAATATTCTTTATTCTTTCTGCTCTGGAACAGTAGCCCTTGATAATTGTCTTTTTATGTATCATTCTGACTGGGAAATTTAAATAACCAATATTTTATATTCTGTGCCATTTTGGTGTTTTTTTGATAACGTAGAATCTACTGAGCAGATTTTTTACAAAATTAAAGGACTCCTAAAGCTAAAACACAAGTTGGGCTTCTATTAATAAGGCAAATCAGAATTCAGTTATTACATTCATTTGGGAGTTACTACAGTTTGTAATGTTAAACACACAAGTATTTTTTTATAAAGGTCTTTAGAAACGATTGAACACTTGACTATCAATTTACAAGGACATTGAAATAGATAAACATAAAACATTCCCTAGATAAAGGGACCTCTTGAATAGCTAGAATGCCAACTTCAACTGAATAAAACATACAATAACTTCATAAGCTGTGGCAGAATAGAGCTCCCTTTTATGCCTTTCACCATCTTTTTTAGTTTGAACAAGGTCAAGAGGAGGGATTGATATGTCACTACTAGGAATGCACCAAATGGGTTTTTTGGGACCAAAACCGATACCGAAAATAAATCTCCCTTGATCCCGAAACCGATACCGAAACAGCACCGATACCGAAAGTGACTGTTTGTTTTTAAAAATATTTTTATACAGGAGATGGTCAGCGACTGGGGACATGGTACAGAAGATGGTCAGAGACTGCAGAGATGGTACAGGAGATGGTCAGAGACTGCAGAGATGGTACAGGAGATGGTCAGAGACTGCGGACATGATACAAGAGATCAATGCAGCCTCACCAGTGCCCGTCAGATGCAGCCAGCCAGTGTCCCCATTGCAGCCAGTGTCGGGAGAGGAGAGCCGCCGCCGCTTGTTTTGATTACAGCATCGGGAACATCACAGCTTTCATTTCAATAGCTATGTGTTCCCCGCTGCGCACCGACACATACAGCCCCCCCTTCTTGTCCGGGCACTATGATAGACCACCCGTCCAATGGGATAGGATAGGCGGGGGCGGAGCGCCGCCCAGGCCCCGCCCCATTCGGTATCGGCAAAAATTCTCTTTCGGCTTTTTGCCGAAAGGGCCATTTTCAGCCAATATGTTTCGGCGGCCGAAATTTTGGTGCATCCCTAGTCACTACTACATTATGTAAACGCCAGGCAGTCATTAGATGTGACTATATGTGTTTGTTACTTGGCATGTCTGGATGAAGCTTTATGGTAAGAGTGGCATTATCACTCTGGGGGGTATAGACACTTACTGGCCAGGGGTTTGGAAGTCAAGATCCTCTAGAAAATGGAACAGCAGGAGCAGCAACCATTTTGCTGTGGTGTTGGCTGCTGGGCAATCTTAAAGTGGTTTCAAACTCTGTACAACCACTTTTACCTACAGATAAGCCTATATTAAGGCTTACCTGTAGGTGCTGGAAATATCTCCTAAACCTGCACGGTTTCGGAGATATTTACAATATACGCTTGCGCCAACATCATAATGCGTACTTTAGAAAGGGCACGATCGTGCCATGACTGGCATAGGGCTGAAGATGGACGCTTCCAGCCTGCGGGGACAGCAGGGACATTGCAGGCTTCGTTTTCAGGTAAGTGTCACATAATGGGCTACTATGAGAGTAAAGTGGCCCATTATGCTTTACCTTTTCTGGGAAATAAAGAGGAAGTAAAACCCATTAGGGTTTACTTCCTCTTTAAGGCCAGGGATGACATGGGAACACAAATTTTGGATCCTTAAATAAAAAATAAAAATCTGAAAAACTAGAAGGCTGCAACTTATATGCATATGAGCTCAATTAATTAAATCTATACAAATGGTGCATTTTATTGCCTGCCCAAAGTTCCATTTTTGTGGAACCTTTAATGATGGGGGAAGTGTTCTGCTGCACTCAGCTATTTTACTGCCCAGTAATACCAATTCCAGTTACCACAGCTTGCCTCTTCCCAACCTGCAAAGGCTTGGAACCTAAGTAGAGGAAAAGAGTGGCTTATGTTGCCCTTGCATACACAGCAAACGTTAAGAGACTTTAAGGTGGTAAAAAAACAGGCAAGTGTCTCAAGAAAATTTCCACAATCCTCACTTGATGGTAAAATGCAGGAAATTTTCCTGGTGTATCTGCAGGGAGGTTTTCAAACAAATTTGTAGTCGTCTTTTAAGACTAGCACCAGCAACTGCCATATGTGCTTATCAATACCTTCAGTACATCAGACACATCATGATTTATAACTAGTGATGCTTAACATTGGGACAAGTGCTTGCCTTGTAATCTGTTTGACTGGCCTTAAATTATTATTATTATTTAAGGTACTTATATAGCACCGTCAATTTACACAACGCTTTACATATACATTGTACAGTCGCATCAGTCCCTACCCTCAAGGAGCTTACAATCTAAGGTCCCTAACTCACATTCATATACTAGGGCCAATTGAGACAGAAGCCAATTAACCTACCAGCATGTCTTTAGAGTGTGGGAGGAAACCAGAGTACCCGGAGGAAACCCACGCAGGCACAGGGAGTTATTTAAAACAATTGGAGCTTCTCATGCATGTGCTTTATAGTGATTTGTTATAAAGGTCAACTTGTGTTTTAGGTTTAGTCACCCTGTAAATATATATTTGTTTAATCCACAGCAAGAGAATACACAACTGATGTTTTTTTCATAGATAATGTATGTGCAGTCTGTTATTAATATTGTTACAGGTTTGTATTGTTTCTATTGTAATAGATGCTTCAAAGTGTGTACACTGATTCTATTTTGGTTAGTTATTCAGCTTATAGTGCAAAGAGTAGTAGTGCTACTCAACAACCAGCCAGAGGTCGGTTTTCAGCTTCTTTGTGGGATATGAAATCAAAGCTAATGTCTTAATAGTTGTCGGGTCGACTGCACAGTAGCATTATTTCAATTGAGCATCAACATGTTTCTTAATCATACATTACAGTATAGAATGAGTATTTAGGTACATTGAGTTATGCTGCTGCCTTCAGAAGATTGCAGCCCAGCAATAACCCCTCCCACCCCTAGGGTGTCCTAGGAGAAAAGATGTCTTTTCTCCTCTTAGAGAAGAAAAGTCTTTTTCTCCAGGTCTGATCTGGATCAGTGTTTGGCCTCAAGAACTATCAAGGGTCAGTTTTTGTTTTTTTGTTTTTTTTTGTTTTTTTATTTATTTTTTTTATATAGAAACCATTTGCCTCTACATTTATAGTTAAGTACTGGGTCTCTCTCGCACTGTTCTTCCTGTACGTTCCCCAGTGACTCCATGGGATCTCAAGCTGGCTCTTCAGAAACCACCCTGTGAACCTATTAGCAATTCTCTTTGGTCTATCCTTACTCGCAAGGTTGCCTTGCACATCAAAAAGAACAAAAGAAAAGAAGGGTAGTATAATTAGCTAATCTATTAATGCCTAATCACCTAATGGGTGTTGCCACAAAAAAAAAACTTATACAAAAAGAAACCACCTTTAAACCTGAGGGTACAGCCCATCAGTAAGGTGACACAGCGGTTTAAAAACAAATGAATTTTTAAACTGCTGTGTCACCTTACTGGTGGGCTGTACGCCCAGGTTTAAGGTGGTTCTGAATTGGCGGCCTTATCCTTTTAAAGAACCCATTGTTGTGGTACATGGTTGTTTTGATGGCCTTGGCCTCTTTTTTTCTTCACAGTTCAGTTTCTGCCTTTCACCTTAACCAGGGCATTGTTCTACCATCTTTCCGTCCTGCACAAAAACGTCCATAATTATTTTGCGCCATTGTCTTATGCGGTACATACTAATTTGAGTTGATGTCTCAGCTACAGCTCCCTTTTGACAGTTCGACTTTGTGTTTGTCCATCCCGAAGGTCCCTGTAGGGTGCAACCTGCTTCTTTTTCCACTATTGTTAGGTGGATTTTACAACTCGTCATTCAAGCTTATGACCTCAAGGCCAAGCTTTCCTCTTTCCCGATCACGGCACACTCCACTAGATCAGTTAGTGCTTCATACAGCCAAGTCTCGCCTGTCTGCATCATCCATATACAGTGTTCTGTGAATGGGAAAATTACAAGTCCCGACAGCCTATACGACTGTCTCTGGTTGTAGTTCTCAATGAACTACCAGAGCGATGTTGATCACTCTAGGTAGTTCATTGAGCTTTCTGTCCGAGTGTACCTGCTATATAGGAGGTACAGGCAGACAGCTACACACAGTCTGTAGGACCATGCCATTACACCTATGATTTACTGATCGTGGGTGCAGTTCTTTACAGGTCTCTAAAAAAAAAAAATAATTAATGCATATTTTTTTTTTACCTGCAAAAAATGTGTATTTATGTATTTTTTTCGTAAAAAGTGAATGTAACTTTCTAATTTTACCAAGTCAAGTCTTCGGTCATAAGGTTCTTCAGGTAGCTCTGTTGACCTCCTGTTAACCTGTGGGTTTTTGTGGGCCTATTGGCTTCTGTTGCTCTGTTAACCCATCCCTTAGTTGGACTGCTTTTCGATGTCAACATGTACCCGAATACTCGTCCTGTGTCCCATAATGTATGGTTGAGGAAATAGGATTTTTGACTTACCATAAAATTATTTTCTTGGACACAAGTCCCTCTACTAATACTATTTCTTGCTAACAAAGCTGAGGCATGCAGGGAGTGGCAGAGGTTATACCAAGCTTTTTTTACAGCTTTGTTTAGCCAGTGTTCAATCCCCTGAAGGCAGCAGCATAACCCAATGTACCTAAATACTCCCATAATGTACTCCAAGAAAGTTTACGGCAAGTCTAAAGTCCTATTATACTATAATCCATTTCCAGTTCCCTCTTGGCAACTAATTGGCTCTTTTCTTACCTGTTGCTAGGACAGGTTAGAACATGTAAGGTAGACACTGGTTGCTAAGAGAAAAAGACTGTAGTTTTTCAAACACTTCATACAAGAGGTCTTGAATATCTAAACATTCTGCACTCTAAGTACTTAGTTTATTAAATAGACCACGCTAATCAACTGCTTGCATTAATCTTCCAGCATTGACGACAGTATAATGAGACCCTTATTCTTCCATACGAGCTCACCATGGAACCTAAACAAGTACTGTTCTTTATAGAATCTCTTTGCTTTGATTATTTGCACTTGATTGTCCTCAAATTTACTGTAAATTCAAGTTGAAAGAAATCTGTTACTGTCTTTTCATCCTCTCACAAAAGCTTGTCATATGCATGTGATGATAGACGTAAATGTGGGACAATAAGAACCTAAACAGCAATATCTATTAGGATTCTAAGGACTTAGAGACATTGTTTTGTTATTTGGTAGACTATTTAAGGGGGAGAGTTATTAAAGTGTATGATCATACTCAATTCCTCCCCTTTGGACATATGCCACTGTGCCTCTGCTGTTTGTTAGTTGGCAAGTGGTCTGAATGGAACTATGGTCTCTTTCCTTTCCCTCTAATGTTGCAATGGGGTACTTATCTGTTATTGGTGAGGTTATCAATTTTCCTAATTGATGATAAGCATCATTGTATTTTTTTCACAGCCTACAAAAGATTTTTGATCTGTTCGATGTTGGTGGGTAGATTTGGATGTGGGGGTTCATGGTGATCTCCCAGGAATCAGATGTTCAGTGGTAATGCAGTTTTGTGCATTGTACTGCCTTTCAATTAGTTTGAAAGCAGTAGTACTGCCAACTTTTTGAGTTCAACTACCACAGCTTTGCCAACCCTAATCTGTGTGATCCTAACTCAGCCATAAGATGTAACCCTAACACCAAGCCTATTCTAACATCCCCCTCAAACCTTAAAATGGAACTCCAGCTAAAAATTTTTCTTTCGTTTTTGCCTTTTGCATTGAGGAAGGATTAAAAATTAAGTCTGATTTTAATTGATTTCCTTAGTTCCGTTGAGTGGGTATCCTCACATCCCGTGTGGTCATCAGAGAGGAGTTCTCCCCAGCAAGGGTGCAGACCACAATTAAAATTTGATAGGTTGCTACCCTTCCCTCCTGTGTTTCAGACTATTTTAAATGGAGGTTCACATAAACACTAACCTGTTGTGGAAATGTCCTTGTCATATACCTGCCTGTCCTATGTGTTTTTGTGGTAAGAGTTGGCGTCAAATAATTGAATACAATATGCATATTTTTGCATCTGGATTATGGAAAAACAAGATCCTTGGAAACAATATATAGTGTAGTTTTATAGATTTCTTTGGCATATAGATAATTGTGATTTTGTTTTGTTTTAATGCCTATCAGATGTGGACTGAGGAGGTGACAAGGGTGAGTATGTGTCATAGAGGTGACCGCATGTGATAACTGTTTTTTACACCAGAACTACTGTGAAAATTTATAGGAATAAAATTGCTTCCTGTCAAGCACTACAAAGGTCAGATTGTCTGAATGCCTATCAAACTACTTGCTTGTAATTTTTACCTAGAATGTATATTTCTTGAAAACATAGCCAGAATAATCTGTATGTTCTGTTTGTAGTTCATAACAGTAGTTTCACGGCAAAACTTTGTTTAACTTTTAAAGTGGTTAAACAAAAATTAGAAACAAGTTAGAAACAATCCTCATCTTTTTATTGCTGTCTTTGTCCCCTGTTAGGGAGGGTCTCTCTAATTGTCCTTACTACCAATGTCCCCAGGAAGGAAAGCAAAGATATAAATACAAGATTCTGAGTTGTCACCAGAACTGGAATAGAGGAGAAATCTTCCAATGAGGGCACTTGTTCCTGTGACAGCTGTCTAAGAATGTATTTCCCTCACCTTGGAAGAATGTGCTTTCCCTTCAGGTTGAGTCCACAGGACAGGAAGAGAGGAGAAATCTTGCTAATTTATTATTTTTATTATTCAGGATTTATATAGCACCAACAGTTTACTCAGCGCTTTACAATATAAAAAGGGAGACAATACAGTTATAATACAGTAAAATACAAGAGGATTAAGAGGGCCCTGCTCAGAAGAACTTACAATCTCATAGGGTGGGGCAGGTGGTACAAAGGTTGTATATGTGGAGAATGAGCTGATGGAAGTGGTAGAAGATTAGTTGGAGGCGTGATAGGCTTTCCTGAAGAGATGAGTTTTCAGGGATCGCCTGAAGGTAGCAAGAGTAGGGGTTAGCCAGACAGGTTGAGGTAGCGAGTTCCAGAGGATGGGAGAGGCTCTGGAGAAGAGGGTGCTTGATAGTAGGTCTTGGGAGGAGCAGAGAGGACGGTTTGGGTGATATTAGGTGACAAGCCTGGTGATGTAGCACAGGGCAGTTGTGTCGTAAATGGCTTTGTATGTTGTGGTTAGTATTTTGCATTTAATTCGCTGTGTGATTGGGAGCCAGTGTAGGGATTGGAAGAGAGGGTTGGAGAGACGCTGAATGGTGGGTAAGGTGGATAAGCCTGGTAGCAGCATTCCTGATAGACTGAAGAGGGGATAGCCTATGGAGGCTAATGATACATGTATGGCAAAAAAGACAGTGGTTTTAATTCTCCTACGCTATACAAAATGGGGGAGGGAAAAAATTTTTTGGCTTTAGATATATTTTAACTGGTCAACCATTTTAAAATTGATGGAAGCAAAGTGCCTGCCCTAGTGAGGAGCACCAGAAGCTGCCTATTGGCTTTATTACACAGGAAACGCTGCTCTTTTAAAACCACTGTTTCACTTTAATACTTGGGGTTTGACTTCAGAACTAGGCTCCATTCACCCACCTTTCCCCTTCAAGTTTGGGAGGCTCTTATTGGCTTCTGAAGTGATATTCTGATGGGAAATGTCTGCGCGTGTAGTTATGTCTGAAAGTTACTCCCTTAGTATAGGAGATGCACACACAAGAGGCTGTTCTGGCTAACCATTGTAATAACAAGTAACTTGCGGTATTTCCTCTTAGGGCCCTTCTACACGCCACTGATATTCGCTGAGCAGGCGAATGGCTGGTCCGTGTCTGTTCCACTTATGCAGAGCGGACACAGACACAGCCCTCTCTCCTCTATGGGCAGCTGGATGTAAATGGACCACCTGTCCGTTTACACCAGACTGCTAACCGATCCACTAGATCAGTGGTCATCAACCCTGTCCTCAGGGCCCACCAACAGGCCAGGTTTGCAAGATAACTGAAATACATCACAGGTGATATCATTTTCTGCTCAGTGATTGCAGTATTCTAGTCTGCATCTACCCAAGGTAATACGTAAAACCTGGCCTGTTAGTGGGCCCTGCGGACAGGGTTGATGACCTCTGCACTAGATGAATGTGGAACAGATCCCCATCCATCTGTTTTTAGTGGATCATATTGGATGTTGGCAGATGTAAACGAACACATGTGTGCTGTTCCATAGAGGATTATCGAGGGTCCGATCGGGTCCACCGGAAAAACTGACAGACCCGATTGGTTTTCTGGTGTGAAAGGGCAGGACTTCTACTTTTAAACGTTTGAATAGATAATGGGTGTGGTACATCTGCTTACTTTACAAACTTTATTCATATTAGTAGTTTAAGACTGCTTTCACACTGAGGCGCTACAGCGCTAAAAATAGCGCCTGTAAAGTGCCTCTCCTCTCTCCAGTGTGAAATCCAGAGTGCTTTCACACTGGAGCGATGCGCTTGCAGGTCGGTAAAAAAAGTCCTGCAAGCAGCATTTTTGCAGTGCTGTAGGAGCTGTGTACACACCTCTCCTCTCCTAAAGCGCCTCTGTCCATTGAAATCAATGGGCAGCGCTGGCAGTTTTTTTTTTGTCGCTAGCAGGGGTTAAAAGCGCCCCGCTAGTGGCCGAATAGCACTGCTAAAAGTAGCAGGGCTTTACCACTGACTCCCCCAGCGCCTCAGTGTGAAAGCACTCTAAAGGAATTTTTCTCTTTTAAAAAGTAGAAAGCTTTACTACGGGATGATTTACATCTGGTGTGTGTGTGTGTGTGTTTTTTTTGTTTTTTTTTTGTTTTTTTCTTCAGAAACATGGCAATTTATTGTTTGCAAAGATTTCTGGAGCCAACACCATTTTCCCACAACATTTATTATTCTGAACACCACATATAGGTAGACATTGGAACACATCCGAAGGTTTTTACTTAATGCACTGCATGTGTAGAGTTATGCCCACTGGCATGACAGCACTAGCCTTATTTTGTCTAGTAATATGGGTGTGTGTGACAGTAAAGGCTCACACCCATCTTACTAGACATGGTAACATTGTTTTCTGATTATTCACCTCTGATATATACTTTTTTTGAGTAGCAATGCACAATAAGAAGTTACTATTATTGGAAATGTCATTATTGTTTCTGAATGATGTAAGTAGGAGTTGGCTGTTTGTGTTATAATTTGGTACCCCGTTGGTGATATTTTGAAGTATGTTTCAGAATTTAGGGTTGCAAATGGAAATTTGCGAAAGCATAAGTGTAGAATATACATAAAAATGTAATGTTTTGAAAATCAACCCTAACATGTAATAAACTATTTTGAGCTAATCCCCACCCACCAAGAGTTCAGCTTTGCCCTTACCACTTTTTTTATACAGAGGGGGAGAGGGGGGTGGTGTCGACATACATGCATGCGAAATGAGTAAAGTGAATGGTATAGGAGGCATAGTTTGGTAGCTTGGAATGCTGTCTGAAATAGAAATGATACCTCAATATGAAATGTTAGTCTGTCATTGGTTAATACAAATCATACTTTTGAGTACTGATCTAAAACTGGTCACCTGCTTATTGATGACTAACAGAACTCCTAGTTTAGTTACTGGAAGGGGGCCGGGTATAGATCTGTAGGAGAACTGGTAAGGGGGGGGGGGTAGGATTTAATCTACACCTTTTGTGGGACTTTAAGTAGAAAGAGCTTGGATATAATCAAATGAAGCCATAAAGTCAATTCAGTGTAACAGCTCTTAGCTTTTAACATAAGATTGTGAGAGCTTCTACTGGGCACTGATGGTTTATGAAGGTGTCATTAGAAATGGTGGGGTTTAGCTCAGGTCAGTCAGCTGTGTTTCAGGCTTTGTGTATAGAGTACACCCATCACCTTGGGGGACTTTTAAATACGTTTTTTGGGTCCACCTAATATGACTTGCTTTGTAGGCCCCAGGGTGTCCAAACTTTTTTCGAAGAGGGCCAGATTTGATGAAGTGAACATGCGTGAGGGCCGACCATTTTACCTGACATTCTTTGAACCATTAAAATTTGGTCTAAATGTGTTTGTCCAAGCAATAATATACTGCCCAACAAGACTTCTCTTGCCTTTGTGGCTGTGTGTTGTGAAGAGATGAGCTTGTGCGTGTTATTTGGATATATATTTATCTTTTTTTGTCCCCCAACGAATCCCCGAGCACCACTAAGGATGAACTTGGGCGTGTTATTTGGATATACCGTCTTTATCGGCGTATAACACGCACTTTCACTTTTTAAAGAGGGATGTTTCAGGAAAAAACTTGAATTTTAAATAAAGAACTGTGAAGCAAAATAAGGGTCAGTGTCCATTCATGCTGTATAATCAGTGCCCATCTGCAGCCTCACCACTGCCATGAATGCAGCCTCACCACTGCCATGAATGCAGCCTGATCGATGCTCATCTGCAGCCTTGGAGGGGAGCGGAACAAACGCTGACAGATTACATACAGGTGAATCTCCTGTTTAATCAGTGGCCTCTTTATTACAAAGTCCCACCTCCTATGATGGACAGAACAGATGGGACTTCCTATTAGAAGCTGCTGAGTAAACAGGAGATTCTCCTGTATGTAATATGTCGCCACTTGTCCCACCCCCTCCCTGTCCTTCCGAGGCATCGATAAATACGGGAATATATTTTTTGTGGCCCCCGCGGCATTTGGATTTGTTAAGGGCCACAAAAGATGGCCCTTAATCATAATTACCAGTGGGGCCGTTTGAAACCGGAACACGGACCGCAATCGGCCCGCAGGCTGGTCTTTGGACATGCCTGCTGTAGGCAGAGTCCCTCAGCAGTGTGGTTTGACTATGACCATTCATTCAACATAAACTTTGGTTACACTAATTTTGCTAAGACTGAATTTGATAATTATCAAAGTTAATTTAATTTTAACTGTTAATTTGTTATCAAAGGTAAGCAATTAATATAATCTGTCCTCGTTGATGAGCCCAACAGATTTATTTTGTTAGGGTACCAGAGATTTAAGAAACCAATAGTTGGTTATAGCCCAAAACTGTAACAGATAGTGTGGTCAGGACATGGCTAAAAAGCACAAATTTACCCTAAAAGGGTTGCATGCTCTTATTGCTGAACCATAATTCATTTATAAATGCTATTTTATATTCATCAGCTGTGCATTTACCTGTTCCTTTAGGGCTCATGCACATAGGACATATTAAAAACACCAGCTCTAAAAATGCCCGTTTTTTTTTTTTCACTTTTAGCCGCATTTTTACATTAGTGTTATTGCGCATTTTTGCTCGTATTCCCCGCATTTTTTATTTTTTTCATTTAAAACACTCTTTATAATGTAAAAACGTCAAATGTGGCCTGACATGTTTAGACACGTTTTTTGGTTTATTTAGTTTTTACAGCTCGTATTTACTGCTAATGGAAGTACAGGCTGTTTTTGTTTTGTTTTTCTACTTCCCCTTAAAGCTTATGCCTCCAAACTCCTCTGACAGTATGTGTGCATGGACACACAGACTAACATGGAGGGGCTTTTAGAGGCAGTTAAAAAAAAAAAATGCCTAACGCCCCTAACAGCAGCTGTAAAAACGTCCTGTGTGCATGAGCCCTTATAATGGCAAGAATTTACAGAAACTGCAATTAAAACTGTATAAGCCAAACAACCAAGTAGCTTAATTTTTTTTAACTTGTATTTGACAAGCACCAAGTTATGTCTGGTTGCTTTGTAAAACACCCTAAGTGTGTGTGTGTGTGTGTGTGTGTGTGTGTGTGTGTGTAAGTGTAAAATAGAGATCTATATATCTGTATCTCGTCACTCCCACGCATCGCGGCTCTGTCCTGTCACAGCGCCGGAGCCGCGATACCCGGAAATCACCCTGGGATAGATGGCGGCATCGGAGGAGGCGAACAAGGGCCGATGCGGCGGCTTCGATCTCAGGTAAGTAATTTATAATGAGCTAGTATGCTATGCATACTAGCTCATTATGCCTTTGTCTTGCAGGGTGCATTTATTTTTTTTTTTTTTCAGGGGCTTTACTTCCTCTTTAAGACCCTTGGTGCCCAACCTGCAGCCCTAAGAGCCTCTGTTTAGGTTACAATTCGGCCATTAAAGAAACAAATTTCTTTAGACTAGATTCCAGTATTTTTTGTTTTTTGGGACTCCTATTGAGAGAATCTCAATTGGAGAAATATCAGATATCAGAAGTGGCACAAGTCATTTTTAAGAGCCTTATAGGGAGCAAAAACAAGACATGTAAGCATCGTTTTATTAAAAGGCTGTGATTTCTAGCAGGCATATGTAATATCTCCAGTTTCTGACTGACCCCCAAAGCTTATTCTTAGGGCCCGTACACATGATCAGAAAATCTCAAGTTAAATTTCGTCCGATGAACGATCTGCCGATTTTCTGATCGTTTAGTATGCTGCTTTTGACTGCTCCAAAATTTTTGTCTGTGACCACAACTTTTGATTTGAGACTAGCATGCAACAAAAAAGTGATGAAAATTCGTCCAATAATCTGATCGTGTGTACAAGGCTTTACTCTCTAACAAATTCTGTAGCATGTTTGGTCATGCATGGTCTCTATGTATTGTAGCTTATCTACAGTCTCTGACCATCTCCTGTTGCATGCCTGCAGTCTTTGACTGCTTTCTGTAGCATTACTTTCACTGAATATTATGTGCAGCCCTTTTGGCGATGTTGGTGGCAGTACATGAGGCCCTCTATATCTATGATATTGGCCACCAATGCTTCAGACACTCACATGATTGAAACTTGTGTTCTCAAATAACTAGATACTTGATGAGATGGTAGGTATTGTAACAGAAATTCTGCTAAAATGGTCCAGAAACACGACTATTGTTTCTTGGATGGGTGTCTATATAGTTAAAGTATAAAGGCAAAACTTTTTTTTTAGTTGTGGATAGAGGGGAGATGGATTAGAACACCTGTGTTTTTATTGCTGTCTGTGCCCCGTTAGGGAGATTCTCCCTCTTTTATTTGTCCTGCTTACCATTAACATTAAACATGAAAGTAAAAAAAATCTGAAATTTTGGGTTGTCCCCAGAAAAGTAATAGAGGGAAAATTGTTCAATGAGGACACTAGTTCTAGTGACCTGGGGGTCCCCAAGGCGAATCCCTTAATTTGCATGGATTTCCTCACTTCCTGTTTGGCTATGGGACAGGAAGTAAAGGGAAATCTCCGAAATGGCACAAAATAAACCTTACAGGTGTTATAACCCTCCCTATCTCTATCTTAAATTGGGGGGGGGGGGGGTTGCCTATTCTACTTTAGTAGCGAATGAATACAAGATTTAGGGGCAGTTCCCTTCTCTAGAGTCAAAACATTTTTTTATACTGTGAAGATCTTTTCTGTGAACTGTTGAATCTTGTTATTTATACTTCACTAAATTATACTGCTGTAACATTGGTTGTAAAGTAATAACAGGAATCGGGCATTGTCTTCATTGGAAGTGCAAATTTAATGAAGGTTCTGGTTTGCTAATGTGGGTGACAAGTCCTGCTTCTTTTTTTTTTTTTTTTTTATTCTTTTTCCCAATCCTTTGTTTTTATGATTTGACCCCAAAATGTTCTGTGATGTGTCATCCATACACAATACCTGCTCATTATTTGAATGGGCTATCCTACTGCATTGCACAGTAATGCAACATCAGGACACACAGTTCTGAATGGGCCCTCCATATTTCTAGCTTTCTTAGCAGTCCCTTGTTTGTGGATACCAGGTGCTTATGTAAATTCCTAAGAAATGTATCATAGATTCATCTCACAGAAATGAAACTCTTGCTGAGTAGATTTTCAGCATACATAGACATGTTTTTAACGGTCATTTCCCTGTATTGTGAAATTTGCTTGGGATAGGATGCATTGCGTAATCACAAGTAGACATTTTTTTTTTATTGCTTAATGGTAGGCAGTAGCAGTTGTTTATGTTATTTGGAAGCCAGAGCGTTAATGTGAATTCATGTGGTTAGTATATTGGCTAAACTAAGTAAGTCACTTGAAATAAAACCTCAGTTTAGTGTTTCAGGGAATGAAGACAACTTAGGAGCTCTTGTGTTTACTGTTCTAGGTTAAAACTGTCTCAAATGTGCAAGCTGCATTTGAGCCAATGAGCTGTGGCTGGTGAAAGCAGCCCATGGGTCATTGCCTTCTCTGCAGACTAACAAGAGGAGCACATCCAGTAATAGAATACTGTGCACTATTGATTACTCAAACTGACTGTCTTTGGGAATGTACACAGTGAAGGCCATTCATCATTGCTATTCTCTCTTTACAGTCTGAACAGGAACTCCGGATAACGCAAAGTGAATTTGACCGCCAAGCTGAGATTACTAGATTACTGCTAGAAGGCATAAGCAGTACACATGTAAGTTATAAACATGGACAGTGGTAATAGGTTCATGTGATCTAACCTGTTGCCTGATATAGGTTTGCATTTAACTGTAGTTGGCCATTTTTCAGGGAAATTGAATTTGCTGACTGAGATTTTTGTATAACTGAATTGTTGCATTTATAACTATTTGTGGCCAGATACAAATAACGTATATGTAAACCCTTACCTTGTAAAACAACTTATTGATTTTAAATTAGAAATGAAATACAAAACATTTGTGTATAGATATTAAAAAAACACTATAAATACCTTTTCTTTTTGTTTCCAGTTTAAGTGATCACATAGTCGCTGTTCTCAGCTGCATAAGTAGCTCAGAGAGCTGGGGCAGGAGAAGCAGCAGAACACTGATCGTCCCAGCTAATGGCTGTGCAGAGGGGGTTTGTCAGGACAAGTCTGATCATTGGAGGAGAGCACACTGAGTTCTCCGCACAGCTAGAGAACTGATCATACTACGCTCTCGTGCCTAATGTGGCCAGTTTTTTTTTTTTCCTCCAGTACTTTATTTTCATCACAGGGTAACAATACACAGATGACAGCCTTGTCCATCTTGTCAATTCAAGGGTTCGAGAGTGAGCTATGTTACATTTGTTACTAAGCTACGAACAAATAGTATATGCAAAATTACTCCTAGGGACTAAGTGGTCAGTCATCTCTGTATACTGTTTTTATTTTTTTTTTATTAATTTCAAGTAAGGAGAACAAAGTGAGGAAGGCAGAACGGTGGGCTCCCTGTGGTCAGTTTTTGATAGAAATGCAGAGAGACTGGCAGGAACACCAGAGATTTCACACAAAGCAAGCAATACAAAGAGAACAGGATACTCTTTTCACACAAGTACATGATACAGCAGGCACATATCAGGAATATAAATTGTTAGGTTTACATACTCTTTTTAAAGCTGATCTTCAACTTTTAGTGAAGTTTAAATAGTTAGTTTGGACCACAAGCTGGGCCAAATGAACTATTACCTTTACTAAAAGATGCACCAGCTGAGAGTGCTGTGTGTACTGTATGTAGCATTGGCTACATACAGTATACAGTGCTGTGTTCTGGCAGCTGGATGGGAACTTCCCATCCCACACCTAGAACAAAAATTGAGTCGGGCTGAGGTGTAGGCTTAGTGTTCTATGAATTAATACAAAGCTTCCTCTGATTGGCTGAGGTGGGGATGACATAGTCATCTGTCTGCATCTCCACTTCTGCCAGTCATAGAATACAAAGCTCCCCATGAAGGGCTAAGTGCAGCTCAGTTTCGTTTCAGGTGTGGAACGGGAAGTTCCCATCTCACTGCCAGAACACAGTATTGTATACTGTATGTAGCTAAGGCTACATACAGTTTATACATAGCTCCCAGCTGGTGCATCTTTTGGTGAAGATGATGGTTCGTTTGGCCCAGCCTGTGGCTCAAACAAACTATTTAGTCGCCGCTCTGCCTTCTGTTCTGCACCCCAGAAGGTGGTTTCCTAGATAGGCTGAACCTAACACAAAATCTATTTCTATGCACCAGATCAATTTTGCACACAAGCTATGTGTGAATTACAGAGGCTTCTTTCTCACTACATTATATTCAGAGCCCCAGAAACAGCCCTCTGAACAAAGATTCATGTATACTCTCTTCCAACACATACCTGTATATCTTGATTTCTCACACCTCAATCTGCCTTCAAGTCTCCAAGCAGCTGCAGATTAATTTCTGATTGCGTCTCATATAAACCTACTATTATGTGAATACAGTATTAGTCACCATTGGGATAGTTTTTGAAGGGTGCAGATATGCATCTGTATACTTCTGTGCCTCCAAAGTTTGCATCTGTGACATCTGCTGGGCATTATAATATTTTTCACAAAAGTGGTAAATGGAGTTTCTTCTGAAGTTTCATTCATTATTTTATAGCCTCTAACACCTCTCTTTGGTTTATCTGTTGTAACTTAAAGTGTTACTAAACCCACAACAGTAACATCAGTCTCTATATGCAGTAACTTATTTCTGTGATGTGATCTCTAGATAAAATAACCCTTTGGACAGAAGTGTTGATCCATGGTGTGCTGGCGAATATATTCACTTGTATATGCAGTAAAGCATGCTTGTTCTACTTACTGTGGAACCTAAGTGGTTAATACTCTGCGTTGTGTAAAAAGGCTGCTTTGGAGTCAGGCTGTACATGCTCAGTTTGGTGTGTATTGCTAGAGAGGGTTTTTTTTTTCTTGGGATAGTGTATGTGAGCTTGTCTAGACAGAGGGTCAGGAGCCCTGCAGCCTCATAGGAAGCTCAGTGCAGTATGAAAACTCCTACAAGCTTCACCAGGAGCTGATAGAAATCACAAGACTGCTATATACTGCTGATGAGAAAAGTTATTTGGCAGTGTATATTTACTAAAATAATTGTATTTCTGTGTACTGTGGGAGACCAGATATAGTGAATGCAGGGTCCTGGGTTAACGCTTTAAGCAAAAGTTTCTCGATGTACCGACATTGGTGCTCATAAGATCTTCCATCTTGTGGCTGAAACATCCTCTTGATATTCTGTCACATGGAAGTGCACCCTTTTTCAGTAATAGGCTTTAATGTGTTACTAAACCCACAACCGTAAAATCTGTCTGTATATACAGAATAGCATGCTTGTTATACTCACTGTGGAACTTAAGGGGTTAATTCTCTGCATTGTATAAAAAGGCTCTTTGTCACTATATGGACAGATCCTTCCCTCCTGCACTGTCTATCGTGGCAAGACCATATAATACACTGAGAGTAGCAGTCCTGCACATGCTCAGTTTAGTCTCTATTGCTGGAGAGAACATTTCCTGTTTCAGTTGAACTGTTAGGATCACATGATATTGAAATTACACATTTGGATATGTATACAGGCTGTAGTGGAAATCTCCTACCTGAACTCTCAGCACTGGACAAACTGTGCAGTTTATCATGTGACCGTGGTATACAGATCAGCAAAAAAGGTATACAGTGGGGACAGAAAGTATTCAGACCCCCTTAAAATTTTCACTCTGTTATTTTGCAGCCATTTGCTAAAATCATTTAAGTTCATTTTTTTTCCTCATTAATGTACACACAGCACCTCATATTAACAGAAAAATACAGAATTGTTGACATTTTTGTAGATTTATTAAAAAAGAAAAACTGAAATATACACGTGGTCTTAAGTATTCAGACCCTTTGCTGTGACACTCATATATTTAACTCAGGTGCTGTCCATTTCTTCTGATCATACTTGAGATGGTTCTACACCTTCATTTGAGTCCAGCTGTGTTTAATTATACTGATTGGACTTGATTAGGAAAGCCACACACCTGTCTATATAAGACCTTACAGCTCACAGTGCATGTCAGAGCAAATGAGAATCATGAGGTCAAAGGAACTGCCTGAAGAGCTCAGAGACAGAATTGTGACAAGGCAAAGATCTGGCCAAGGTTACAAAAAAATTTTTGCTGCACTTAAGGTTCCTAAGAGCACAGTGGCCTCTATAATCCTTAAATGGAAGACATTTGGGATGACCAGAACCCTTCCTAGAGCTGGTTGTCCAGCCAAACTGAGCTATCGGGGGAGAAGAGCCTTGGTGAGAGAGGTGAAGAAGAACCCAAAGATCACTGTGGCTGAGCTCCAGAGATGCAGTCGGAGATGGAGAAAAAGTTGTAGAAAGTCAACCATCACTGCAACCCTCCACCAGTCGGGGCTTTATGGCAGAGTGGCCCGACGGAAGCCTCTCCTCAATGCAAGACACATGAAAGCCCGCTTGGTCTGATGAGACCAAGATAGAACTTTTTGGCCTTAATTCTAAGCAGTATATGTGGAGAAAACCAGGCACTGATCATCACCTGTCCAATACAGTCCCAACAGTGAAGCATGGTGGTGGCAGCATCATGCTGTGGGGGTGTTTTTCAGCTGCAGGGACAGGACGACCGGTTACAATCGACGGAAAGATGAGTGCGGCCAGGTACAGGGATATGCTGGACGAAAACCTTCTCCAGAGTGCCCAGGACCTCAGACTGGGCCGAAGGTTTACCTTCCAACAAGACAATGACCCTAAGCACACAGCTAAAATATTGAAGGAGTGGCTTCACAACAACTCCTTGACTTTTCTTGAATGGCCCAGCCAGAGCCCCGACTTAAACTCAATTAACCACTAGCCTACCGCCCACCGTCATATGACGGCCGGACGGTAAGCCTATTGTTCTGAGTGGGCGTCATATGACGTCCTCGCCCTCCCGAGCCACTAGGGGGCGCGCGCGCCCGCTGCGTCACTCGGGACCCGGTGCGTGTGCCCGGCGGCCGCGATGTCCGCCGGGCACCCGCGATTGCCGGGTAACAGAGCAGGAGCGTGGATCTGTGAATGTAAACACAGATCCACGTCCTGTCAGAGAGGAGAGGAGACCGATGGTGTGTCCCTTGTACATAGGGACACCGATCGGTCACCTCCCCCAGTTAGTCCCCTCCCCCCACAGTTAGAATCACCTCCTTAGGTCATACATTAACCCCTCGAGCGCCCCCTAGTGTTAACCCCTTCCCTGCCAGTCACATTTACACAGTAATCAATGCAATTTTATAGCATTGATCGCTGTATAAATGTGAATGGTCCCAAAAATGTGTCAAAAGTGTCCGATGTGTCCGCCGCAATATCGTAGTCACAATAAAAATTGCAGATCGCCGCCATTACTAGTAAAAAATAAATAAATAATAAAAATGCTATAAATCTATCCCGTATTTTGTAGACGCTATAACTTTTGCGCAAACCAATCAATATACGCTTATCGCAATTTTTTTTTACCAAAAATATGTAGAAGAATACGTATCGGCCTAAACTGAGGAAAAAATTTGTTAAAAAAAAAAAAAAAAAAAATGGATATTTATTATAGCAAAAAGTAAAAAATATTGTGTTTTTTCAAAATTGTCCCTCTTCTTTTGTTTATAGCGCAATAAATAAAAACCGCAGAGGTGATCAAATACCACCAAAAGAAAGCTCTATTTGTGGGGAAAAAAATGCAAAAAATTTAATTAAGGTGCAGTGTAACATGACCGCGCAATTGTCATTCAAAGTGCGACAGCGCTGAAAACTGAAAAATGGCTTGGGAAGGAAGGGGGTGAAAGTGCCCAGTATTGATGTGGTTAAGCATCTCTGGAGAGACCTAAAAATGGCTGTCCACCAATGTTTACCATCCAACCTGACAGAACTGGAGAGGATCTGCAAGGAGGAATGACAGAGGATCCCCAAATCCAGCTGTGAAAAACTTGTTGCATCTTTTCCAAAAAGACTCATGGCTGTATTAGATCAAAAGGGTGCTTCTACTAAATACTGAGCAAAGGGTCTGAATACTTAGGACCATGTGATATTTCAGTTTTTCTTTTTTAATAAATCTGCAAAAATGTCAACAATTCTGTGTGTTTTTTTTTCTGCCAATATGAGGTGCTGTGTGTACATTAATGAGGGAAAAAATGGAACGTAAATGATTTTAGCAAATGTCTGCAATGTAACAAAAGGTGAAAAATGTAAGGGGGTCTGAATACTTTCTGTCCCCACTGTATAGTGGTAGTATTTTAATGTAAAAAGATGATTTATAAGCTGTGTGTACTGTGGGGGGGGGGGGGGGGCAGAGGAACTATTTTCATATTACTGTGTTTAGTAACACTTTAAGTTGCTTCTGGTACAGACAGAATAAAAGCCAGTGCTATCTTTTCTAGTTAAAATTAGCAATCAGCATACATCAGAGGATATACAGTCCACAAATATCATAAAAAATGCAGTGCTTAAATGGCAAATATTGCTTGACAATAAACTTGTACAAGAACTAATGCAGTCCCTGTTCTAATTTGTTTCTGAACATAAAGTTGAGGTGTTGCAACGGTCTGTTTCACATGCAATACACCTTTTATCTAAGGACACCTAGATGCTGTGGAATTGAGATGAACACTCACTGGAAGCTTAGACCCCACAGTGTTAGAGGTCAGTTCTCAGTGATGCATCCATACAAGATTTATGAATTAATTATTATTATACAGGATTTATATAGCGTCAACAGTTTGCATAGCACTTTACAACATTGGGGCAAACAGTACAGTTTCAATACAGGAGGAATCCGAATGCCATCCACCATAGGCAAGTATAACTTTATAGTTAGACGGCTCACCCTGTGCCCACTACATATAAGGGCTTCCCTTTACCCTCCTAGATAGGACAAAACATGCCAGGCAAGTTGAATACCATATTTATCGCCATATAACACACACTTTTTTACCCTGAAAATAGAGGGTAAACCATCCCTGCGTGTCATACGTGGATATGTTTTTTACCAACAAGGGGCTGAGATCGGGCGGTCCGCCCCAGGTGCCACCCATTGGGAGGGTGTCAGGCCGACCCGCCTCTCCTGGTCCTGGGACAGCACTGCCAGTGAACGTTTTTAAAGTTCAGAAAACATTACTGCCAGCCCTTTGTCATATACCGCTCCTCCTGTGTCACTCTCAATGTAAATCTAAGCCTCTAAATCCCTCAATTATTGCCACGCGTGGCTGCTCGCCGCCTCGTGTGTAGTTTTTGATTGGAGCAGGAGAGCGGTCACATGACAATGAAAGAGAGGACAGCAATCACATGACCGGGTCCAGTGTTAATGGAGGTATTTAGAAGCTTTGATTTACAATGAGAGTGACACAGGAGGAGCGGTGTATGACAAGGGGCCAACAGTGTGAAGTTTTCTCTCAGTATAATGGCAGCGCTGTGCCAGGAGACTGGGGGGGGGGGGGGGTCTTTATAATGAAAGAGGGCCGTGTAAAGTATTTTTTTGCTGAAACTTCCCTCTTAAAGTTAAGGTACGTGTTATACGCTGATAAATATGGTATATAGATACTAAACATGGCTTTTGTGAGGGTTTTTTTTTTTTTTTTTGCTGCTTTTTTTTTATAATTTGTGTGGTTTTTTAATAAAATCTGTTTGAAGTTTTTCGAATTATGATTTGGTGTATAGTATAAGCTCTCTCTCTCTCTCTCTCTCTTATTATGCTTTTTTAACTTTTGTTACTCTGGATGTTTGATGGTATTGGAAGCGCACTCAAGCACGTAGAGTTGGTCTAATTGAGGCAAGTACACAGAAAAAAGTGGCATCTATTACCTGCTGGTATACTCTTATCTGCAATGGGTGCAGGGTATAACCAGGTCCATATAGAAGGATAAAGCCGCATCCTTACCTGTAGTTGGCACAGAGCAAGTCAGCTGTAACTCTAAAGTTATACTTCACTGCAGTGGATGACATTGATTAGGGCCCTTTCACACTGAGGCGGGGGCGGCGTCGGCGGTAAAGCGCCGCTTTACCGTCAGTGTTCGGCCGCTATTGGGGCTGTTTTACCCCCCAAAGATGCTGCTAGCGCACTGCTCCAGTGTGAAAGCCCTCGGGGCTTTCACACTGGAATCAAAGCAGCGGCACTTTCGGGTCGGTCTGCAGGCGCTATTATTGGCGCAATAGCGCCTGCAAACCGCCCCAGTGTGAAAGGACCCTAAGTCTATACAACATTTATGAATGAGACCTTACCTCTGTAAAACAGTGCAGTCAAAGCTTCGACTGCTGGGTGTTCATTATCTTCCATGGCATCTGGCTGTCCTTAGGTGAAGTGATGCATGTGAAGTGGAGTTGCCATGCAATTACTTTATGTTCGGAACTGGGATATTATTCATTTTTATATAAAGCAATGTTTACTTGATCTATAAGCCTGCATTTTTTTATGACTTTAGTTCCTTCTGGTTTAAAATAAAAGCTTCACAATCATTAAAGCGCAACTCCAGTCAGAATGTTTCTTTGTCTTGGTTAAAGTGGGTAAATGTTGGGTTTTTATTTTTGGGAACCATTCACTGGACTTTCACTTCCTGTCCTGATGACAGGAAATTGAGTATATTTGCTGAGAAATGGTCCTCTGAAGTCTGTTGGGAAGCAAACTGTTCGGGAAGTGTTAATCTCCTGGGTCCTCTGCAGCTCACCACAGGAGACAATATGGTCAGCTGAAGGAAACAGAGAACTGTGGAGGACCTAGGAGATTGACATTCTCCAAAGGTACTTGTTTCACATTGGACATTAGGGAGACCATTTCCCAGAAACACAGCAGAATTCAGCAGCTATTTCAGAAGGAAAGGTTAAGTATTGTGTGTTTTAACTTTCAGATAAGTGCTTCCTTGAAACTTGGTGTGACAGGTTTTCTTTTATGATACTGGAGAGTGAAAATTTACTTCCACAATCTTGCTGTAAAACTAGAGTTATGTAAAGTTCCACTTTTAATCTCTTTCCCTGGCTTGTTGGCCTCTTTGGCTAAGCCGGGAGATTTTCTGAAATGCAGCCAGGCGACGTCAGGAGGGAGAAGAGAAATTCAGCAAAACATGTTCTTTCAAGGTGTACTCATTCGTATATGCGTAATGGAGCACTAGGTAATAATTTCATTTGAATTTCATTTATTCCAAAGGCACATC
Organism: Lithobates clamitans; assembly: GCA_037952925.1. Taxonomy (NCBI): domain Eukaryota; kingdom Metazoa; phylum Chordata; class Amphibia; order Anura; family Ranidae; genus Lithobates; species Lithobates clamitans. The sequence continues at coordinate 319,774 of JBBGZY010001241.1, forward strand.
ATCTGCGTTGTTTGAATGACTTTGTGGAAGCCCAGATGACCTATTTTGCACAGTGTTATCAGTATATGCTGGACCTTCAGAAACAGCTTGGCAGGTACGAAATAGCATTTCTTTGTTTTGTTTTTTACTTTAGTAAAGGCACAGATTAGCTATTCTGAATGTGTGTAAATTCATGTAAATGGAGGTACATTTAAATGCAGGAGAAATTGTTCTGGGAAATGTAAAGTTTATCTATGTTTCATTTAAATGAAACAAATGCAGGAGGCTTATCTGAATGAGGGCTAACTGAGTGCAAGTGAACCTGGGAGAATCGATGCAGTCTTTAACAACTTCAGCCCCGGAAGGTTTTACCCCCTTAATAACCAGGCCCTTTTTTTGCAATACTGCACTGCATTACTTTAACTGAAAATTGCGCAGTTGTGCGATCCTGTACTCTAATAAAATTGATGTCCTTTTTTTCCCACAAATAGAGCTTTCTTTTGGTGGATATTTGATCCCCTCTGGTTTTTATTTTTTGCGCTATAAACAAAAGAGCGAAATTTTGAAAAAACATTTTTTTTGTACTTTCTGCTATAAAACATATTAACTACTTCCCGTCCAAGGTACCTCATATGACGTCCTTGACTTTGCGGGGGGTATATCTGAATGATGTCTGCAGCTACAGGCATCATTCAGATATCATCTTGTTCGGCCGGCGATTCCCTACACCATAGGAATGATCATAGTGGCTGTTCCGCCACTTGATCGTTCTTACGGGCGGCGAGAGGGGACGCCCCGCCGCCCTCCGGTGCTTCTACCGACTCACCGCTTCCATCGGTGAGTCGGAGACAGGATCCACTGGCCCCGGATGGTGATCATAGAGATTTCCGGAGGCCAGATGGTCGCCGGAGTCTCTATGAATGTTCAGAGGCCGGGCGCGATGTTATGACATCACACCCGGCCTCTGCATGCAAACGAATGGCGGCGCCTCAGCTGGGAAGCCGAGATAGTTTTATTTTTTTATTTTAGGCTTCCCAGCTTAGAGGTGAGATGTGGGGTCTTATTGACCCCATATCTCACTGTAAAGAGGACCGATAATGCCATCTTCCTATTACAAGGGATGTTTACATTCCTTGTAATAGGAATAAAAGTGATCATTTTTTTTTTTTTTAAGTGTCAAACTAAAAAAATAAAAGTAAAATTTAAAAAAAGAAATAAAAAAAATTAAAGTGCCCCTGTCCCCATGTGCTCGCACGCAGAAGCGAACGCATACGCAAGTCCCGCCCACATATGAAAATTGTGTTAAAACCACACATGTGAGGTATCACCGCAAACTTTGGAGCGAGAGCAATAATTCTAGCCCTAGACCTCCTCTGTAACTCAAAACCTGTAACCAGTAAAAAATTTTAAAATGTTGCTTATAGGGATTATTAAATACCGAAGTTTGCCGTCATTCCATGAGCGTGTGCAATTTTGAAGCGTGACATGTTAGGCATCTATTTACTCGTGTGTATTCTGCTACATATTTTTGGTAAAAAAAATCCCAATAAGCGTATATTGATTGGTTTGCGCAAAACTTATAGTGTCTACAAACTATGGGATAGATTTATGGACTTTTTTTTTTTTTTATTATTGTTTTTACTAGTAATGGTGGCGATCAGCGATTTTTAGCAGGACTGCGGTGGACAAATCTGACACTAAATTACACTTTTTGGAGACCAGTGACACCAATATAGTGATTGGTGCTAAAAACAAATGCACTGTCACTGTATAAATGACACTGACAGGGAAGGGGTTAACATCAGGGGCGATCAAAGGGTTAAGTGTGCTCCTAGGGAGTGATTTATAACTATGTGGGGGATGGCTTAACTGAAGGAAGATAGAGATCTGTGTTCCTGATTAGCAGGAACACAAAATCCCTCTGACAGAGGCAGACCGCCTTGTTTACATAGGCAGACCGCCGTTCTGCCTCACCAGTGAATGATCGGTGGGCCGCCGAATGCGCTGATTTGGGTCCCGCTGAGTCAAATCACAGTGGGTGCGCGGCTTCAGCTGCGCATGCACCCCAGATCCAACAACAGCAATCGTGTACAGGTATGTGATTTTTGCGCTTAAAGTCTGCCCTACCGCAGTACATATATGTGGGGTGGTCCTTAATTGGTTAAATGCAAAGTGTGGAAACACCGAATTTCGATTGGATACAGGTTATCTTCTGTTTATACACTTTGTAGCTTCTTAATTGGTAAATAAAAAAATATTAATTCAATGATTTCTGAAAGTATTCTCAGTTTTCAGCACTTTTTCACAAGTGCTCAAAACGTTTGCACAGTATTGTCATATGTGTAGTCCAGCAGAGAAAATGAAAACTGAAGATTATTCTGGTTGTATTTTGCCTCCTCTGGTTCCTCCTTACTCATACACAACCCCCCTCCCTTCAATATCATGATAATTACATTTTTATTAAAACCTTTTTATTTCTGTTTCATGGTTCATATCTTAGTTTAGTTCCAGTGACAACATCACGGGGCCTCTGCAATGTGAGCATATCATGGCTGGTGGGAAGGGCCAGCAGGGTGCTGTACATACTGTCCTGGAGACATTCCAGCACTCAGCCCCGATACAAACAGTAGGTCATCTCTTGGGAGGGGTTATGCCTATATTGGAATTTATTGAAGGATTCATATCTGTGTTTAGAGGTGTGGGTGTTCCTAGGCAGGATGCATTTGCATGAATACTGCCCAAGGCAATACCCACATGTGATGCTGAGTTTCAGCGATTGAGAAAACTTAAAGGGGAGCTCCACCCAAAAAGGGAAATTCCACTTTAATGACTTATTCCCCTCTCTTCTTGAAGAATTGCCACTTTTGAGGAGCGGAGGGGGAGCGGGTACCCAATTTTGACAGGTTTCTGCTCTACTGCCTAGCCGATCGGAAGCAGAAGTTCTCCATCCGTCCCAGCACTGCTAGTGCATGCGCAGTTGGCACCCAGCTGTGATGCCGCAAATTATTACAACTGGCTGCCCATAGTTAAGCTGCTGGCACCAAGGAAAGAAGACAGCAGGTGAAACTGAGATGAGCACACCGCTGAATCGTGGGGCAGGTGAGTGGCTGTTTTTTAAAAATCTGTAGCTACAGTTTTTGTAGCTGCTGACTTTTATTTTTTTCACAGGAGGCTGGACCTCATCTTTAAATCCAATGAATGAAAGGTGGGGCCAGTGTCAGTCAGGTTGGGGAGGAAAGGACTACATGATGCTGGAGTTTTTTTCAGTTTAATAAACTAGGTGGACTCCCACTTTCTGTAGCTTCCGCTGTGGGCTAAGAAACTCTGTGTGCATTGGAATCCAGAGTAATCCGTTGTCAGTCATGTGACTGAGCTCTACTATCACAGCGCATTCTCCACATGTGCAGAGAGCACCCCAACAGACACTGCAGGTTCCACATTTACAGCGTGACGCGCATGTGTCCTGTAGATAGCAGCATCCGCTCTTCACTTTAATAGCCCCCCAAGTGTGCATATTCTGTTTACTGGATTTTTTACTTTAACTCTAGTTCTCCTTCTCACACACAGCAGGTTAGGAGAAACTAAAAGTGAATGACCTAAAAAAAATTATTATAGTTTTACGTATAAAGGGACTTTTTTTTTTTTTGGTCAGATTCCTTATACTCCTTATGAAGAGTAATAAGCTTGCAATTAATTTACCATAGGTTACAGGTATGAAGGCATTCAAATCCTATCCAATTCCAATAAGCAAAAAATATAATATACAGTGCATCCAGAAAGTATTCAGTGCTTCACTTTTTCCACATTTTGTTTTGTTGCAGCCTTATTCCAAAATGGATTAAATTCATTATTTTTCTCAAAATTCTACAAACAATACCCCCATAATGACAACGTAAAAAGTTTGTTTAAAATCTTTGCAAATTTATTATTAAAAACTTAATAAAAAATTAAAATGCTCAATACTTTGTTGAAGCACCTTGGGCACCAATTACAGCCTCTGGTCTCTTTGAGTATGATGCTACAAGCTTGGCACACCTATTTCTTTTTCCTACATCATAGGACAGAGAGTCAGGCTAATATTCATTACCTGCTGGGTTATACTTCGTTAGGTGAATGGACACTAGTAGACCAAAGGTCTTCAGACATGAAGTGATCCCCTATATAACCCTTCCCATACAGGAAGTACTTTAGTTTTTTTATTAGTGTCTGCAAGGTGGATGGCACAGATGGTTTGAGCTCTCTGAGCTCCAGGTCTCTAGTCCCACAAACGGTTCCAAAAATGAATTAAGGTATTGACCGATCGGATCCATTTGACACAGGCTTTTATGCTTAGATAAATGGTACCCGAGCCTCGCAAAGAAGACTCAAGATCCTGCAAGGTTTTGCCTGTAAATTGGCCTCCGGGCGCTGGACCCTGCGGAGAGGAAATCCTGGACACTACAGCGCTAAGGCAATTCCTGCAGGGTGCTGTACAGGCCCAAGGGAGTGGACCTTAAACATGAAAGGGTACCCAGTCCTTGAAGGTCCAAGTGACAGGAACCCACAGTGAAGGGTGAAGATTGTGCCCTTAGTTCCTAAGTGGCCCTGCGCCTGGACGGGTAAGTGAAACCCCTTGTTTTTATTATTGTGGAGTGTCCCAGTGATTGTTACAATCAGTCAAGCTAGCTAAGGGCTGGACACCTGTGTGCGGTGACCATAAGGGGGAGTTCTGGGCTAGCTGTGGGTGTTTTTCAAAGTGTTCCTTTTTTGCCTGTGTCTGGCTGTTTTTTACCCGTATGATGGCGCACTACGGTGCGCCATTTTGCCTTGGTTCACCATGGCGCACGTGCGTTTGCAAGAGTGCCACTGGGCTCAGCAGTTTGGCGGCCATGGCGCGCGCGGGTTCGCCGCACATGCGCCATAGCCTTTATCTGGGCACACGAAAATTTGCGTTGTACGCGAATACAGTCAATGCTGCTGCTTCACCCTTTATCACTAAGGATGAACTGTCCTCAGCCCTAGCTGGGTTAGAGCGCAGGTTTGCCGGCATGATTGCCTCTATCCCGCAGGGTGGCAGGAAGCATGACAGATCCCCCTCCCCATAGTCTTTGTCTTGACAGGAATGAGTTGAGGATGGGGAAGAGCTTAAAGCTCAGGATTCAATAGAGTGCCCAGCAGATGAGTCTGCTTTCGAGCAATCTGGACAAGAAGCTATCCACTCAATGTCTGCCTCTGTCGCAGAGGTATTTGATCCTGACTTTGACCGAAATGGTTCGTTCTGCCTTTAAGTTGTCTCTTGCAGAGGTGACTGAGCCCCCCTGGTCCTCTTTGGGATCTCTGAGACCTTTTCAGGTCGCCCAGACTTTCCCGCTACACCCCCTGTTGGAACAGGCGGTGTATGCTGATTGGGAACATCCCGACAGGACTTTTTTGCCTCTTAAAAGGTTTTCCCTTTTATATCCCATGGATGAAAAGTTTGTTAAAAAATTGAGCATGCCAGCCGTAGATGCAGCAGTCTATTCCTTAACCAGGGCACTTGTACACCTTCCTGCCCAGACCAATTTTCAGTTTTCAGTGCTGTCGCAGTTTGAATGACAATTGCGCAGTCATACAGCACTGTACCCAAACTACATTTTTATCATTTTGTTCCCACAAATAGAGCTTTCTTTTGGTGGTATTTAATCATCTCTGCGGTTTTTATTTTTTGCTAAACAAATAAAAAAAGACCGAAAGTTTTGAAAAAATAAAAGTTTTGCTTTTGTTTCTGTTAAATAAAATGTTGTAAATAAGTAAGTTTTCTCTTTCACTGATGGGCACTGATAAGGTGGCACTGACAGGCACTGATAAGGCAGCACCAATGAGCCGGCACTGATGGGTGGCACTGATATGCAGCACTGATGGGCATTGATAGGTGGCACTGATAGGTGACACTGGGCACTGAAAGGCTGCAAAGATGGGTTCTTATGGGTGGCACTGATAGGCGGCACTGATAGGCATCCCTGGTTGCACTGGCAGTAGTAGGCATTGTGAGTGGGCACTGATAGGCATCCCTGGTTGCACTGGCAGTAGTAGGCATTGTGAGTGGGCACTGATTGTGAGCTGCCTGGGCATTGATTGGCAGCTGCCTGGGCACAGATTAGTATTTCCCTGGGGGTCTAGTGTGGATGGCCATCCTGGTGTCCTGGGTGGCTTCCCTGGTGGTCCTGGGTGGGATCCGAGGGGGGCTGTGCTGATAATCAGCACAGACCCCCCTGTCAGGAGAGCAGCCGACCGGCTCTCCTCTACTTGCGTCTGTGAGACGCGAGTGAGGAAAAGCTGATCACCGGCTCTTCCTGTTTACATCATGATCAGCTGTGATTGGACACGGCTTATCACGTGGTAAAGAGTCTCCGCCAGAGACTCTTTACCTAGATAGGAGTTGCGGGGTGTCAGACTGACACCCCGCAACAACGATTGCCGCGATGCACACCCCCAGGGGCACGCAGCGGCTTAATATCCTGAGGACGTCATATGACGCCCAATCAGGATATTGAAATCACTTTGCCGCCGTCATTCTGCTATATGGCAGGCGGCAAGTGGTTAAACAAGCACTTAACTTGTCCGGTAGATAACGCACAGGGCTTGAAAGACCCTGTTGACAAGAAATTGGAGTTTTTATTAAAGGCTTCCTTTTCTTTGACCAGTTCAGCCATTCAGCCAGCTGTTGCAGCAATTGGTATTTGCCAGTCCGTAAAGGACCAAGTCAAACGGCCGGATAGGCCTAACCAGGAGAATGATCTGCCTGAAGTAAGACAGATATTTCTCGAGCGCTGTTTTTTGCTGTTGATGCTTTAAAGGATTCAATACAGCAGGTTTCTCGGCTGGCTCTCTTGTCTGTACATATGCCCAGACTTTTATGGCTTAAGAACTGGTCAGGGCGCTTCCTTGTAAAAAGTTATTGGCAGGTTTCCCGTTTCATGGGGAACGTTTATTCTGTGATTACTTGGACAAATATATCCAGATTTCTGGAGGGAAGAGTTCTCCACTTCCTGTGAAGAAAAGCACCAAACGTCCCTCGTTAAAAGCCCAGAGACTGCTTCCTCAAATGTCTCAGTGACCGGATGGTTCCGCTGCCAACAGGGCACTAGGGCCAGGGGCAAACCACAAGGCAAGGGCCAGAAAAATCCCTGGGTCCAAAATTATTCTAAACCCAGCACCAAGCCCTCCTTTTGAGGGGACGCTCCCACTCCATCGGGTGGGGGGAAGGCTGTTGCAGTTTGAAGATGTTTGGAAAACAACAATTCAAGACGATTGGGTAACCTCAATTATATCTCGCGGTTACAAGTTTGAGTTACGGGGGGTGCCCCCTCAGAGGTTTCTAAGATCCAGCGTTCCCTCGGATCCTCCAAAAAGAAACTTATTGCTTCAGGCACTACATCATCTAGTGCATCAAGGAGTGATTGTAGAGTTTCCGGTATTCGAAACTGTTTATGGTTCAGAAACCAAACTGGGACACAGGGCCCATTTTGGACCTAAGGTCCCTGAACAAGTATCTATTGGTACAGTCCTTTCGGATGGAGTCTGTCCGCTCACTAATCTCACTCCAGAGGGGAGACTTTTTAGTCTCCATCGATATAAAGGACTCATACTTACACGTACCCATCTTTCAGCCTCAGCAGTGGTGCCTACGTTTTGCAGTAGAGGAACGTAATTTTCAGTTTTGTGGCTCTACCCTTCGGGCTTGCTACAGCTCCCTGGGTGTTCACAAAGGTCCTAGCACCAGTACTGGGTCTTTTAAGGGCCCAAGGGATCCTGGTGCTCTGGTATCTGGATGACCTCCTGCTCAGAGATCACTCAGTACAGGCTCTAGAACAGAGCATAATATACACAGTGAGGTATTTGATAAGCTTATGCTGGATTATAAATACCAAAAAGTCAGCCTTGAGACCAGTTCAAAATATTTAGGTCTGATTCTAAACACGGTCCAAGCAAGAGTATTCTTGCCACCACTAAGGATCTGTGCTCTGAAGGATCAGGTGCGTCAGATAAGGGGCACCAGACAATCCTCCCTTCGGCTCTGTATGAGTCTTCTAGGGAGGATGGTATCCTCCTTCGAGGCAGTGCCCTATGCCCAGTTCCATTCCAGGCATTTACAACAAGACATCTTGTTGGTTTGGATCAGAGGAAGAAAAGCCCTGGATTATTATTATTATGTGCTTATCTCCTCAGGCATGCTTAAGCCTAAACTGGTGGTTGCAGGATCAGAACCTGTGAAAGGGAAAATCCTTTCTTCCGGTAACTTGGAGAGTACGGACTACAGATGCCAGTCTCTCTAAGGTCACTGGGGAGCGACCCTAGACTGGCTCGTAGCCCAGGGGAAATGGTCAGGGACAGAGCATACCCTGCCCATCACGTCCTAGAATTACGGGCAGTACGTCTGGCCCTACGATCCTGGATGGTGGAGCTTCAGAAGTGCCCCCATCGGGGTTCAGTCCGACAATGCCACGGCAGTGGCCTATATAAACCACCAAGGCGGTACCAGGAGTCTTTCAGCTCTGAAGGAGGTGAACTACATACTAGCCTGGGCAGAGGGACATGTGCCAATAATATCGGCAGTCCATATCCCGGGAGTAGAGAACTGGAAGGCAGATTATTTCAGCCAACAGCAGATCTGCCCGGGGGAATGGTCCTTACACCCAGAGGTGTTCCAAGAAATTTGCCAACGTTGGGGATGGCCAGAGGTTGACCTACTGGCATCCAGGCTCAACAACAAGCTACAGCAGTTTGTGTCTCGAACAAGAGATCCTCTGGCAATTGGAGCAGATGCTCTGATTTTTCCATGGAGCCAGTACTCCCTGGTTTATGCTTTCCCTCCGATCCCTCTCCTTCCACATTTGTTGTGCAGGATTTGGAGAGAGTGGTTTTCCAGTCAATCTGGTGGCACCAGCCTGGCCCAGAAGGCCCTGGTTCCTGGAGATTGTGAGACTGACAATAGACGGGCCATGGACCCTTCCACGTCGCCCCGATCGGTCTCGAGGTCCTATATTCTACCCCAATTTACAGTCTCAAAATTTGATGGCATGGCTATTGAAGTCGAGGTGTTAAAGGACCATGGCATCTCGGGACCAGTGGTGTCTACTCTAGTGAATGCTGGAAAAGCTATCACTAGGAAGATTTATCATAAGGTCTGAAAGACTTTTATTGCTTGGTGTGAAGCCAGAAAATGGCATCCTCGGAAATATGTGTTTGAGAGAATTCTCTCTCTTCTACGGTCAGCTGTGGAAATCAAATTGGCTTTGAGTACAAGTCAAGTTTCGGCCCTATCAGTATTTTCATTCACTGATCCGAACCCTTTTGCAAGGGGCAACTCGCTTGCTTCCCCCCATTAGGTCACCTATGTGTCCTTGGTGCTGTCTTTGTTACAGAAACAACCATTTCAACCTATTAAGGAAATCCCATTAGACTTGCTGTCACGCAAGCTAGCCTTCCTGATGCCTATTGCCTTGGCTGAAAAGGGTGTTGAAGTTGGCGGCCCTTTCATGCAGGTAACTATACTTGATCCTTCACCATGAGTCGTATTACGCCCTGTTCCATCCTCTTTGCCAAAAGTGGTGTCGGCCTTTCATTTAAATAAGGACATTTCTTGCCTTCTTTTTTCTTTCAGCCTCGTTCGGCGGAAGATAGACTGCACTCTTTGAACATTGTCCGGGCAGTCAAGGTTTATTTGTCTAGATCTGCAGAGATACGAGTATCATACCCTCCCTTTTTTTTTTTTTTTTTTTTTTTTTTTTTTTTTTACCAAAAGGACCCAAGAAGCGGCAGGCAGCTTCCATTGCCAATTGGGTCAGTCAATTGATCATTCAGGCCTACGGTCTGAAACGAAACATAAAGCTCATCCCTTTAGGGTGAGAGCTCATTCTACCAGGGGTGTAGGAACCTCCTGGGCTTTTTGCCATCGGTTATCTGTGGCTCAGATTTGTAAGGCTGCTATCTGGTCTTCAGTGCATACGTTCACAAAACTTTATCAAGTGGATGTCGAGCAGCCGAGGATTCAGCTTTCGGCCACAGTGTACTGCGAACTGCCGTATAAGTTCTGATGGCTATTGTTTGGCAGGGTGTCTCCCTCCCATCAAGGCTATTGCTCTGGGACTTCCCAGCAGGTAATGAATATTAGCCTGACTGTCCCATGATGTATGAAAAAGAAAATGGGATTTTTACATCATATAAAAATATAGTGTGGCGCTAGAAGTGATATTCCATAGAAAGTAGTATTAACCCTATTGGGTGCATATACATAAGAAAGAAATAGAGGGGTTCGGAGGGAGGGAGATATCACCTTCCCTACCCACACTTCCCCATAAGTGAATGCAACCTGAAAGGAAAAAGTGCAACAATATATCTATATCCGTGTACTAAATAAAAAATATGGAGAGTAAGTGTTATATATCGTGAGAAGATAGGGAACACTTATCAGGCTGGTATCTGGAGGTAAAGCTCAAGATTCTAGTTTTACATCAAGAAAAATATGAAAGAACAAGTTATTATCAAGGTTGGTACAGTGATGTGTCCCAAATAATAGATTATTTAAGGGGGACTGAAATAAATGCATATAATAATAAAAAGTCCATCAAAATCATAAATGTATATATATTTGGAGTCCACTATCTTAGGTATAGGGTTGCCAAATATCGATCATGGTGTAAGAAATCAACAGGCAGTGGTAAACCGGAGCTGTTGGACGTGTCTGTACTCAGAAACAGGGTTCTTCCCTTGGAGTGGTGACTTTGACCCAAAAAGAACAGGTATATAATGCCCTTACCGGATCAGGTGGACTCACAGGCCCTTGGCGGTGAGTCTAACGAGCTTTATACCGTCAAGCGGTGTGGAGCTGTGAAGCCGTATGTTGTTCCCGGGTGGGGGATCCCTGGAAGGCACGTCTCTGGCTCAGTCGGTTGTCCCAGAAGTCATCTGTTGGTACGTCCTTGGTAGGAGGCAGCTGGGAGCCGGGGTCATCCGAAGCTTTCAAGTAAAGGGAGCCTGTTTCTCAGTAGCCAACACCATTTAGGTAGGTGGAACCAGAAAAAAAGAGAAACTTCCACATTGTGTAAATCTTTCACAAACGTGGCGACATTTATTAAATAAAATTTTTTGCGGCAAGATACAAAAAATTATTTGGGCAGTAAAAACTAGGCTCAAAAAAATAAAAGTCACAAGGTTAAAAAGTATGCGCAGTAGGTGATGGTAGGGATAAAATCCACAGGAACCCTGGGGAAATCCTGTGGATTTTACCCCTACCATCACCTACTGCGCATACTTTTTAACCTTGTGACTTTTATTTTTTTGAGCCTAGTTTTTACTGCCCAAATAATTTTTTGTATCTTGCCGCAAAAAATTTTATTTAATAAATGTCGCCACGTTTGTGAAAGATTTACACCATGTGGAAGTTTCTCTTTTTTTCTGGTTCCACCTACCTAAATGGTGTTGGCTACTGAGAAACAGGCTCCCTTTACTTGAAAGCTTCGGATGACCCCGGCTCCCAGCTGCCTCCTACCAAGGACGTACCAACAGATGACTTCTGGGACAACCGACTGAGCCAGAGACGTGCCTTCCAGGGATCCCCCACCCGGGAACAACATACGGCTTCACAGCTCCACACCGCTTGACGGTATAAAGCTCGTTAGACTCACCGCCAAGGGCCTGTGAGTCCACCTGATCCGGTAAGGCAGGGCTCGACAAAACCCGGGCGCCAGGTCGCATTTGCGACTAGAATTAGCGACCTGGCGCCTGGGGCGGCACAGCTGGGGTATCCTGTGTCCGTTCGACACCCCCCCCCTCCCGCCGCGATCGCGCTGGGCCGCGCCGGTAATTGAGGCCCCGGCTTTGCGGCCTACTGCAGTCCTATGGTTCCTGGTTCCTTCTGCAATCGGGCGCCCTCTGGTGGTGGCCGTTGGTATGACAAGACATCCACCAATGCTAATGGAGCTTTCCCTACCTGTTTTCCCTGCCTGCTCATCTCCTTCCCTTTACTTAGAACCCCCAAACATTATATATATTTTTTATTCTAACACCCTAGAGAATAAAATGGCGGTCATTGCAATACTTTCTGTCACACCGTATTTGCGCAGCGGACTTACAAGCGCACTTTTTTGGGAAAAAATACTTTTTTTAATTAAAAAATAAGAAAACAGTAAAGTTAGCCCAATTTTTTTTATATTGTGAAAGATAATGTTACGCCGAGTAAATTGATTCCCAACATGTCACGCTTCAAAATTTCATCCGCTCGTGGAATGGCGACAAACTTTTACCCTTTAAAATCCCCATAGGCGTCGTTTAAAAAATTCTACAGGTTACATGTTTTGAGTTACAGAGGAGGTCTAGGACTAGAATTACTGCTCTCGCTCTAACGATCGTGGCGATAGGGGGGGCCCTCTCCTGCCGCCGATAAAAGTGATCTCGCTGCTAATCTGCTGCAGAGACCACTTTTATCTGAAAGAGAACCGCCAGCTCTTGAAGAAGATACCGGGGTTATGGTAGCTAGCTGCTACCATAACTACGGTATTTCTCTTCAAAGACAGGACGTATATAGTTACATAGTTACATAGTAGGTGAGGTTGAAAAAAGACACAAGTCCATCAAGTCCAACCTATGTGTGTGATTATGTGTCAGTATTACATTACATATCCCTGTATATTGCGGTCATTCAGGTGATTATCTAATAGTTTCTTGAAGCTATCAATGCTCCCCGCTGAGACCACCGCCTGTGGAAGGGAATTCCACATCCTTGCCGCTCTTACAGTAAAGAACCCTCTACGTAGTTTAAGGTTAAACCTCTTTTCTTCTAATTGTAATGAGTGGCCACGAGTCTTATTAAACTCTCTTCTGCGAAAAAGTTTTATCCCTATTGTGGGGTCACCATTACAGTATTTGTAAATTGAAATCATATCCCCTCTCAAGCGTCTCTTCTCCAGAGAGAATAAGTTCAGTGCTCGCAACCTTTCCTCATAACTAAGATCCTCCAGACCCTTTATTAGCTTTGTTGCCCTTCTTTGTACTCGCTCCATTTCCAGTACGTCCCTCCTGAGGACTGGTGCCCAGAACTGGACAGCATACTCCAGGTGCGGCCGGACTAGAGTCTTGTAGAGCGGGAGAATTATCGTTTTATCTCTGCAGTTGATCCCCCTTTTAATGCATGCCAATATTCTGTTTGCTTTATTAGCAGCAGCTTGGCATTGCATGCCGTTGCTGAGCCTATCATCCACTAGGACCCCCAAGTCTTTTTCCATCCTAGATTCCCCCAGAGGTTCTCCCCCCAGTGTATAGATTGCATTCATATTTTTGGCACCCAAATGCATTTTACATTTTTCTACATTGAACCTCATTTGCCATGTAGTCGCCCACCCCATTAATTTGTTCAGGTCTTTTTGCAAGATTTCCACATCCTGCGGAGAAGTTATTGCCCTGCTTAGCTTAGTATCGTCTGCAAATACAGAGATGGAACTGTTTATCCCATCCTCCAGGTCATTTATGAACAAATTAAATAGGATTGGTCCCAGCACAGAACCCTGGGGGACCCCACTACCCACCCCTGACCATTCTGAGTACTCCCCATTTATCACCACCCTCTGAACACGCCCTTGTAGCCAGTTTTCAATCCATGTACTCACCCTATGGTCCATGCCAACAGACCTTATTTTGTACAGTAAACGTTTATGGGGAACTGTGTCAAATGCTTTTGCAAAATCCAGATACACCACGTCTACGGGCCTTCCTTTATCTAGATGGCAACTCACCTCCTCATAGAAGGTTAATAGATTGGTTTGGCAAGAACGATTCTTCATGAATCCATGCTGATTACTGCTAATGATATCATTCTTATTACTAAAATCTTGTATATAGTCCCTTATCATCCCCTCCAAGAGTTTACATACTATTGATGTTAGGCTAACTGGTCTGTAATTCCCAGGGATGTTTTTTGGGCCCTTTTTAAATATTGGTGCTACATTGGCTTTTCTCCAATCAGCTGGTACCATTCCAGTCAATAGACTATCTGTAAAAATTAGGAACAACGGTCTGGCAATCACCTGACTGAGTTCCCTAAGTACCCTCGGATGCAAGCCATCTGGTCCCGGTGATTTATTAATGTTAAGTTTCTCAAGTCTAATTTTAATTCCGTCCTCTGTTAACCATGTAGGTGCTTCCTGTGTTGTTTTATGAGGATAAACACTGCAGTTTTGGTTACTGAAGCCCCCCGATTCACTCGAGAAGACTGAGGAGAAGAATAAATTCAATACCTCTGCCATCTCCCCATCCTTTGTAACCAGATGTCCTTCCTCATTCTTTATGGGGCCAATATGGTCTGTCCTCCCTTTTTTACTGTTTACATACTTAAAGAATTTCTTGGGATTTTTTTTGCTCTCCTCCGCCATGTGTCTTTCATGTTCTATCTTAGCCATCCTAATTGCACCCTTACATTTCTTATTGCATTCTTTATAAATTCTGAATGCTGTGGATGATCCCTCAACCTTGTATTTTTTGAAGGCCTTCTCCTTTGCTTTTATATGCATTTTTACATTGGAGTTAAGCCATCCAGGATGTTTGTTCGCTCTTTTAAATTTATTACCCAATGGGATACATTGGCTAATGCCCTTATTTAATATGCTCTTAAAGCAAACCCATCTCTCCTCTGTATTCTTTGTTCCTAATATTTTGTCCCAATTTATGCCTTTTAGCAAGGTTTGTAGTTTAGGGAAGTTGGCTCTTTTGAAATTCAGTGTCTTTGTGTTCCCTTCATGTCTCCTATTTGTGTGATTTATACTGAAACTAATTGACCTGTGATCGCTGTTACCTAAATTGCCCCGTATTTCCACATCTGTTATCAGGTCTGTATTGTTGGTAATCAGTAGATCTAGTAATGTTTTATTTCTAGTTGGTGCGTCTACCATCTGACCCATAAAATTGTCCTGCAAGACATTAAGGAACTGGCGAGCCTTAAATGAATGCGCGGTTCCCTCCGCCCAGTCTATGTCTGGATAATTAAAATCCCCCATTATGATAACACTTCCCATCCTTGCTGCTAATCCAATTTGTGATAGGAGATCCGTCTCCACTTCCTCCCTCAGGTTAGGGGGCCTATAGCATACTCCCAGTATTATTTTCCCCTTAGCTTCATCCCTTTGGAGCTCTACCCATAAAGATTCCACCTCCTCCCTAGCCCCCTCAGTGATGTCATCTCTCACATTCACTTGTACATTATTCTTGATATATAGGCATACCCCTCCCCCTTTTTTACCCTCTCTATCCTTGCGGTATAGGGTATACCCTTGAATGTTTGCCAACCAATCATGAGAGCTGTTGAACCAGGTCTCTGAAATTCCCACAATATCCAAATCCTCCTCGTACAACAGTATCTCTAGTTCACCCATCTTGTCCGCCAGGCTCCTGGCATTGGTGAACATGCCACATAGTTTAGACCGGTCGCATATTGTCCTCGTATTGGGTGTTTCAAGATTGCAACTTGGACTTGCTACTATACTCACCTTGTGTTTTTGTGCTTTGGTTAACCTACCACTAATGCCCCCAATACTACCCTCTGGAATATCTTCCGCGCTGGCTATCACTGTCTCTGGACCCCCCCCCCCCCTTCGCCTAGTTTAAAAACCCCTCTAACTTTTTGGCCATCTTCATTCCCAGCAGATCTGCACCCTCCTCATTTAGGTGCAGTTCGTCCCTTCTATAGTACCGGTTACCGACTGAGAAGTCGGCCCAGTCCTCCAGGAACCCAAACCCCTCCTTACTACACCAGCTCTTCAGCCACTTGTTTACTTCCCTAATCTCCCTCTGCCTCTCTGGTGTGGCTCGATGTACCGGTAGTATTCCTGAGAACACTACCTTGGAGGTCCTTTTCCTCAATTTAGCTCCTAAGTCCCTAAAATCGTTCTTTAGGACACTCCATCTGCCTCTGACTTTGTCATTGGTGCCAACGTGCACCATGACAGCCGGGTCTTCCCCAGCCCCTCCCAGTAATCTGTCCACAAGATCCGTGATGTGCCGAACCCGAGCGCCCGGTAGACAACATACTGTTCGGCGCTTCAGGTCTTGGTTACAGATTGCCCTCTCTGTCCCTCTAAGAATTGAGTCCCCTACCACCAGAATCTGTCTTTCCTTTCCCTTTGCTGCCCCCCCACTCTCACTGGAGGAGTTCTTCCCCCGGCAGCTAGGAGAGTCCCTCATCTCCAGCAGTGCTGGTCCCTGACTGGTTACACCAATGTCACTCAATGGAGCGTACTTATTGGGATGCTCCAGTCCTGGATCGGCCTCCCTGGCACTTCCCCCTCTACCCCTCCTGACTGTCACCCATCTACTCTTTGCTAGTGCCTGCACCTCTTTGTCTCCACCCGCCTCTGTGCTGGCCCCTGCCGGCACCTGTCGTGTACGTTCCTGGCTCACCTTTAGTATGGAGGGACTTCTCAGTGCTGACAGTTGCTTCCCTAGATTCAGAACCTGGGCTTCCAGGGAAACAATGTGCTTACATTTTGCACAGCAGTATTCGCCCTCGATCGGATGATCAAGGAACGCATACATGCGGCAAGATGTACAAAGAGTCGCCTCTCCACACCCGCCGGGCATCGTACCTATTAAATTTAGTGAGGATTTGGGGATTTTACCCTGTCCAAATTACCTAACAACTAGCTTCCTGGCACTAATACTCAAGACAATACACAGGTACACGACAAGACAATACACAGGTACACAATACACAAGTACTAACGATCCACACACACTACTCAGACAACACTCAGATACTCACACTACACAGGTACTATGACCCCTGTTAATATATTAATGTATGTAATGTATGTTAATATATAATATATATATATTCGTCCTGCGGGAAGGAAGCGGTTAATTAAAATGAATTTATTATTTGTCACCTCCCTGCTTGGCCCCTTTCACACGGACTGTCTGATCAGGTTCGCCTGTCAGTTTTTCAGGCGGACCTGATTGGATCCTTAGCGAGAATATGGTGGTCTTGTGTCCCTGCATGGCAGGAAATAAAAGCAGTCACATTAGTTCTAGTCGTCTCTGTGTAAATTTAAGATTGGTTAATTTTTATATTGAAAATAAAGCTTTGTCGGTCGTTTAAAAAAAAAAAAAAACCTGGCTCCTAGATTCCAAGCAAATTTGTCAAGCCCTGCGGTAAGGGCATTATATACCTGTTCTTTTTGGGTCAAAGTCACCACTCTAAGGGAAGAACCCTGTTTCTGAGTACAGACACGTCCAACAGCTCCGGTTTACCACTGCCTGTTGATTTCTTACACCATGATCGATATTTGGCAACCCTATACCTAAGATAGTGGACTCCAAATATATATACATTTATGATTTTGATGGACTTTTTATTGTTATATGCATTTATTTCAGTCCCCCTTAAATAATCTATTATTTGGGACACATCACTGTACCAACCTTGATAATAACTTGTTCTTTCATATTTTTCTTGATGTAAAACTAGAATCTTGAGCTTTACCTCCAGATACCAGCCTGATAAGTGTTCCCTATCTTCTCACGATATATAACACTTACTCTCCATATTTTTTATTTAGTACACGGATATAGATATATTGCACTTTTTCCTTTCAGGTTGCATTCACTTATGGGGAAGTGTGGGTAGGGAAGGTGATATCTCCCTCCCTCCGAACCCCTCTATTTCTTATGTATATGCACCCAATAGGGTTAATACTACTTTCTATGGAATATCACTTCTAGCGCCACACTATATTTTTATATTTTTTCACATTTACACAGGTCAAGTTGTGTTGGCTGCTTTTTTCTTCTGAGAGTTGGCGCGAATCTCTTTTCTTACAATCTTCGATTTTTACATCATACTTACCTGTAAAATCCTTTTCTTTGAGTAAATAATGGGACACAGAGATCCCTCCCCTCTTTTTTTAAGGGTTTAGTGCTTGCTACAAAACTAAAGTACTTCCTGTATGGGAGGGGTTATATAGGGGATCACTTTTTGCCTAAAGACCTTTGGTCTATCGGTGTCCATTCACCTGGAGATGAAGTATAACCCAGTAGGTAATGAATATTAGCCTGATTCTGTGTCCCATGATGTACTTAAAGAAAAGGATTCTACAGGGTAAGTATGACGTAAAAATCCTATTTTTTTTTGGGGCAGTTTCTCCCATTCCTCTTTGCAGGACCTCTCAAGCTCCATCAGGTTGGATTGGGAGCGTCGGTGCACAGCCATTTTCAGATCTCTCCAGAGATGTTCAGTCTGGTTCAAATCTGGGTCTTGAATGGGCCACTCAAGGACTTTCACAGAGTTGTCCCGTAACCACACCTTTGTTATCTTGGCTGTGTGCTTAGGGTCGCTATCCTGTTGGAAGATGAACCTCTGGAGCACTCTGGAGCTGGTTTGTATCAAGGATGTCTCTGTACATTGCTGCATTCATCTTTCCCTCAATCCTGACGCTGAAAAACCCTTAGGGATGTATTGGCCAAGTGATGAGCGGTGCCTAGTTTCCTCCAGACGTGACAATTGCCATTCAGGCCAAAGAGTTCAATCTTTGTTTCATCAGACCGGAGAATTTTGTTTCTCATGGTCTGAGTCCTTCAGGTGCCATTTGGCAAACTCCAGGCAGGCTGTCATGTGCCTTTACTGAGGAGTGGCTTCCGTCTGGCCACTCTGCCATACAGGTGAAGTGGAGATGGTTTTTCTAAAAGGTTCTCTCTCCACAGAGAAAGGCTGGCGCTCTGTCAGAGTGACCAATCGGTTCTTGGTCACCTCCCTGATTGAGGCTCTTCTCCCCCGATCGCTCAATTTGGCCGGATGGCCCACTCTAGGAAGAATCCTGGTGGTTCCAAACTACTTCCATCTATGGATGATGGAGGCCACTGTGCTCATTGAGACCTTCAATGCTGCAGAAAGTTTTCTGTTCCTTTCCCCAGATCTGTGCCTCGATACAATTCTGTCTTGGAGGTCTACAGACAATTCCTTGGCCTTTATGGTTTGTGCTCTAACATGCACTGTTAACTGTGGGACCTTATATAGACAGGTGTGTGCCTTTCAAGTTGTAACATCTCAAGGATGATCAGTGGAAACAGGATGCACCTGAGCTCAATTTTGAGTGTCATGGCAAATGCTGTGAATACTTATGTACATGTGATTTTTTTTTTTTTTTTGCCGTCTTTATTTTTTACTTTATCTTTCACATTGTCATTATGGGGTATTTGTAGAATTTTGAGGAAAATAATAGATTTAATCTATTTTGGAATAAGGCTGTAACCTAACAAAACGTGGAAAAAGTGAAGCGCTGTGAATAATTTCCAGATGTACTGTAGCAGCTTACTAGTCCTTGGATTTGGTGGATGCGTTAGTTTTTTTAAGCTTTTTTACATTTCTTGCTGATTTTGGGAATAACACACTTCCAGCCTCGGATAGCTCTGCTCACTATAGTTTGCTTGTGAAGGGAGATATGGTAGCCAGGCTGGCTGGACTTTAAACATGTCTGGCCTCTGTTTGTCTCCACTACATGGGGGATGTTGGGATTGGTAGATTACAAAAGGAAGATAATATTGCTGTCCAGTCACATCAATGGTAGTGGCAAGGACATTAATTTCTGGCAAGATCAACAGGTATTTCCTGTAGTTGCTAAAATGTTCTTAGCCTGAAAATGAATACAGTTACCACACCTAAGGACTGCTAAATGTCTATTACGTTTCATTTTTGGGTTCAGTTATGGTTTACAAAGTGTGTATATTTGAAGTTGAGTTTTAGCCTATACGGGATATTTTATTAGGTGGTGCATATTCTGCACTTATTTTGAGTTGTAGTGTAATATTTAATGAGGCTGTACTGATGCAGTGTGTCAATCAGATATAACTGGTAAGCTTTGCACTAAAATGAACAGTAAAGCTAGCCATACACAACGCCCCAGTGGGCTAAACAAGAGAAATCTTTGATTCCCTCATCATCCACGGTAAACAGAGCGCCCACCCCCCACCCCTCCTTCTTCTTCTTTTTTTTTTTTTCTTCAACCTGAGCCCATCCGTTCCAGCGATGCGCACAAGCTCAGCGACTCCAGCCTCTGTCTGTCCTCCATTAGATGGATTGATAGCAGCAGGAGCCATTGGCTCCCGCTGCTGTCAATCAAATCCAGTGACTTGGGGGTGGGGCAAAGTCCTGCTCTGTGTCAGTGCAGCAGTGGGACTCTTGATCGCACCCACACAGGTGCCCCCAGGGAAAGCGACTATCTGCAAGGGCATCCTATGAAGAGGGGGAGCGCCGCTAGGGCACCCCAAAAAAAGAGGATTGGGGCTGCTCTGTGCAAAATCCTTGCACAGAGCAGGTAAGTATAGGCATGTTTGTTTAAAAAAAAAAAAAAACTTTTATAGTCACTTTAAGGCACAAACACTGCTTTACTATTATGCAGGAACCACACATAATCTCCACACTGTTTCTCTTCTCTTGGACATGGGAGAGTTATTTTGAATGATTCTTGGTTATATAATTGTTGGTGCAATTATGGATCAAGTGGCATTACCTGACGGATACATTTCATACCAACTTCATTAAAGTGGATGTAAACCCGAAAATTTTTCTTTTTTTTTTTTCTTTTTATATCATACTGTAGAGTATAAGATTTCCTATCATTTGAGCCCAGTCTTGCCACACAGAGTTAATCCATCTCTGAGCAAATCTTTTATTGTTCACTGAGACAATTCTTGACAAACTGAGAAAAACTTTGTCAAATCCTCCCCCTTGCTGTGAGTGACAGGTGATTTACATCTTGTGCATTAGCCTCAGTGCCGGTTCACACAGTGGTGACTTGTCAGGCGACCTAGCCGCCTAACAAGTCGCCTCCCATTCTGTACTACGGAACCGTTCTAATAGGAGCGACGCAAGAAGTCTATACAGAAGTCGTTTTGCAAGTCGCCGCTGAAGTCGTGTGCAGGTCGGTGAGGCGACCTGCAAGTCGTGCTGCCCCTGTGTGAACCGGCACTAAGAGACATGCAGAATTTTTCATTCCCTCCCCCACTCCTTTCTTCAGCAGCTCTGCAAAGATTGGCTGTTCCACACCTCAGCATGATTTGGCATGCTGAAGTCATGTGGTCACTTTCCTGTCTTTTCACTGGATGTTAGAGATCATAGCAGAAGTTCAGTGTTAGAAATAAACAGGAGAAAATGCATATTGACAAGGGGAGTGTAGAGGTGGGCGGGGAGTCTACTGACATCACGACTCCACCAACTGAGCTCCAGACAACAGACCCACC
Source organism: Lithobates clamitans (assembly GCA_037952925.1). Lineage (NCBI taxonomy): Eukaryota > Metazoa > Chordata > Amphibia > Anura > Ranidae > Lithobates > Lithobates clamitans. Next base: position 340,990 of record JBBGZY010001241.1, read on the forward strand.
CACAGAATATGCAGTTTTTCGTGTCTCATAACAGACAGAGGGGAGACATTTGACAGGTAAAGATACATGCAGGAGACATGTATATCCTTATAGATAACCCCTATGGCAGTAGTTTAGAAAGGATGACATTGTGTTTACATCCACTTTAACTTAATAAAACATTATAGAAAACCGTAACTATCGTTTCCCTTAAAAATGGTAACGCTAAGTTCCATTTCTTTGTGCAGTACTGGAAAAATAGAATTAGAATACTTAAATATTTAAAATGCTGTTAAGCTAAACAGCTTTAAAACTTTTCAATGGCTTTTTTCTTTTTTTCTTTTTCTTTTAGCTTTCCATCAACTTTTGTATCCAACAATAATCAGTCGTCCTTAACTCCTATGCAAAGTGTTCCTCTGCCGTCAATCTCTGCCTCCGCTCCATTACCTGCTGCAAGCAATTCTGTTGTCACATCAGGCTTCAGTGAGCTGAAAGCAACAAGTGGCAGCAGAAAGGCCAGAGTTCTGTATGACTACGATGCTGCCAACAGCAGTGAACTATCACTTCTCGCAGATGAGGTAATTGTTTTGGGTTCAGCTAGTATCTTACTAATTTACTTATTTTAAAAACTCTAACATCTGAAAGGTAGGTGCTAATTTTAAAACCTTGTGATTAAATATAAATGGGGAACTGTGTACCTGATGCTTATGTTTAGTGCTGTCGGCTATGTGTGAGTACCTTGTTCATTAGACTGTGGTAAGAAAAAGTATGTGATCCTCATAATTCACAATAGACAAATACAATGTGGTTAAGCACAAACAATTCTACCTTAATGTGTTTTCATACATTCAAAGTGCTGAAGGAAAATAGTGAACCCATAGAGTAATAAATTTAGCGTAAACCACTTTAATAAGACTCAAAGTACTGAACAGAGACCGCCAGGTAGCTAGTATTGTAATAAATGGCAACTCACATGGCTCCTCCCAAGACAAGTGTCCTCTGACTATTAAAAATTGGGTATTGGGTTTACTTTGTTGTGTTGATTTGTAATAAGCAGTCCTGCCAGGATAGTGCGACACCTGGCCTGGAGCCCAGCTCTCCATTCTAAGCCAGTGTACTGGTTCTTGGCTTCTTCTATATGACTGCATGCTTTTTGACAGGCAGGTCACAATGACATTACAGTGTACTACACAGTGAGCTAGGATGCTGCATATGTTACAATACCTGTGAAAAGAAATAAATTTCAAATACCTCTTCACAAACTTGCATGACAATATAACCTAAAATTGCTACTTCTAATTAACATATATATTTTCTTTCTTCTAGGTCATAACTGTCTATAGCATGCCTGGGATGGATTCTGATTGGTTGGTGGGAGAGAGGGGCAACCAGAAAGGCAAAGTGCCAATTACCTACCTAGAGCTACTTAACTAACTGACTTGTTTTCTATTCTCTCCTGAAGTGCCGATTTTCAGCAAATAAATATTTATATGCAATTAGCTTGATGTAAAGCAAATGTAAAGATCTTCCAGATATAAATGTCTTAAAAGAATTTCAGCCATATAAACTGGCTTTTGGCTGTACTGCCAATTTTCTTGCATGAAAAACCCTCAAGTCACGTAACATTTTGTGTTTGGCTATTATGGACTTGACAATTTTGTACTGACCTAGTGTCAATATTAACAAACTTCTGCCATGTGTTGAAGGGGGGGGGCGTGATAACTTTCTACTCCATTTGTGTGATTGGTGAATGGCTTTTTATTCTTTTTCCTCCTTCGTCAAATAAATGTAAATGTTGTGCCAAATGTTTTATACTAATGTTATATAACAAAGAGAGGCTGTGACATTCCCTAGTTAGCAAAGAACTATCAGGTATGTTTGGCGGTGTTTAAACACTTTACATGGTTTCATTAGCTGGTCTCTAATTGCTACCTGTTTCAGGCCCTGCATTACTTTATATTAACAGGGTATCTGCTTTGTGGGTTTACTATGGGGGTCTCCAAACTTTTTAGGCAAATGACCAGTTTACTGTCCTTCAGACTTTAGGAGGGTCGGGTTGTGACTGAGTAGAAAATGCCTCAGACTTGGTGATCAGAGGGGGTAAAAAATTTGCATAACCTCACCTGTGGGTGGTAGGATGAGGAACAGTGCCTTATTGATATAAGTGGGAAGAATAATTTCCATTGTTAAGGTCAGTGGGAGGAATGGTGCCCCATTGTTGGTATTATTACGGGGGAATAGTGCCCCATCCTTGGTGTCAGTGGGAGGAATAGTGCCCTATCATTGGTATTAGGGGGAGTTGTAGTGTCCCATTATTAGTATTGGTAAGAATAATCCTCATTATTTGTGTCAGTGGGAAGTATAGTGGCCAAACTATGGTGTCGGTGGTATGAATAGTGCTTCATCTTTGGTGTCCGTAAAAGGAATGGTGCCCCATAGTTGGTGTCATTGGGCTGTATAGTGCCTTGTATCAGTGGGAGGAATAGTGCTTTAAGGGCCAGATGAAGGCAAGCAAAGAGCCACATCCGGGCTGCAGTTTGGAGACCACTGGTTTACTACACCAAACTAATTTTCACATTGGAACACGTTACACTTTTTTAAAATGTAACACTTAAATGGTAGTCTCAGGCCACCCCTGGAAGCCCCTCTAAGTCGTTTACATACCTGTTCCTGATCCAGTGAGATATGGCTGCCTAGATTGTACACCCGCTTTGTACACATGCACTCTGCGCTCCTATTCATTTCTATAGAGTGATTCCAAGTACATTGTCATAATCTGCAACTCCCTGGGAATGACTGGCTTTATAGGAACAAATAATAGCGCAAAGGGCGTGCGCAGCCATGGCCAGGAAATGTTTTTAACCTGTAAGCCATATTTTACTGGATTAGGTCAGTATAAGACTGTGTGTATGTGTGTTAACGGCTACTATATAAAGATGCAGTTACACTTTAAAGAAGCATTTAGAGTATTGATGCATATGATATGCATTCATCATGAATTTTCCCGTACGTTTACACTGACTTCTATGGAGTAATAAAAGCAAAGCACAGACTAATCTTTTAGTCTGATGTCTGTGTGTCTTTTTGCCTTGCATTTCACATTATTGAAGCGCAGTCTAAAATTCTATTAGTGTTACTATGTCGGCATGTCCAATTATGCACCACGAAAAGCTTCACGCAGCTGTTTACCCAAATTGCCATTCATTCAGATACGTGAAAAAGGCTGTGCTATATTTCATTTGTAAGCTCCATGGCCCTGTCAGACAAGCAGGATATTGTCCATTCGTTTGGATGTGGCAGAGATCATTCAGCATGCACTAAAATGATGTTGGAAACTTTGTAGTATGTTTCTTTCTTTTTTGTCTGAACATCGTGCTGGAAGCATTCTTCTAACGGCAAGCTTGGATGCAACCTGTAAAACATAAAGGAGCTGATATTGCTGACCTGTTTTTGAAGGTCCAAGTAACAGCATCTTGGAGTCTCCCTGCACTGGATCTCTGCTATGCATGGGTTAGTTCAGGCTCAGATTCCTGAAGCAAGGGTGATGGGTGATTAGTGTGCCACGGTGAAACAGGGTATGTAATTTGTTAAACCAGGTCTTATTGTGGATGGAGTGCAAATTAGAACGTAATTAGAAAGGGCAGGCCAATAATTTCCACTACTGGGTACGCTTCATATCACGTGGATGATTCTGGATATGTCCTCTTGATCTTTTAATGCCTGTTTTGCAGGCACATGAGCAGTGCCTGAGGAAGGGAAGTGTTACAAAGTCAAGTTACATCCTTTATGGCAAAGTCAATCTTCAAGGGAGCTACAATTACAAGAAGACGTTAGTTTACTTCACCATAATAAAAGCTGCAGAAGTACTGGGAATCATGCCCATATTTGTGAGTCAACCCAATCCTGGAAATTCGGTTTTAAATTAAGCCAAAGAGTGGAAATTGGGGTACCAGAACTACATTGGAACCTGCTGGGTCCATGTATATTTTTAGACATCATCTTGAAGCGGAACTCACAGAAAACATGTTGGTCTTTGACTATCATGCATATGCACCTGTCTGTTTTACTGACCTGGTGTCAACATATCTAAAAATGGTGGACTTTTTCTGATGGTGGACATGAACTATTTTTATTTACATAGGAAGCTTCAAATTCAACTCAAGAATATTATTTTAACCTACTGAATGTATGTGGGGGTTTAAGAGCACACCACCAACACACTCCATTTTGTATTGTTTTATAAATATATTTAAAATTTCTTTAGATTAAATATAGAAACTAAAATTGCTTTAATACATTAAGCATACCAGACCAAACACATTTAAAACTTGTGTAAATTGGACTGTAAAATAAAGAAAAAAAAAGTTTTTGTTTTGTTCAAATTCTTGTTTCTGTGAAGGTTTGACTTTCATATGGGTGTTGTATATGTTCATGAACATGTTTTAAGAGCACATGTACAGCAGTCACATTACGGTAAGGAACATTACATTCATTTGTGTGGTGCGGTGCCATGCATTGTGCAGCACAGTACAGCGCACAATGGGGGAGTTTTTCAAAACTGGAGCGGCTGTGCATGGAAACCAATCAACTTCTCTCCTCAGCTTTTTCAGTTTAGGCTTTGAAAATGAAAACTAGAAACTGGTTGCCATGCACAGCTGCTCCCGTTAAAATTTCCCTCAGTGTTTTCTGTGCTGTGGAAAAATGCAGTCTGCACCTATTTATTTTTTTAATAAACTTTTTCAATTGGCTGCCTAATGTAGAGCTCTGCAGTGCACAAAAATGCATCCATGGGCCATTAAGGGTTCATCTTTTAATTTTCCACACTGCATTGTAACCAAATTGTGGGTTCTTTGGTGGAAGGTTATGGTAGTAACAACAAATATACAGCTTTTTTTTTTTTTTTTTTCTTTTTTTACTTTTTTGGACTTGTTTGTTTTATTTTTTATTATCAAAAGGTAATCAGGAGATATCCATTACCATTTATTACCAAATAAAGTCCACTTTGTCCTGAAAAAACAAGGTATAATCTACCTGGATCCACAAAGTAGTTGTGGTGACATGTACAGTTTTACTAACACGTGTCAAAGTTGCAAAATTGTGCTTGCAAATTAATATTTGTTATACCCTCAGGTGTGAAGGTGTTAAGTTTAGTGATTGATCACATGCTGTGAATACTTCAATATCATATTCACTGCTTTATAAGTATGCCCTTAGAGTGCTTGGAACCAGGGTCCACTTGCTGCACTTTAAAGTGGCTGTAAACCTCAGGCCTGAAATACAGTATGAACAAAGCATATCCTCCTATAGTGTGTACATCAATTCAGATCACTGAGTGTCATTTCTGTCTGCTGCTAACAGTATAAGTTACTTCTGACAAGTTTTCCTGATACCAAGAGGGATAAAGGTGATACGGGAGGCGCCTCGGCTCTGTTCCTGTGGGGTGGGGGGGGGGGTGGGGTGGGAGATGTTTGTTTTATCTCTGTATATCAGCTGAGGCTAGTCACTTCACTGGGTAAGGCCCCTTTCACACGGATGGATAGAATGGTGCTTTTAGCTGCGGATTTTCTAATTTTCTACCGCAGCTAAAAACACAATGCTTTCCTATGGCCCCATTAAAACACTGCGTTTAGCTGCGATTTAGATACACGCGGTTCCGTGCGGATAGAAAAAATAGAATTGACTGCGTCCAGGAGCGATTTAGCGCAGCTATCCGCACATAACCGCAGGTAATCGCAGTGCACTGTGTCAGCTGCGGATAACAGCGCCGAGCTGCTCATCGGGAAAGGAAAAATGATTTTTCCTTTCCCGATGAGCGACAAGCACAGGGATCCGACTCGGATCCCCGCCAGTGCCCGGCACTGTTTGGTATGAATCTTGAGGGGGAACTTCACGCCAAATTTAAAATAAAAAAAATAAAAACAGCGTGGGTTCCCCCCCCCCCCCCAGGGGCATACCAGGCCCTTTAGTTCTGGTATGGATTTTGAGAGGAACCCACCTACGCCGAAAAAAACGGCGTGGGGTCCTCCCCAAAGTCCATACCAGACCCTTATCCGAGCATGCAGCCCGGTCGGTCAGGAAAGGGGGGTGGGGACGGGCGAGCGCCCCCCCAAACCGTACCAGGCCGCATGCCCTCAACATGGGGGGTGGGTGCTTTGGGAGAGGGGTCGCCCTGCGGCCCCCCCACCCCAAAGCACCTTGTCCCCATGTTGATGAGGACAAGGGCCTCTTCCCGACAACCCTGGCCATTGGTTGTCGGGTCTGCGGGCGGGGGGGCTTATCGGTATCTGGGAGCCCCCTTTAATAAGAGGGCCCCCAGATCCCGGCCCCCCACTCTATGTGAATGAGTATGGGGTACATGGTACCCATTCACCTAGGGAAAGTGTCAATAAAAAAAAAAACACACTACAGTTTTTTAAAGTAATTTATTAGACAGCTCCTGGGGTCTTCTTCCGACTTCGGGGGTCTCTCCGGCGTCCCCATCTTCCACCGGCTCCTCCGCTATCTTCTGCCGTTCTTTTGCTAGCGGTGGCCCGGACTTCTGCCTTCTTGTCGTCTTGTCTTCTTCCCTCTCCTCTTCTTCAGATGTTGACACAACACTCTCTCCAGCTGGAATGCTCTCTGAGCGCTTTGCTATGACTTACATAGGCGGTAACCCTGCCCCCTTAAGACATCACAGTCCCTGGGCATGCTGTGACTGTGCCATCATAAGGGGGCATGGTCACTGGGTGATGTTGACCACGCCCCCTTTATGACGGCACAGTCCCAGCATGCCCAGGGACTGTGACGTCTAAAGGGGGCGGGGTCACTGCCTATATAAGTCATAGAGGAGCGCTCAGAGAGCATTCCAGCTGGGGAGAGTGTTGTGTCAACATCGGAAGAAGATAAGAAGGCAGAAGTCCGGGCCACCACTAACAAAAGAGCTGCAGAAGATCAGGACGCCGGAGAGACCCCCGAAGTCAGAAGAAGACCCCCGGAGCTGTCTAATAAATTACTTTAAAAAACTGTAGTATGTTTTTTTTATTGACACTTTTTCCCTAGGTGAATGGGTAGGGGTACCATGTACCCCATACTCATTCACATAGGGTGGGGGGCCCCCTTATTAAAGGGGGCTCCCGGATTCCGATAAGACCCCCGCAGACCCCGACAACCAACGGCCAAGGTTGTTGGAAAGAGGCCCTTGTCCTCATCAACATGGGGACAAGGTGCTTTGGGGGAGGGAGGGCCCCCCTCCCCCAAAGCACCCAACCCCCCATGTCGAGGGCATGCAGCCTGGTACGGTTCAGGAGGGGGGCTGCTCGCCCGTCCCCACCCCTTTCCTGACCGACCGGGCTGCGTGCTCGGATAAGGGTCTGGTATGGATTTTGGGGAGGACCCCACACAGTTTTTTTTTCGGCGTAGGGGGATTCCTCTCAAAATCCATACCAGACCTAAGGGCCTGGTATGCCCCTGGGGGGGGAACCCACGCCGGTTTTTTATTTAAAATTTGGCGTGGAGTTCCCCCTCAAGATTCATACCAAACCGCGCGAGTCGGTACCCTGTCGGGTTGCCATGGAAATGGCATACCGCAGCTGATCGCAGTGCCTGGAGTCTTGAATTTCACAGGAAAAAAAAAAAAAAAACATGCTTTTAACTGTGGCAAAATTGCCGTCTGTGTGAAAGGCGCCTAAGGGTTTACAACCACTTTAAATGAATGAATACACAACTTCTACCTTACATGTAGCTTGTGATTTTTTTTTTTTTTTTTTTAGCTGGTTGGGTCCAGTTAGAATGTATTATATGTAGTGATGAGATAACTGCCTTCTAATTTCAGCTGTTTATAGTGTACCTAAAGACACCACTGGTTGGGACTCATCGGGCAAAGGAATCAGACTGGAACAGCTTTTCCAATGACTTGCAGCCTTTCTCCTCCTGCAGTCTCCCAGGGTTCCTTGAGGCTTTAGGAATTGTTATCTCTGATAAATCACCACTAACACCAATGATCCTTTTAGCTTTTCCAATGAGAATACATGCATGTCATTGTGGGCAAATGTACTTTATATACAGTTGTATGCAAAAAGTTTAGTAACCCCTGACAATTTCCATGATTGTCATTTATAAATATTTGAGTGTTTGGATCAGCAATTTCATTTTGATCTACCAAATAACTGAAGGACACAGTAAATTTCAGTAGTGAAATGAGGTTTATTGGATTAACAGAAAATGCGCAATATGCATCAAAATGAAATTAGACAGGTGCATAAATTTGGGCACCCTTGTCATTTTGAATACCTGTAACTACTTAGCACTAATTAATTGGAACACACAATTGGTTTGGTGAGCTCATTAAGCCTTGAACTTCATAGGTGCATGCAATCATGAGGTAAGGTATTTAAGGTGGCCAATTGCAAGTTGTTGTTCTTTGACTCTCCTCTGAAGAGTGGCAACGTGGTGGCCTCAAAACAACTCTCAAATGACCTGAAAACAAAGATTGTTCTACATTATGGTTTAGGGGAAGGCTACAACAAGTTATCGCAGAGATTTAAGCTGTCAGTGTCCACTCTGAGGTATTTAGTGAGGAAATGGAAGACCACAGGCACAGTTCTTGTTAAGGCCAGAAGTAGCAGGCCACATAAAATATTGGAGAGGCAAAGGCGAAGGATGGTGAGAATGGTCAAAAACAGCCCAAGGACCACCTCCAAAGACCTACAACATCAACTTGCTGCAAATGGTGTCACTGTGCTTCCTTCAACAATTCAGCACACTTTGCACAGGGAGAAGCTGTATGGGAGAGTGATGTGAAAGAAGCCTTTTCTGCACACACGCCACAAACTGAGTCCCTGGGGGTATGCACACGCACATTTGGACAAGCCAGTTTCATTTTGGAATAAGGTGCTGTGGACTGATGAAACAAAGATTGAGTTGTTTGGTCATAACAAGAGGCGTTATGCATGGCGGCAAAAGAACACAGCATTCCAAGAAAAACACTTGCTACCCACAGTAAAATTTGGCGGAGGTTCCATCATGCTGTGGGGCTGTGTGGCCATTGCCGGTACTGGGAATCTGGTTAAAGTTGAGGGTCGCATGGATTCCACTCAATATCAGCAGATTCTTGAGAATAATGTTGAGGAATCAGTCACAAAGTTGAAGTTACGCCGGGGCTGGATATTTCAACAAGACGACCCAAAACACTGCTCAAAATCTACTCGGGCATTTATGCAGAGGAACAAGTACAATGTTCTGGAATGGCCATCCCAGTCCCCAGACCTGAATATCATTGAACATCTGTGGGGTGATTTGAAGCGGGCTGTCCATGCTTGGCAACCATCAAACCTAACTGAATTGGAGCTGTTTTGTAAGGAGGAATGGTCCAAAATACCTTCATCCAGAATTCAGACACTCATTACAGGAAGCGTTTAGAGGCTGTTATTTCTGCTAAAGGAGGCTCTACTAAATATTGATGTGAATTTTCTGTTGGGGTGCCCAAATTTATGCACCTGTCTAATTTTGTTTTGATGCATATTGCACATTTTCTATTAATCCAATAAACCTCATTTCACTACTGAAATATTACTGTGTCCTTTAGTTATTTGATCAAAATGAAATTGCTGATCCAAACACCCAAATATTTATAAATGACAATCATGGAAATTGTCAGGGGTCCCTAAACTTTTGCCTAGAACTGTACTTATGGTCCTAGCACAAATCAAATTAAATGGAGTCCTTCAGTTTAATCGAATGGTCTCCAAACTGCAGTCCTGTGCCTGCCTTTAATTGGCCCTTGGGGCACTATTCCTGCCACTGACACCAACAGCGAACATCATTTCTCACACTGATATTATTGATAGGGCACTATTCCTCCTACCGACCAAAAGTGTCTTGAAATTTTTTTACCCCCTCTGACCACCAAGCCTGAGGCATGCTTTACGCCCACAGTCCAACCCCCCAAAATCTGAAGAACAGTAAACTGCCCCTTTGTTTTAGAAAGTTTGGGGACCCCTGGTTTAATGGCCACCTGCCTCATGTCAAAGCTTTTATTCTTGTCAATATGCTTACCTTTTGATTGGCTTTAACACTGAAATGGGAGGCTATGCTGTTCTCTGTTTCTAGCGCAACTTTCTAGTGCCCCTCCCACACCTCATATCAGGACATGAGAGGGAGGTTGCTCGGCATACAACTGTGTAGAATGAAGGTTGTAACGGGGGCTGTGCTACCTAAAATACTGATAAATCCAGATCCAAGGAAATGTGTAAAACATTAAAGCTGAGTTCCAGGAAAAAAGTGCGGACGCACTATGACGTACGGTGCCTTGAAAAAGTATTCGTAGCCCTTGAAATTTTCCACATTTTGTAATTTTACAACCAGAAACGTAAATGTATTTTATTGGGATTTTATGTGATAGACCAACACAAAGTGGCACATATTTGTGAAGTGTAAGGAAAATGATAAATGGTTTTCCAAATTTTTTACAAATATCTGAAAAGTGTGGCGTGCATTTGTATTCAGCCCCTGTGAGTCAATATTTTGTAGAACCACCTTTCGCTGCGAGTCTTTTTGGGGATGTCTCTACCAGCTTTGCACACCTAGAGCGTGAAATTTTTGCCCATTCTTCTTTGCAAAATAGCTCAAGCTCTGTCAAATTGGATTCTAATGCCACGTACACACGAGCGGAATGTCCGACAGAAAAAGTCAGACGGAATCTTTTCATCGTCTATTCCAATCGTGTGTGTGCCTCATCGGACTTTTTTTCTGACGGACCTAGAAATAGAACATGTTCTTATTCTTATATTTCCGACGGAACCAATTCCTATCGGGAAAACCGCTCATCTGTATGCTGTTCTGATGGACCAAAAACAACGCATGCTCTGAAGCAAGTACGAGACGGAAGCTATTGGCTACTGGCTATTGAACTTCCTTTTTCTAGTTCCATCTTATGTTCTGTACGTCACCGCATTCTTGACGATCGGACTTTGGTGTGATCGTGTGTAGGCAAGACAGTTTCAGCGGAACTCCGTTGGAACTGCGTCTGAAAAACCTTCAGAGTTTATTCCGACGGGAAAACCGGTAGTGTGTACAGGGCATAACACATGAATATACTTTGATCTAAACCATTCCATTGTAGCTCTGGCTGTATGTTTAGGGTTTTTGTCCTGTTGGAAGGTGAACCTCTGTCTTTTGCAGACTCTAAATGGTTTTCTTCTAAGATTGCCCTGTATTTGGCTCCATCCATCTTCCCATCAACGCTGACCAGCTTCCCTGTCCCTGCTGGAGAAAAGCATCTCCACAACATGATGCTGCCACCACCATGTTCCACGGTGGGGATGCTGTCCCTGCTGTAGAAAAGCATCCCCACAACCTGATGCTGCCACCACCATGTTCCACGGTGGGGATGATGTGTTAGTTTTCCGCCACACTTAGCTATTTGCTTTTAGGCCAAAAAGGTCAATTTTGGTCTCATCTGACCAGAGCTCATTTTTCTGTGTCCCCCTCATGGCTTCTCGCAAACTGCAAATGGGACGACTTCTTGCTTTTTTTCAACAATGGCTTTCTTGCCACTCTTCCATAAAGGGCAGATTTGTGGAGTGCATGACGAATAGTTGTCCTGTGGATAGATTCTCCCACCTGGGTTGTGAATCTCTGCAGCTCCTCCTTAGTTACCATGGGCCCCTTGGCTGCTTCTCTAATTAATACTCTCCTTGCCCGGCCTGTCAGTTTAGGTAGATAGCCATGTCTTGGTAGGTTTGCAGTTGTGCCATACTCTTTATTTCGGGTGGATTGAACAGCACTCCATGTGATGTTCTAAGCTTCGATTATATATTTTTTATATAACCTAACCCTGCTTTAACCACTGCAATACCGGACACTTCCCCTCTTCCTGCCCAGGACAATTTTCAGCTTTAAGCGCTGTCACATTTTGAATGACAATTGTGTGGTCATGTAACACTGTACTCAAAGTAAATTTTAATAATTTTCTTCCCACAAATAGAGCTTTCTTTTAGTGGTATTTGATCACCCCTGGGGTTTTTATTTTTTGCTAAACAAACTAAAAGACCGAAATTAAAAAAAGAAAAGTTATCTTTGTTTCTGTTATAAAATTTTGTTTTCTCCTTCACTGATGGGCACTGATAGGCGGCACTAATCGGCAGTACTGATAGGTTTTATTGATGGGCAATGTTTGGCACTGTTGTGGGCATTGATTGGCACTTTGGGAACTGACAGGTGGTTCTGATGGGGGCACTGACTGGCAGCTGATGGGCACTGATTGGCATGGTTTGTGGCACATCTGATTGGGCTGTGCTGATAATCAATGTGCTGATTATCAGCACAGACCCCATCCCCCCTGAAAGAGAGAGCTGCCGATCGGGAACCGAGGAAAATAATTTACCGGCACATTTCTGGTTCACACTGTGATTGGTCACAGCTGATCACGTGGTAAAAAGCCTCAGTCAGAGGCTCCTCACTAAGATCGGAGATGCAGTGTGTCCGAGTGACACACAGCACCACTGATCGCCACGATGCGCGAGCCTGCACGATATCCTGAACTGAACGCCTGGCCCTCATTCTGCTATAGACTAGGCGGGAAGTGGTTAAAGGAGTTGTAAACCCTCATGGTTTTTCACCCTAATGCATTCTATGCATTAAGGTGAAGAAACGTCTGTGCTGCAGCTGCCCCCCAGAGCCCTCCTTTTTCTCACCTGAACCCGATCATTCCAGCAACGAGCACGAGCCCAGCACCTCCAGCCGCTGTCTCCGAGTCCTCATTGGATGGATTGGTAGCAGCAGGAGCCAATTGTCAATCAAATCCAGTGAAACGGGAGCTGGGATCAGGGCCGAGTCCTGCTGTCTGTCAATGGACACAGCAGTGGGACTTGTGAGCGCACTCGCATTGGTGTCCCCATGGACAAGATCTCTCCGCGGGAGCACCCGATGAAGGGGAGGAGCCAGGAGTGCCGCAGGGACACCCCAGAAAAGGAGGACCGGGGCCGCTCTCTACAAAACCCTTGCACAGAGCAGGTAAGTATAACATGTTTGTTTTTTTACAAAATTAAAAAAATCACTTTAAACGTCTCCACAACTTTATTCCTGACCTGTCTCATGTGTTCCTTGGCCTTTATGATGCTGTTTGTTCACTAAGGTTCTCTAACAGATCTGAGGGCTTCCCCAAACAGCTGTATTTATACTGATGGACTTACTAATTAGGTGACTGCTGAAAGCAATTGGTTCCACTTGATTTTAGTTAGGGGTATCAGCGTAAAGGGGGCTGAATACTTTTACATGCCACATTTTTCAAATATTTGTAAAAAAATTAAAACCTTTTATTATTTTCCTTCCACTTCACAATTATGTGCCACTTTGTGTTGGTCTGTTACATAAAATTCCAATAAAATACATTTACATTTCTGGTTGTAACATGACAAAATGTGAAAAATGTCAAGGGATATGAATACTTTTTCAATGCACTGTTAGTCCAAGGGGCCATGATAACTTCTGAACTTATTTATATCTGACAGGTTTATGGCTCTGCCAAAGCTTAAATTGGCACTTAGGGCTGTGAGAGAGGAGGCACACATAATAAAAAGGCTTCTGTGATCGGAAGGGTGGGCGTAACAGCTGCACCGATTCTGAAAATGCGTAGACTTGAAGCATTGGACTTCCAGAAATACAGTGATAGCCATCTTCCAGGATCACAATAAAACTCAGATGTAAATAATAGAGATAAGTCAAGGAGATGTCTTGCACCTCATTGGATTTTACTCGGTGTGCTCCTGGAACTCAGCCTTAATTAAAATTAAGTTGATGTTTTGTTTCTTGCAATATTCCCTATCTATAATTAGTAATTTGACTGATCCTATTTGCCTGAAAGCTTTTATTTTATTTTATTTTTTTAACCAAAACGCCAGCCCAAACGATACATTGGACATTTCTGTATCCAGCTGGCTCATTGTTAATGGGACTTTGAGAAAGCGGTTCTTTAAGATCACTAAGGTACCATAAGGTAACCTGGAATATGTTTAAATGATCACAGATGTGCTTATAAAAGCATTTGCTTCTCTGACTGACACACTGTGACTAATCAGATATCCAACAAAACAATTTAGCTCGTTACTTTGGAGTTGTGCCATGATTTCAGCCATGACAGCAGTGCCTTATGCAATAACGAATACGACATGTCTGTTGTCAGACGTAAGATCAATGATAAGAAGCTCACCAAAAGGGACATGTATAATTAATGAGCCACTAAACAAATCACAAGTGGGTTTATGTAAAGGAGTTTAATGGCATTCATGAATAAATTTGTAAACACTAAGAACCAGTAGCAATTGAACTTATGGAAGAATCACAATATTTCATTTTTATTATAATTGTTCAATGTTGCCTTTAAAATATGCTGTCACTACAAAAAAAAAAGATTTCCAAAAGCAGCAAAAAAAGTATTATACTATTTTCTTCAGGAAGTGGTGGTACACGCAGACCTTCGTTCTGCAGTAGAGCAATGACCTCAAGAAACACTTTACACCTTTCCAGGTGTGTTGGATATCCAGTCCCCCACTACACTGTTTGGTTCCACATGCTGGTCCATGTGTTGTCCCTACTTGGCACAGTACTGGTGCAGGGGCTGCAGTTGGCAAAACAAAGCATATTGGAGGACCAGGCACCCATTACTCACAGAAATGTGTTGGATGAGAGGCTGTAGCTATTGTAAAGGTCAATGCCACCATACCAGATACATAAGTCCTTGGGCACAAAGGCAGAAAAATGCTGCTTTTAGAGGTGTTCTGTATTTTCCCTATGCTTCTGAACACAGCTCTATTTTAGCCAATGTGTCCATGCCCATTGTAGCATTTAGGTTTTGTATTTTAGGGCAGCGTTTAGAGGCATTAAAAAAATTGCCCCAAACCTGCGTTTGGGGGGAAGCTTTCTGGCACAATTTACATATATAAATGTGCACTTCTGTGTAATAGACATGTGCAATTAATTTTGGTACAAATGTACAATTTTTTGGTTATTTGTAGATTTGGATGAATCTGAATGAAATAGTAACGAGTTTTGTTTATTTGTTTTCTAAGGAGTTCCACATTTTTGGAACAATTTGGGTCGGTCGAAAAATGATCAACTTATTCAAATTGTGTGAAGAATAGCTGGTTGTTAAGCAGCGGGCCGGGAAGCCGGCCGCTGCATCCTTAACAACAGATGACTCGTCAGCTGTCAGCAGGCTTCCCTACTAACAGCTGAAATGTAAACAATTCCGGCAATAGAATTCCGGCAATAGAAAATTAAAAAAAAAAAAAAACAGCACGAGGTTCTCCCCCAATCCATACCAGGCCCTTCAGCTCTGGTATGGATTTTAAGGTGAACCCCACGCCACATTTAAAAAAAAAAAAAAAAAGGCGAAGAGCCCCCCAAAATCCATACCAGACCCTTATCCGAGTATGCAGCTTGGTAGAAAGGAAAGGGTGGGCGAGTACCCCCCCCTGAACAATACCAGGCCACATGCCTGAGGGTAGTATTGGGGGCATTAGTGGTAGGTTGACCAAAGCACATAAACCCAAGGTAAGTATAGTAGCAAGTCCCAGTTGCAATCTCAGAACACCCTGGTCTAAACTACGTAACATGTTCACCAATGCCATGAGCCTGGCGGCCAAGATGGGTGAACTAGAGATACTGTTGTACGAGGAGGATTTGGATTTTGTGGGAATTTCAGAGGCCTGGTTCAGCAGCTCTCATGATTGGCTGGCAAACATTCAAGGGTATACCCTTTGTTGCAAGGATAGAGAGGGTAAAAAAAAGAGGAGGGATATGCTTATACATCAAGAATAATGTACAAGTGAATGTGAGAGATGACATAGCTAGGGAGGAGATGGAATCCTTATGGGTAGAGCTCCAAAGGGATGAAGCTAAGGGGAAAATAATACTGGGAGTATGCTGTAAGCCCCCTAACCTGAGGGAGACAGATCTCCTATCACAATTTGAATTAGCAGCAAGGATAGGAAGTGTTATCATAATGCG
The DNA here is from genome assembly GCA_037952925.1 of Lithobates clamitans. NCBI lineage: Eukaryota > Metazoa > Chordata > Amphibia > Anura > Ranidae > Lithobates > Lithobates clamitans. The sequence continues at coordinate 356,953 of JBBGZY010001241.1, forward strand.
GGATTTTAACTATTCAGACACAGACTGGGCGGAGGGAACCGTGCATTCATCTAGGGCTCTCCAGTTCCTAAACATCTTTCAGGACAATTTTATGGGTCAGATGGTAGACGCACAAACTAGAAAAAAAAGCGTTACTGGATCTACTGATTACCAACAATACAGACCTGATCACAGATGTGGAAATAAGGGGCAATTTAGGTATCACACAGGTCAATTGGCTTCAGTATAAATCACACAAATAGGACACATAAGGGGAATACAAAGACACTGAGTTTCAAAAGAGCCAACTTCCCTAAACTACGAGCCTTGCTAGAAGGATAAAATCTTAGGAACAAAGAACACGGAGGAGAGATGGGTTTGCTCTAAGAGCATATTAAATAAGGGCATTAGCCAATGCATCCCATTGGGTAATACATTTAAAAGAGCAAACAAAAATCCTGGATGGCTTAACTCCCAATGTAAAAATGCATGTAAAAGCAAAGGAGAAGGCCTTCAAAAAATACAAGGTTGAGGGATCATCAGCATTCAGACTTTATAAAGAATGCAACAAGAAATGTAAGGGTGCAATAAGGACGGCTAAGATAGAACATGAAAGAGGCATAACGGAGGAGAGCAAAAAAAAACACCAAGAAATTCTGTAAGTATGTAAACAGTAAAAAAGGGAGGACAGACCATATTGGCCCCATAAAGAATGAGGAAGGACATCTGGTTACAAAGGATGGAGAGATGGCGAAGGTATTGAATTTATTCTTCTCAGTCTTCATGAGGGAATCTGGGGGCTTCAGTAACCAAAACTGCAGTGTTTATCCTCATGACACATCACAGGAAGCACCTCCATGGTTAACAGAGGACAGAATTAAGAGGACAGAAACCTAACATTAATAATCACCGGGACCAGATGGCTTGCACCCGAGGGTACTTAGGGAAAATAATTGACAGACCATTATTCCTAATTTCTACTGACTGGAATGGTACCAGCTGATTGGAAAAAAGGCAGTGTAGCACCAATATTTAAAAAGGGCCCAAAATACATCCCTGGGAATTACAGACCAGTTAGGATAACATCAATAGTATGTAAACTCTTGGAGGGGATGATAAGGGACTATATACAAGATTTTAGTAATGAGAACGGTATCATTAGCAGTAATCAGCATGGATTCATGAAGAATCATTCTTGTCAAACCAATCTATTGACCTTCTATGAGGAGGTGAGTTGCCATCTAGATAAAGGAAGACCCGTAGACGTGGTGTATCTGGATTTTGCAAAAGCATTTGACACAGTTCCCCATAAACATTTACTGTACAAAATAAGGTCCGTTGGCATGGACCATAGGAAGAGTACATGGATTAAAAACTGGCTACAAGCGTAAGTTCAGAGGGTGGTGATAAATGGGGAGTACTCGGAATGGTCAGGGGTAGGTAGTGGGGACCACCAGGGTTCTGGGCTGGGACTAATCCTATTTAATTTGGCTGGCTGGCTGATCGAAATTTTTGGTAAAAATGCCTTCTCACCATTCTTTGCGGTGGAACGCGCTCATAGAGTGCCATCACACCCACCTCAGCCAGGGGGTCCCCCTAGATCCATCTTGGCGAGAATACTCCATTACCGTGATAGAGAGGCAGTGCTGCGCCAAGCACGTGAAAGGGCAAACATCTAACATAATGGCACCAGGGTGTCCTTATACCCGGACTTTTCGGCAGAAGTCCAGAGACGCAGAGCCAAGTTTACAGATGTCAAGCGCAGGCTGGGACTCCTACAACTGCCATATGCCATGCCATGCTGGCGAAACTCCGGATAGCCAATAGAGGCCAAGCACAGTTTTTTGAAACTGCTAAGGAGGCTTCAGCATGGCAGGAAAGGAATGAGCAGGCCCTGAAAAGACAAGCACAAATGGAGGAATATTGATGTTTGCACTGTGAGGAAACCTGAGGGCTCGAATTACAAGACAGCAGCAAGGCTCAGTGCTACCCTTGACTAGGGGGGAACCCCCTCATTATGTTGAAAGATGTTCTCTGGCAGGAGGGACAAGATATAGTTACACCAAGCAAAGAGCGAATTGCAATAAATGTTGAATCTAAGAAAGTTGAACCTGGGCAAAAAAGGGCGATGGAATGTCGCTGAAAATGTTAAAGTTGCCCTGTTGGCAGAGTGCGAAGTTTGCAGCACAGGAAAGTTTACCACTTTGAAACCCCTTGTTTACTTTAGGGAGAACTTACCAACAACGGAACACAGTAGAGCAATTGAGCCTCCAGTCGGTACTTGCCCGGATATCTTTACTGAGTGCACCTGGGCAAACGGGGACACTGCCCAGACATGGGTGAACCCCTGCACACATTCACCCTCACACATCCTTCCACCTGACATTGTTCACTTGATCTTATGGCAGAGATTCCTATAGTTTCTTGGAACATTAGAGGACTGCACTCCCCCTTAAAGTGCACTATGACCCTTATGTGCCTGAAGAAATATATTCCTGGGGTGCTTTGCTTCCAGGAGACCCATCTGACAGCAGAGACTGTGAGCTTTTTGAGGTACTCGTGGATGGGGAAAGCCTACCATTCCACGCATACCTCCTACTCCAGGGGAGTAAGCGTGCTGATCCATGGAGCCCTGGATTACCAGGAATTTGATAGTTTCATAGATACAGAAGGACGCATGTATTTATATTCCTCCGCCTTTCACGGCAGCAGTGCTCAGGCTTTTGCTTACATTTCTGGATGGCAGGCCTGACGTACCGCTGCTAGTGATAGGAGATTTCAATTGCTGTCTGAACCCAGTTGAGGATAGACACCCGGGTCCTAGACCCTCTGCCCTCTCCAGGGGTATTCCCTTGGCACGGTTGTTGCAAGAGGTGGGCTGGGTGGATATCTGGAAACACCGCAATCCGGGTGCCAGACAGTTTACATGTTTCTCCAAATCACATGGTTGTTTATCTAGAATTGATCTGGGGGTGTGTAGCTTGAGCATGCTCCCGTTTGTGACTGACATGATACATAGACCCCGTAGTGTATCTGACCACTCTCCAGTGGTGATACTAAAGCCCCCTGGAAATTCAACGCCTTTTGGCTGAAACTTCCGCTCGCATGAGGGGATAGTGGGGAGCATGCGCAAGTTTTTTGACACCTAGGATTTTAATGATTCCATTACAATGCAATGGGATGCCTTCAAGGCATACTTGAGGGGACTACTGATTGCTGAAATGAATAAAGTTAAACATGCCTCCTCTGCTCTTAAAGCGAAATAGAATCCAGGGTTCAGGAAATGGAGCAGATGTTTATTACAGACCCTTCAGACTCGACCAGGGAGGCCTGGCAGGCAGCTCTTTCCGCCTACCAATATCTGCTCTCCTCCTCGGCCGAAAAGAAGTTCTTTTGCGAAACGGGTTCTTTGAGCAGGGTGGGAAAACTGGCTGCTTATTGGCACGGATTGCGAACTCCAAAGGTCGCCCGCCATAGGAGCCATTAGGGCCAGGGCGGGTAATATAGTCCGCCGTCCCAGAGAGGATTTTGCAGGAACTTGCTAGTTTCTATGAGAACCTATACAATCAAGGTACAACCTACGCCCCAGAAGACCTAGATCAGTACTTGAGACAGATTGACTTCCCTGAGTTAAATGAAGGTCAGCGAGCGGAACTAGATGCCCCACTTACAGTAGAGGAGCTACAGGTTGCAGTCAGCTCCTTCCCTAATTGCAAAGCACCGGGTAAAGATGGGATCCCCATGGAGGTGTATAAACAGTACTCCGAAGAACTACTGCCGCAACTGTTAAAAGTTTTTAATAAATCACGAGAGGAGGGGTATCTGCCATTTTTAATGTCCAAGGCGATCATTGTTCTATTGCTCAAGCCGGGTAAAGACCCAGTAGATCCAGGGGCATATCGCCCGATCTTGCTGCTACAGAGCAACGTCAAGATGCTAGCTAAGGCATTGGCAATCAGGCTGAACGGAGTGATCACATCTATTGTGCATGATGACCAGGCAGGTTTCATGCCCAATCAATCCACTGCCGTCAATCTGAGAAGGTTGTTCCTAAATATTCAATCGAAGGCAGATCACATATTGTTATCGATATTGCTAAAATTTGGGTTTGGTCCGAATTACATTTCCTGGGTCAAACGCCTTTACAGCCAGCTGCAGGCCACTGTTAGAGCGTCTGGCTTCCTGTCCCGGGGCTTTGCATTGAGGAGGGGCACTAGGCAACGATGCCCGTTGTCCCCCCTTCTCTTTGTGATAGCTATTGGGCCACTGGCAATTGGGATCAGGGCCAATCATCACATCACTGGTTTCTGCTATGGCAACATGCAAGAAAAAGTCATGTTATACGCTGATGATACCATGCTCCTGCTTGGAGACACCGATCTTTCCCTTTGAGAGGCCATGTCGACCATATCCAGATTCGGTGGATTTTCAGGTTTGCTTATAAACTGGTCAAAATCTGCTCTGCTCCTGCTGGATGGGGATGACACACAGACAGTGAACTCCTCATGTCCTATACCCATTACCGCCTCTTTCAAATACCTGGGGATTCAGATCACATCTAGGCCAAGGGATTTTATTCACTTAAATATTTTTCCCCTCCTACAGCAGTTTAGGGAAAATATTAACTCCCTTTTTCTGTCAGTTGCGGGCAGAGTGAATCTAATAAAGATGATTCTCGTGCCACAACTACTGTACTTCCTCCATAACACCCCCATGGTCATTCCCTTGAAGATATTCCGTATAGTAAATACCATTTTTTGCAAACCTCATCTGGAAAAATAGACCCCCCCAGGATTAAATAAGAGCATTTGCAGAGACCCAAAGACAGTGGCGGATTGGCTTTACCCAATACCTGGCTGTATTACCTAGCTGCCCAGCTACAACACTTAATTGGCACATTTGTAACAGCAGAGGGGACAACAACTAGGTCGCAAAACTCATCTCAGAAACTGATGCTTCATACTGTGGGAAAGGGCCCAATCCCCATGGCGCTGGATTGATGGCACAAAAAGTATCCAACTTTCAGTCTAGTTCAGAAGGTATGGAATAAATCCAAATATCTCCAGAATGCTGATGGTTATACAGAGTACAGCCCCATATGGCACAATGAATAAATCCAAATATCTCCAGAATGCTGATGGTTATACAGAGTACAGCCCCATATAGCACAATGACACGTACACTGAGCTGGCCAAACTGCATTCTGGAGCTAGGTGGAAGGCATTTGGAGTTAGCCATCTCAAGCAAATATTCAGTGGTGGGCTACTGCGCTCCTTTGCTGATCTAAAGGAAACATATGGTCTACCCCCCTCAATGCACTTCTACTATTTGCAACTTAGTCATGCTGTCGCAGCACAGGGACGGTCCTCAGAGTGGCATTTGTCCCTGACCCCAGTGTTTAGCTTTCTTGGGGATGCTGTCTCGTCTAAAGGATTTATTTCTCAATGCTATGCCATCCTGTTACAATCCATGATGAGGCAGCATCCCCTGAGGGTGAGGGAGAAATGGGAGGCAGATGTGGGACAGTTGGATGGGGAACAATAGGAGGAGATCTTTCAGGCGGTGGGCTTGTGCTCACTTAACGTGTCCCAAAGACTTACTCAACTATATATACTGCTAAGAACATACTACACCACTCACAGGCTTCATCTGATGAACTTGTAGACTGACTCCACTTGCACAAGATGCAAACGAGACCATGGGGACCTCATACACTTGCTGTGGAGGTGTCCCAAGCTACACACATATTGGGCAGGAGTGGTAAATACTATCAATTCAGTATTCAAAGTCATTCTTCCACAGGACCCAAGAGCATGTCTCCTGGGTGCTCTGGAGGAATACGAATGGGAGGGGCACAGCAGAGAGGCTATACACAAAGTTCTATTTCAAGCTAGAAAATTAATTATGACACACTGGAAGTCTGAAACGCCCCCAAACAATTTGCGAAACTGTGGGCAGCTTGGCTGGATGTGCCGGGACTAGCCCCGGTGGAACTGGTGGCTGACAGATTGTTAGGAATAAATGTAGGGTGAACAACGGGCTAAGAAAAGCTATAAATGGGATAAAGTGAATGTGTATAGGGATTACTAATGTGCAAACCACATAGAGTGATACCAAAAACTAAAACTAATTAAAGTAGCTGCCAACAAAAAAAGGTGTTCACACACTAAGAATAAAATGAAATAAATAGGAATGTGGCGCTTACCGAGCTAAAACTAAATGAACATTAATGATAATGCTGATAAATAATAACTGCAAATAAAACAATATCAAATATCCACTGAAGGTGATTGTACAAACAAATGTGCAAAAATATCAAAATAAAGACAAAAAAAGTGCCAAATTGTGTTGCAATCTGGCAGACAATATGTGTGCAACTATCAATTGTGCAATAATTGTGCAAACAATAGCAACATAACGTGCAAATAGCAATCCAGGACTTCCAACGGTGCAAAAACAGATTGTTTGTCCAAAATATAAAGTCCAATGTGTAAACAAGTCTCTTTTATAAAGTACAATAAACTCCCAATAAGGTGCTAGATCAAAACATGCGGGCCACTTCATCCGATGTACAGTGCATGTGCCACAATCTAACAAACTTCCTCCATCCAGTGTGGGTGATAACGTTTCCCACAGCCTCTCACCTCATAAATCGAATAAATAAGCCAAACTTGAACAATCCACACTGATTATTCAGGAACAATCAAACTCTCAGGATGACAACGCTCAGTGACATGGAAAAGTAAGAGGAGGGCTCCATGGTGCAGTATTTAAGCACTTTAATACCAGGCACTTAGACACCTTCCGCCCAGGCCAATTTTCAGCTTTCAGCGCTGTCGCAATTTGAATGACAATTGCGCGGTCATGCTACAATGTACCCAAACAAATTTTTTATCATTTTGTTCCCACAAATAGAGCTTTCTTTTGGTGGTATTTGATCACCACTGCGGTTTTTATTTTTTGCGAAACAAATAAAAAAAGACCGAAAATTTTGAAAAAAAACACGTTTTTCTTTGTTTCTGTTAAAAATTTTTGTAAATAAGTATTTTTTCTTCTTCAATGACGGGCACTGATATGGCTGCACTGACAGGCACTGATATGGCGGCACTGATGGGCACCGATGAGGTGGCACCAATGAGGTGGCACTGACGGGCACTGATAATGGGCACTGATAGGCGGCAATGATGGGCACTGATAGGTGGCACTGATGCACACTGATAGGTGGCACTGGTATGCAGCACTGATGGGCACTCATAGGTGGCACTGATGGGCACTTATAGGCGGCACTGATGGGCACTCGTAGGTGGCAATGATGGGTACTTATGGGTGGCACTAATGGGTACTTATGGGTGGCACTGATAGGTGGCATGGATGGGCACTAATAGGTGGGCACTGATGGGTATGGATGGACACTGACAGCTGGCACCGATGGACACTGATGGGTGGCACTGATGACACTGATTGGTGGCACTGATGACACTGATTGGTGGCACTGCTGGACATCACTGAAATATAATGGTGCCAATCAGTGCCCATTTGTGGGCACTGATTGACACAGATTGGGCAAAGACTGGGCACATTGGGCACATGTTGATGGCCATGGGGTACATACCTGGCCATCCACATGTTGCCCCCTTCCCTGGTGGTCCTAGTGGCGTCCCTGGTGGTGCAGTGTGGTCATCTGAGGGGGGCTGCGCTGATAAACAATCAGCGCAGAACTCTCCTGTCAGGAGAGCCGCCGATCGGCTCTCCTCTACTCGCGTCTGTCAGACGCGAGTGAGGGAAAGCCGATCAACGGCTCTTCCTATTGACATCATGATCAGCCGTGATTGGACACGGCTGATCACGTGGTAAAGAGCCTCCGCACCAAGATCGGTGTGTCAGACTGACACACCGCCCCACCGCGGGGGCACGCATCGCGGCGGCATGTTATCCTGCTGGATGTCATATGACACCCAGTCAGGATAACGGAACCACCGTCTGGCTGTCAATCTGCTATAGGCCGGGCGGGAAGTGGTTAAATAACACTTTTAATATAGTTAGTAAAAACTTACAGTTGATTTAACAGGAATACAGCATGTACAAACGGGAACAAAACTTCCGATCTCGGCCGCGACCGGAAGTGACATCACCACAGCTCTATTTTCTGACGCGTTGCGTCACTGTCCATGTGACTTTCTCAAAGGGTTTTGAACCCTTGTTTAAATACTGCACCATGGAGCAAGTGTGGATTGTTCAAGTTTGGCTTATTCATTCGATTAATGAGGTGAGAGGCTGGGGGAAACGTTATCACCCACACTGGATGGAGGAAGTTTGTGAGATTGTGGCACATGCACTGTACATCGCATGAACTGGCCCGCATGTTTGGATCTAGCACCTTATTTGGAGTTTATTGCACTTTATAAAGAGTCTTGTTTACACATTGGACTCCAAAACACGCACCTTGTCATTTCCTAAGATTCGGACAACCTCGGGCGACCTGATACAAAACCCTATCGACATTATGAAATCCTTCCAAGACTTCTACTCTAAACTGTACACAGGCGATTCCCCCCCCTTCCCCTAACAAATTAGACACCTTTCTTCGAGACTTATAGAAAGCCATAAGGAACTCCTGGATGAACCCTTCTCCTCGGAAGAGGTAGTAAAGGTTATAAAATTGCTCAAACAGGGCGCTACCCCAGACCCAGATGGCTTTTCAGGTGGCTATTACAAAAAATTTGGACCCTCTTTGGCCCCTTGCATGACACGTTTTTTTAATTCCCTACGGGTTGAAACCCCCCTGGACAAAGACTTTCTATGAGTAATCCTTAAACCGGGAAAAGATACTAGCTAGGTCGGGAGCTATCGCCCGATCTCCCTTATAAACAATGACATCAAAACAACGCCGAAAATCCTAGCAACCAGACTGTCTAGCTTCATTGCGAGGTACATACACAAGGACTAGGTGGGCTTCATACCGGGGAGGCAGGGCCCAGATCAAGTTAGAGAGGCCATAGATATTATTTCCTTACTAAGATCCCACTGGGATGGAGGTACCCCCAAAAAAGGCTTGCTGATCTCTATTGACCTGCAGAAGGCTTTTGACTCTGTCGCATGGCCTCACCTATTCAAAATATTGGGAAGATGGGGTTTCGGTCCTAATTTTATGGGAACTATCCACTCTATATTCTACCCCCAACAAGTCAGCAAGTCAGGCTTATGGGTCACTACTCTAAAAGTTTGACATCCGGAAAGGCGCTAGGTAGGGATGCCCCCTATTGCCGCTCATCTTTGCAATAGCTATCAAAACTTTGGCCATAGCTATCAGATCAAACTCAAATATTAAGGGGGTTACCTGTGGCACCCAAGAACACAAATGCGTGTTATTCGCTGACAATATGTTGCTCTTCATAACGTCCCCATTGATCTCCAACCCTATTCTGCTCTTAACTCTCCAAGAATTTTGGGCTCTCGGGCCTCAGAATCAATGCCTCAAAATCACTTACATTAAATATCTCAATCCCTCAATCCTTACTAAACCAATTTAAACTCAACCTCCCCTTTACCTGGGCCTCGGAATCAATACCATATTTAGGAATCGCACTCCCAGATAATGTAGACAAACTATATGCATCTAATTACCCCCCGATGTTCCGGAGACTGGAGGAGGACCTTAAGACTTGGTTGAGGTGTGGTCTGTCCTGGCTAGGTAGGATAAATGCAGTAAAGATGACGTTGATGCATTCTCTACCTTTTCCGCTCCCTCCCTATCCCTGTACCCAAATAGGTGATTGCCAAATTTCAATCTAAAATAGTGGGCTTTTTCTGGGGGAAGAAGGGTCACCGCTGCTATAGAGATACTCTTTTCCGGCTCAAGAATTAAGGGGGGCTGGGACTCCCAAATGTTTGGTGTTATTATTAGGCAGCACAACTAGCTCTGATCTCCGCAGTCTACTCCAAGGGACTCAAACAGGACTGGATTGCTCTAGAGAGACAGGCTGTCCCTCACCACACATTAGACTACCTCTTATGGTGCCCCCCGAAGCAGAGGCCTTCCATCTTGACTCCCTCCCTTTCTCATTCTATGACACTTTGCGATATACTCCACAAACAGGCCACCCTAATTTCAACCTTAATACCCCTCGCCCATCTTTTCCATAACCCGAACTTTCAGCCAGGGATGAATACTCTAGCCTTTAAATGGTGGTTAAACAAGGGTTATTTAGAATAGGCCACTTCACCTCGTCAGGCCCTATCACACTGGGGTTTTGCCTCAGCAAACTGGAAATGCCAGACACTGAAAAGTTCAGATTTCCTTCACACCCTATGGATAGACAAATCGCCTCCCCACAACCCCATTATCTACGAACATTGGTGCTCCGACCTCATGGATCAGAGAGGTGGCATTTCACTCATATATGCTTTGCTGGCACAAAATGCAAACTCTCCCTCCTACGCTCGAGCTTGGGAGTCCGACCTGGAACTTCACATCAACCCTGAAAAATGGTTTCTCTCCTTCAGAAGCTCATACAAGGGTATACTGAACATTGGACTAATTGAAGCAAATATCAAGCTACTCACCAGATGGTATTATGTCCCCACCAGACTAGCGAAGATATATCCAGATGCTTCACCCGTATGTTTTAGGGCCTGTAATCAAATAGGCTCTATGTATCACATTTAGTGGACATGTCCACGCATCAGAAGCTTCTGGAACAAATTCTTCCATCTGGTGAGGAGGGTCACGGGCATAGCAGTCTCTCTGGTCCCCACAACAGCTCTCCTGAATCACAGAATGGACAACACTCCCAAACACACGCAAACACACGCAAACTCGATTCAGGCAACAATGCGCAAAATCTCCTGGATCATGACCCAAGAACAGCAACACTCTTAGTTAGACAAAGTTTGGAAATTTGAGGTCATTTGGGAACCTTGGGCGTTATATACCAAGGTCCCTCTCTACCCAGGCCATATTTCTCCCTAAAAAGAAACCCTACTGGATGCCTCCTTTTTCTTCCCCCTCTACTCTCCCTCCTATACTGTCATTGTTTTCACTTTATTCTCTCCTCTTCCTACCCCACATGATCCTGTCGAGTCAGACATTAAGGGGTTATCAGATTTTACTTAAAGAGCACTTAGTAATACTTTGATATATTGCTGAATATGCCCATGGAATGAATTATCATCCCAGCACAAGGTATAAAAGCTCCTCAGGGAACCAGGGAAGGGTGATACATCACACTCCGGTTTATAAGAAGGGGGGGCTTTCCGAGGCCCCCATTCGGCCCAGGGTGAGCCGTGCGGGTCACAGAGTGATCCCTTTGGGGTGACCTGCAGGGCCCTCTGGGGCTGCATGGGTTCCCAAATGCCTTTACTGTCCCCCCTAGAACCAAACCTCCCTTCTTCAATCCCAGGATCGTTAAGATTTTCTCACATTTTTTCTATGGGGATGCCCCATGGGCATTTATATTGGTTAATATAAAAGATGTTCATTTTAAGTATACATTGTTGACTGTACATCTCGTAGGCATATGTCCTTCCTGATCGGCCATGTTGGCCCTAGTTCTGAGCTAATGTCTGTATTGTTATTTTATGTACCTTTATTGCAAAAATCTCAGTAAACACATTGAAATAAAAATCTCACCGCACTGATGGAAAACCAGCAAAGCCCAGCAAGACCAGGTATTGGATCACATATATGAGCCCAGATATGTGGCAAAGGAATTGTATTGTGTCCAATTACAAATCTAGAATCAAAAATTAAAATGATATTTAGTTATATATCTGTAGAAAGACCATAGGGCAGGGGTCAGGAACCTTTTTGTCTGAGAAAGCCATGAACGGCACATATTTTAAAATGTAATTCCGTGAGAGCCATACAATATGTTTAAAACTAAGTACAAGTAAATGTGTGCATTTTATGTAAGACCAACACTTTTAAAGTACAATAAGTCTCTGAATTCTTTTTAATAACGTTGTTATGCTGTTGCTAACCAATGATGAATAAAGTACTTCTTACCATTAATGCAACTTTTCGTGTTCGATTCATCGATTTTTTTTTTAACCGATTAATCGACTAATTTCGATTAATTATAACTGTAATGTCGTCATCTCCCCCACTGTAATATCCACGTCATCTCCCCTTATGTAATATCCGCATCTCCCCCACTGTAATATCCACATCTCCCCCACTGTAATGTCCACATCTCCCCACTGTAATATCCACATCTCCCCCACTGTAATATCCACAAACCCCCCCCCCCCCCACTGTAATATCCACATCTACATAGTATTTTAGCCACACAGTGTGCACTATATGATTTTTCATTGTTTTTTTTCATGGTACTACGGTTGGAATTTAAGAGTGACAACGTACGGTTGTTAAAAGTGGTTGGACATCGTATCTTATTCATCTGTACATTCAAGCTTCCATCTGTGACCACTGTAAGTGGCGAACGCCAGTTTGACCCATCTGTTAGCTCAGGGGTCCAGTGATTTAGGGGAGCGGTTTGGCTAGTTGGTGGAGGAATTACTGATTAGGAGATATCACATGAATGTCTATGAACACCCTTATCACCGCTAAGGAGATCTTATCTGTCAACTTTTATATCCATTTTTTATACCAAAGGGCACTTTTTAACATCTTATGCTATGAGCAATCTGTTATTTTGTTTCTGTATATATTCTTAGCGCTGCACTGTTATTTACCAATTACATGTTCAGAAAGATTTTCATATATTGACCTTTTAGTGTACAGCTGCTTTCATTTTGTGAGTTTATGTATATCGTCTTGCGCTGACTGAAATCCCATATTTTACACGCATGCACATGCAGCGCACACTGGGATGCAAGGAAGTGGATGGCATATACAGGAGCTGAAGAGCTTCTTATATATGCTTACATAAAAAATACGTGCAGCGCTAACCAAAGAAGTGTGAAAAAGTGTGTCAAATATAAATAAATGAATCGGTGACTTGAAAGCAACTATAAATAATGTTGATCAACACAATACATATGAAGTGTATAAGAATGTCCAAAAGAAACATACTATGTGTAGGAATGTCCAGAAGCGATGTGTTAAGCTCTGCAGACTAGAGCCAAAAGACAACTGAGTCAACTGACCTTGATAATACCATCAGGGAAGTCGTGGAAGTGGATAGGAATTCACTTTTGATTGACCGCCCCAAAGTACAGCGTGATAACCCACATAAATGGTCGTTCTTTACTGCATTTTCCACTCTACATAAAGAAGTTAAAAGGATTTTGGACAGGCACTGGAAGTTCCTGAAAAATGACCGTGTTCTAGGTCCTGTTTTATCGGACCGGGCCGGTATCATTTTTCAGGGGGCACGTTTGGTCCAGGGGGAAATCGCCCCCAATGTTATTGACCCCCCCCCCCCCCCCAGGTCCGTCTCTTTCGTCTCTTTCTTTCAAGACTGTAAGGGATACTTCCCGTGTAGAAAGTGCAATGTGTGCCTACACAATATAAGTGGGAGACGCAAAACAATGACTTTCCACTCCACGGTCACATCCAGAGAGTACAGTATGAAACACTTTACCACATGTGCTACCCGGCATGTTGTTTATCTTATCACATGTCCATGTGGTAGACAATATGTCGGGTGCACCACTAGAACTTTTTCTATTAGGGTCAATGAACACATCGCTAAAATTAAGAAGGGCTGTATTAAGCATAGTGTTCCTCGTCATTACCTGGAAAGTCATAATAGGGACCCTACAGGTACCTCCTTTGTTATTATAGACAAATTCGTTCCCCATTGGAGGGGTGAGTCGCGGCTCGAAATTTATTGGATTTACGAGCTTAGGTGCTTTTCGCCGCACGGTATGAATGTCGAGTGGGACATTAATAGCTTTATTAACCGTGCGCGAGGGGCACTCTAATTCTCGAGCCACGACGCACCTCTCACCCCTTTTGGTCCATGCCTAGTCTTTAGGATGCTGCTATGAGTGTTTTTGGGGTTTTGTAGTAACATTCATGCCATATATGCTTTCCTCCCCCTTTCTCTTTTAGAGTTTGTTGAGTATTTTTGGGTATTTTGTCCCATTGTGTTAAGTCACATTGTATTAGGTTCTGGTACCCTGTTTCCATCTGGGTTTACTTACGCTAGATAGAGTAGATGATTGTCTAAATAAACTAGGACACCAGGGTCGAGTGAATGTTGATTTGGGGTGCCATTTAATATGCATTTATGTTTGGTACACCTTCAATTCCCCCCCCATGATATTTTATTAGAGTATGTGATTAGGTGATCGACTTGTCATGTTGGATAAGTCGATTGGCCTATCATTCAGTTTTCAGGATACTAAGGAAGGAGATAATGCCACCTGTGGACTCTGCCATTAGCTATTTCATGATACATTATGATATGCTTGTAGCGGCTAATCATACCATAATTCTTCTAACTATAGGACCTTGGGTTCCCCCCGGGGCAGTTTGACAATGTGGCATTGCTCGGTCCTCACCTTTGGTGGCCTGAGCATGTATCACTGCGTCTGAGCTGTAGGGGTGGGATTAGTTTAGACATATAGCTGGGTGAGTTTATGTCCATACCAGGATGCACTGTAGGGGATTCCCCCCCCTACATCTGTCCACCACGCTGGGTCCATCCCGAATGACAGTACTCATAGGGTCCTTTTATTTGGTCACCTCTGCGGTGACGATCAAGGGGTTGGGATCGGACTTTTCGATGCAGTTGCGTCACCCTGGCATTGGCTTCTGCCGTTGCCATGGTAGTGCGCACCGTGACGCTTAGGTTAGTGTAGTAATGACAGGAGGGGGAGCGGCCAATCATCTAGCTTGCCAGTGATTGGCTCGGCCGGCCCCGATCATAGATGAGGCTGGCTTCAGAGCAGTCGTCTGCCCCTCCCCGCTTAGAGGCTTGGAGCGCACGCTCCTTAGGAGGGAGTGAGGGAGATGCTAGCGGCGCATTGGTTGCTGGCTGGTATCTCCTCCCCACTTACGTTCGAGGCTTGGTGCGCACGCCCCACGTGATGACCGTGAGAGACTTCAGCGGTGCATTGTTCGCCGGTGTCTTGTCGAATTCAGTCCCCTATCATATAGTGTCCTCCCTGTACTGCGCAGGCGCAGTACAGGGAGGACAAGGAGACGCCGAAAGTCTCCGAAGTTCAACAGCTGATCGTCAGCTGTACACGGCGCCTGCGCATTTATTCTTACCCTATGTCCAGGATCATTCCCTACTATCCAAGTGGACATAGAGTTAGAATAAATATTTGCCGAGCGGGGCCCTCTTACACTGCCATCGCTAACAGGTGCCCGAGCGCCGTGTACAGCTGATGGTCAGCTGATCAACTTCGGCCATTTTCGGCATCTCCTGCTCCTCCGTACTGCGCAGGCGCTGCGCCTGCGCAGTACGAGGCGGACACTATTTGATAGGAGGACTCTATATGGCAGAACACCGGCTGTTGTCTCTTCCCCGGTCACGTGTCTTAGACACTTGGAACGCAAGTTCCTCTATCTAGTGTGAGGCTTGGAACGCAAGCCAGGTCGGTGATCCGACGTTCAGGACTCCCCCTTACTGTGTACACCCCTGTTTAACCCCTGAATTACTATACATTTCATGCCTAGTGCAGTGTGTCAGTATACATGGGAATAATACCATATGAAGCCAGTTTACAGTGTATTTAATATCAAACCTTGTACTTCCGGTTCCGCCATGATGGGGGCGGACCCAATTATTTTGTAATGGTGTCTACAGTCTATATATATGGGCAATGTGGAGAGGCTGTTTTATGCCCCAGTTGAAGGCTCTTTAGTCGAAATGCATAGGGCGCTTTAGCTTCCCACGTTGCCATTAATCTTTATTCAGTGATCACTTTTTACTCTGTAAGGTTTTTTATTCAATAAATCCCTTTAATTTTTGACCTACGCCATGTGGAGCCCCTTTTTTTCTTTTTCCTCCATGACTTCATCCACGATGGGTTTCTTTTGACCTCTTGAACCTGCCTGGAATCGGAGAGTGTGCGAGTGAGCTGACAACCCCCTGGCTATCGATGACCCAAGTGTTAACCTTGCCTATCGAAGATCGTGACCGAAGGGAGAACCTCTGGGGAGAGTTCATGGGAGGCCATCTCCACAAGCTCTGATAGACGTACTGCTATATGGCAGATATGTCCCACTGGATCTGGTAAGAGTATCTAACTCTAGATGTTTATGACGTGTTGCCTGTGATTGCTGTGTATTCCAGTCTTCAGTCAACATCCTGTGTCCAAGCACCCCCTCTGTCTGAAAAGACTCCTTCTACTTACACTTATTGACTCTGGTCTTTTGGCTCTAGTCTGCAGAGCTTAACACATCGCTTCTGGACATTCCTACACTTAGTATATTTCTTTTGGACATTCTTATACACTTCATAAGTATGTATTGTGTTGATAAACATTATTTATAGTTGCTTTCAAGTCACCGATTCATTTATTTATATTTGACACACTTTTTCACATTTTTTTGGTTAGCGCTGCACGTATTTTTTATGTATTTGATGCGACTTGGTTTGTTTGTGTGCTAGCTGCTATTCATCACATTGTTCACATATTTTTATTTGGTCAGCGCAGCTTCTCATTTATATCACATTCTTATATATGCTCCCAGCCGGATGGACAGAGGCCGACGAGCGGCGTGATGACATCATTCTGGGAGGGGGGTGTGTTAGTCACCTAGTCCCTGGGAAATCGGTGTGCTGCGCATCCACGACCAAGAGCCATGGCCCAACGATACACCCACCTCCAGGTCGCCAAGCAACCAAAGAGGAGGAGATTACAGCCTGGGAATCAACATCCAAGATGAAAGGGTTGCCACCCCATGTTGACGCATGGATGCCCTACGTGCGCTGGGTGGGCATCACTGGATCCAACAGAGCAGACAAGAACATGATGAGGGAACATGGGTACAGCTCTGGACGGACCAAACTGAAAAATATGAAAGTACATAATGAATCTTAAATTACAGGAAAAAGAAAATTATAATGTATATACAAATTATATACAAAATGTCTATATGCAAAAAATGCCATAAATCACAGGTGATGGTTCATCAAGGCATACCACAAATTGCATGCATAGGCTGCATCATATGTGAAAAATGCACATCAATAATACATGCAAAAGATAAGTAATACAGGAATATGCAAGAATGGAACAAGCCTTTTGACCAAAAAGTGTTTGACACAAAATGGGCCATATGAAGAAGAGTTTGAGAAATTCCCAAATGAATGTGTACCTAAAAACAGGGTGACACTGTAGGTACATCAGTAGTAGTGTGCCAACGTCCCGATATTGGTCTTGTAAATCTATAACAACTAAAAAATGGACTTTCAAGGCACACAGGTATACTATCTATAAAATATAAAAGTGGTTTTATTTGATTGTAATGTACAAAAAATAAGAGCAAAAAATAAATACATAGAAAAAATGTTTGCATATACTTAGTATTTTCTACCCTATATACACCCAAAACACCACTTAATGTAATACATGTAAACAATAACGCATCCAGAAAACGGGTGGGGAACAAACTCCCAAGCAGGTGTTCCGATTATGAATGTGAAGAGACAAGTTGTGGGTCAGATTGTAGGTCCGGGTAGCTATGTTCTTGCTAGCTCGACATGTTGTGCGTATGAAAAACTCTTCCAACCAAGTATGACGGCCACATGGGTACCTCATAAAGGAACTGGTCACCTAGGGGCAGAACGGCAAAGCCAGGTAGCTGGGAACCCAATATATCATGGTATAAGAGTTAGAGTATGTATTTGTATAGCCTAGTACAAAGTAGACCATCTACTCCCCAAAATAAAAAGGAGAGGGGACCAGATTATCCCAAACAAGGGGGTTCCAGGGATATTAATTGTATAAGAAAAAAAACCCAATAGGGGCTATATGAGGATTATTAAATTAAAAATAGTAAGTATAGGGGAGGGGAATCTACTGCATTTGCAAATACAAGGAATATTAGATAACAATATCAAACCAGAAAAACAACACAGCTTACCATATGGTAGTCAAACACAATAAGAAAAGGTACGTGTATGATATTTCAGCTGGTAAGCTGGACATCTACTTGTTTGTATTAAAAGGTCAGCGGTGTGGAAAAGACGCTGTGGAGGCACCGTATACAGCCAAGTATCTCAAGTTAGAGACGGACATGTGTAGATTGATTTGTAGAAAATAAAAAAATAAAAATGGCAATAGTTATTGTCTTGAGAGGACAAAGATCTATAAAGTAGGAAACAAAAAGAGAAAGTGTAAAACATTTTTAGACAAAATATAAAATAATATTTACCTCAAACCAGATTAAACAAGGCTATAAAGCAAGGTGCTGCTCCCAGTAGTTAAACAGCATCTGCTGACAGTAAGGCAGAGCTGTGTGTATTATATAGATCCCCCCACCGGCAATGCGCCGAGCACCAGTGGGCGTGGCGCATGCCGGTCCGACCGATGGCTACCACGCATGCGGCAGCGCTTGGCCAATGCAGTGGTAGCAGAGGTGGGGCCTCAGGAGAGTCAGAAGGTGTCCCGCGTCCCCGTCAATCACCGCACATCCGGTCAGAGGAGAGAACCGAATGCGTGGCGCTATGCGGTCAAGCTAACCGGCCGAAAACCATAGAGCCAGCCAGGTGATCAGGACCAGGGGTTGTTATTTTGAGCTATTAGTTAGACTCACTACATGTTGTATTATTTTTTAGAAATCCCTGATCATCTGGCCCCTGATGAGTGTGTTTACACGAAACGCGTCGGTCATCTGGGATACAAACATATGTTTTACAGTACAACATCTCAAGAACTATTTATGGTCTTTTATACTACATTATTTTTATTTATATTTTTTCCGCTGTGCTGTGGTATTGTTATTTATACATATTATGTAATTCCTGTATATGCATTAATCATTCTACGAGACCACTGTGTGGCGCCAAGCTGGATGTACCCTTGATGCCAATCGCATATGCACATATACATGTGTTGTGATTTATGAAATGATATTTATTACAATGTCCTTTCCCATGTGGTTCTGGTGTGATTTGTTTTTCGCATGTTACTTGATTAATATATTGTATTGCTACCCCAGTTACCTGCACGTTTTCCATGACCTCACTCAAAGTCCCAACCTTTATTATTTTTCGCATATAGGGATGGAGGCACTTTTTGTGCCTCATTTAAAGTCCCAATCCCCCTCTTCCCCCTTCTCTTTTTGTTTTGAATAGGGATGGAGGTCCGTGGATAGGTTCCGGCAGTGCTCCCCTGCCGCCCATGTGTTCAGGTTTCTCTGTACCTGGATGATTATCCTCCATGTCCAGGTCCCGCTGTCTCTGGACACCCTTGAGGTACCCACGAGATTAGGCAGCACAGCCGTCCCATGTGTCATCCCTTTCAGGGACGAGACGTGGTTGTGCTATATCCAGGGCTATCTTTGTGTCTGACACTCGGGAGCTGCGATGCGCCCTGTGTGTATCCCCCACCTCCCCCTCCCCTCCGCCCCATTTGGTGTGCGGGGGGAGTGCACCTTGTTGCCTTAGGGGGGTTGTGCGGGCGCCCATGACGCATCGGCGTCACCCCCCCGCCCCACGCCGGACGCCAATACTGACGTCACGACGTGGTGCACGAGTTCCTCCACGTAGCCAGTCCGATGGGGGATATGGATGTCTCTGACTGACGGAGTTTACCGTCAGTGTCGGAGCTCCTCCCCCTTTTCGGCCGCGCTCGGGTGGCGCTGGTGTACGCGGCCAGCGTGCACGTGGTGACCTTCGGGTATATCTTGCCTCCCCTTTTACAGCGTGGGCGCCTTCGCTCAGAGATGCTTTATTTTCACCTATAATCCACAGCGCCTTTTCCCTGCCTGGGATGTATGTAAGTCTACATGGCTCAATTTTCCAGCTTTCTGCCAACTAGCCTTTCTCTATGCTATTTAAAAAACGGGTCTGTCTCTGCTGGTTGCCTCATTTTCTTCTTTTTTATTTGTGTATATACCACAATCCACTATGGTTGGATGTAGTCATGCTTCATTATCCAAATATATGTACATGTTTCATTATCCAAATATATGTACATTTTCTCTCTCTGCTTAGACACCCGTGCTTCACCAGACCTACCAGATAGACATTATTGGTCCATCGTACCAACATTAATACAACTCTGATATATTGCTTTATTTTTAATTTTTCTCCCAGGCCGTCCATACTGGCACCCCTTTTGATATCCTACTTACATCAGCCCTGTGGTTCCCACGCTGTCTTTATTATTGGGGGGGATCTTGTGTACCCGATTCACCAGCGCGCATTCCGCTGCACCTCAGCTCCCGGGAGAGATACTTTTTGGCCCTGTCTTTGCACCTACCATGTCCCATTGCACTGTTCATATGTAAGTATTTTAGGGTGACCCACCCTTCTTTTGTTGTTATTTTGAGCTATTAGTTAGACTCACTACATGTTGTATTATTTTTTAGAAATCCCTGATCATCTGGCCCCTGATCATCTGGCCCCTGATGAGTGTGTTTACACGAAACGCGTCGGGCATCTGGGATACAAACATATGTTTTACAGTACAACATCTCAAGAACTATTTATGGTCTTTTATACTACATTATTTTTATTTATATTTTTTCCGCTGTGCTGTGGTATTGTTATTTATACATATTATGTAATTCCTGTATATGCATTAATCATTCTACGAGACCACTGTGTGGCGCCAAGCTGGATGTACCCTTGATGCCAATCGCATATGCACATATACATGTGTTGTGATTTATGAAATGATATTTATTACAATGTCCTTTCCCATGTGGTTCTGGTGTGATTTGTTTTTCGCATGTTACTTGATTAATAAATTGTATTGCTACCCCAGTTACCTGCACGTTTTCCATGACCTCACTCAAAGTCCCAACCTTTATTATTTTAGGACC
Source organism: Lithobates clamitans (assembly GCA_037952925.1). Classification (NCBI taxonomy): domain Eukaryota; kingdom Metazoa; phylum Chordata; class Amphibia; order Anura; family Ranidae; genus Lithobates; species Lithobates clamitans. The sequence continues at coordinate 377,846 of JBBGZY010001241.1, forward strand.
AGGGGAAAGGACATGAGACCGTGAACAAGGACGGAGCACATAAATATATTGTATAATTAACAGCGTAGAGTAACAAATGTAGCCAATAAACAATAAATACAATACAATAATAGTAAACTCTATCAGTATCCACATATATGATTTGATGAAGTTGATGGTAACTTTATAAAAGCGGAAGTATTTGTTAATTGAAAGATAATATTCATATTTAGTTTTATTTTTTATGCTATTTGGCATAGGGGTATAGCTAGGATTTAATCTTTATTGCATAATTCATTTTAAGTGTAGTATAATCTGAATGGGACAGGTAAGTTGTCAACAATTAGCTAAATAGGACCGAGAACACAGCAATAATAATAGAAATTTTTTTTTCAAAACAGTAATAGAGGAAACATGGAAAAAATATAAAAAATGATCAATGTCTTTACCTAGACGAAGCTGCCATAATTTCTAAAGTGTCTAAATTGTGTTTGGTGATCCAATTAGGCAGGGTAAAGCGCATCTAGTAGGAAGGAGTTTTAAAGAAAGAGTTTGTAAGATTGAGTCTCAATGAGCCCTGGCGCCCAAGTAGCGTTCAGGCGTTTTATCCATAAAGTCTCTTTTTGTAGGATAAGCTTGTCCCACTCGCCCCCTCTGGGGCTTTTAGGGACGATGGCCAGAACAACAAAAGAGACAGAGGAGAAAAAGAAGTCGAGGTGTCGGCTGATGGGAGTGAGCAATTTGCCATTCCTCGAATAATATAAATGATCGTTGATCCTCTGTCTCAGTTGTCTGTCCATCTTCCCTACGTAAAAAGCCCCACATTGGCACATCATTAGGTATACCACGCCTTGCGTATAGCATGTGGCAGAGAATTTGGGATAGTAAACCTCGCCATTAGGAAGTAGGACTTGATGTCCAGGTAGTACCCATGGGCAAAATGTACAGTTACCACAGCGTGATGTACCCAAGAGTAATTTAGGTGCGGATGGATTCTGAACAGTATAGTGGCTGGATACAAGTCTATCTCTAAGGGAGTTGGCGCGTCTGAATACAATTTCCGGGTGCGTACTGATGTATTTTTTTATGATTGGGTCTTCCTGTAGAAGATGCCAATGCATACCCATAATTCTCCTGATATCCTCGTGATGTGATGAAAATTTGGTGATTCATTTAATGGTGGGTTCTTTCACGGGGGTCTTGATTTTATATAGTAAATCATTGCGCGATTCGCGCACAGCCTTGTTATAGGCCTGGCGAAGTAAAGATCGACTGTATCCTCGTGCTAATAGGCGTGATTTTAAAAGTTTGGCTTGGTGTTGAAAATCTGATGTGTGTGTACAGTTTCGACGAAGCCTAATGTATTGCGCATATGGAATGCTTCAGATAAGTGCTGGGGGGTGTGCACTGGTGGCGTGCAGTAGTGTGTTTCCAGCTGTCGTTTTGCGGAACAAATTTGTTGCTAATGTGTTATCCTTGTCTTTGTATATGACAAGGTCAAGAAAATTGGTTGTCCTGATATCGCAACTGAAAGTAAATTTTAAGTTAAATTGATTAGTATTTAAAGCTTGAATGAACTCGTCAAGAGATTCCCGAGTATCTTCCAAATAATGAAGACATCATCAATATATCGTTTCCAACACAGGATATGATCAGTAAATTTAGTCAGGGCTTCATGGGAAAAAAGATGACGCTCCCACCCCCCCCCCCAGATACAGATTGGCGTATATTATTATTGCTGTGTTCTCGGTCCTATTTAGCTAATTGTGGACAACTTACCTGTCCCATTCAGATTATACTACACTTAAAATTAATTATGCAATAATGATTAAATCCTAGCTATACCCCTATGCAAATAGCATAAAATATAAAACTAAATATGAATAATATCATTCAATTAACAAATACTACCCCTTTTATAAAGTTACCATCAACTTCATCAAATCATATATGTGGATACTGATAGCGTTTACTATTATTGTATGTCCATAAGTATATTTATTGTTTATTGGCTACATTCGTTACTTTATGCTGTTAATTATACAATATATTTATGTGCTCCGTCCTTGTTCACGGTCTCATGTCCTTTCCCCTGGTCCTGATCACCTGGCTGGCTCTATGGTTTTCGGCCGGTTAGCTTGACCGCATAGCGCCGCACATCTGGTTCTCTCTACTGACCGGATGTGCGGCGATTAACGGGGACGCGGGACGCCTTTTGGCTCTCCTGAGTCCCCGCCTCTGCTACTACTGCATTGGTCGAGCACCGCCGCATCTGCGGTGCAGCTCGGCGTATGCGTGGTAGCCGTCTGTCGGACCGGCATGCGCCATGCCCACTGGTGCTCGGCGCATTTCCGGTGGGGGCATTTATATAATACACACAGCTCAGCCTTACTGTCAGCAGACGCTGTTTAACTACTGTGAGCCGCACCTTACTTTATAGCCCTGTTTAATCTGGTTTGAGGTAAACTATTATTCCTAATGCTTCCCACATTTTGATTCTGATCCCCACTGAGGGACATTGGATATTATTTTATATTTTGTCTAAAAATGTTTTACACTTTCTCTTTTTGTTTCCTACTTTAAAGATCTTTGTCCTCTCATGCCATTAACTATTGCCATTTAAAAAAAAAATTTTCTACAAATCAATCTACACATGTCCGTCTCTAACTTGAGATACTTGGCTGTATATGGTGCCTCCACAGCGTCTTTCCACACTGTTGGCCTTTTAATACAAACAAGTAGATGTCCAGCTTACCAGCTGAAATATCATACATGTACCTTTTTCTATTATGTTTGACTACCATATGGTAAGCTGTGTTGTTTTTCTGGTTTGATATTGTTATCTAATATTCCTTGTATTTGCAAATGTAGTAGATTCCCCTCCCCTATACTTACTATTTTTAATTTAATAATCCTCATATAGCCCCTATGTATTTATTTTTTGCTTTTATTTTTTGTAGATTTCAATCAAATAAAACCACTTTTATCTTTTATAGATAGTATACCTGTGTGCCTTGAAAGTCCATTTTTTAGTTGTTATAGATTTACATATGAAGAAGAGAACAGGCAAAGAAATAGCACCTCAGAACGTAGGGGGGGGGGGGGGGGGGGTGGCTCTACTGATGTAAAGAGGGAAAACCAACAGCTAAGAAACATCAGATGTTATATATGGATTTATATGTTCTAAAGTACTGTATTTAAATACAAGGGCTGTCGCACCTAGATTATTTTTCTTTTTCCCACACTACTGAGGTGAATCCCTCTTAAAAGGGTTTGAAGTTTGTGGCTTCATTCATTCCAGGAGGGGAGGTGCCATCTAAACGAAGAATCCAACGTAGTTCACATTGGAGTAGTGTCTTATTCCAGTCACTCCCCCCGATTTGGGGGTGCACGCTGTCTAGAATAAGAAATTGTATGCAGGGGAATCTATCACAATGTACAGCTGTGACATGGCGCCCCCATGGCAAATCAGGATTGCATGATTTCATGCTCAAGATATGTCGGTATGCCCGTTTCCAAAATTCGTGAATAGTTTGACCCACATAAAAGCACCTGCATTCACAGGTAAGAAGGTACACTACCCCTGATGTTTTACAATTAGTGTAATGGCGATGCTTAAAGATACTGCCATTTGGTAGGCAGGGTTTCTTTTCGGTCTGCATGAATTGGCAATAATTACACCCCCCCGCAGCGGAAAATGCCAGGGTATTTGCAAGGAACTTTTCTAGTATCTCTTTAAATTCGCTGTGTACCAACTACTTGTAGTCCTTCAGTGATTTGGCCCTTTTACAGTGCCTTGCAATAGTATTCACCCCCCTTGGCATTTTTCGTGTTTTGTTGCCTCACAACCTGGAATTAACATGGATTGTTTGAGGATGTTCATCATTTAATTTACAGAACATGCCCACAACTTTGAAGATTTTCCTTTTTTATTGTGAAGCAAAAAACAAATAGGACAAAATAACAGAAAAAGTAAATGTGCATAACTATTAACCCCCCTAAGATCAATACTTTGTAGGGCCACCTTTTGCAGCTATCACAGCTCCCAGTCACTTTGGGTAAGTCTCTATGAGCTTGCTACATCTTACCACTGGCACTTTTGCCCATTCCTCCTTGAAAAACTGCTGCAGCTCCTTCAAGTTGGATGGTTTGCGCTTGTGAACAGCAATCTTTAAGTCTGATCACAGATTTTCTATTGGATTGAGGTCTGGGCTTTGACTAGGCCATTACAACACATTTACATGTTTCCTCTTAAGCCACTCTAGTGTTGCTTTTACAGTGTGTTTGGGGTCATTGTCCTGCTGGAAGGTGAACCTCTGTCCTAGCCTCAAATAACACACAGAGTGGTACAGGTTTTGCTCAAGAACATCCCTGTATTTAGCACCATCCATCTTTCCCTCAACCCTGACCAGTTTCCCAGTCCCGACTGCTGAAAAACATCCCCACAGCATAATGCTGCCACCACCATGTTTCACTGTGGGATGGTGTTCTTTGGGTGATGTGATGTGTTTCGGGGTTGCGCCAGACATAGCATCTTCTTTGATGGCCAAAAAGTAAAATTTTAGTCTCATCAGACCAGAGCACCTTCCTCCCTACATTTTGGGAGTCTCCCACATGCCTTTTCACAAACTCAAAACGTGCCATTTTGTTTTTTGCTGAAAGTAATGGCTTTCTTCTGGTCACTCTGCTATAAAGCCCAACTCTATGGAGCGTACGGCTTATTGTCGTCCTATGTACAGATACTCCAGTCTCTGCTGTGGAACTCTGCAGCTCCTCCAGGGTTACCTTAGGTCTCTGTGCTGCCTCTCTGATTAATGCCCTCCTTGCCCGGTCCGTGAGTTTTGGTGTGCGGCCATCTCTTGGCAGGATTGCTGTTGTCATGTGCTGTTTGCTGTTGTCATGTGCCATGTTCTTTCCATTTGGTTATGATAGATTGGATGGTGCTCCTAGGGATCATTAAATATTTGGATATTTTTTTATAACCTAACCCTGACTTGTACTTCTCAACAACATTGTCCCTTACTTGTTTGGAGAGTCTCTTGGTCCTAATGACAGTGTTTGGTTAGTGGTGCCTCTTGCTTAAGTGTTGCAGCCTCTGGGGCCTTTCAAAAAGGTGTGTATATGTAATGACAGATCATGTGACACTTAGATTGCACACAGGTGGACATCATTTCACTAATTATGTGACTTCTGAAGGTAATTGGTTGCACCAGAGCTTTTTATGGGCTTCATAACAAAGGGGGTGAATACATACACACATGCCAATTATCATTTTTTTATTTCTGAAAAATAGTTTTATGTATATATTTTTCTAATTTTACTTCACCAACTTAGACTATTGTGTTCTGATCCATCACATATAATTCAGATTAAAAAAACATTGAACTAAAGGCTGTAATGTAACAAAATAGGTAAAAAGCCACGGGAGGTGAATACTTTTGCAAGGCACTGTATATGTAATAGCAGGTTTGTCTGAAACAAGTGGGCCAATAACAGGATCCATGCTTAAGAGGTGCCTATACTTATCCATGATTCCTCTAACTTGTCAGTGCTGTCCACAAAAACTAGTTATCATGCGAATAGTGGTGTCAATTTTGGATTTTTTTTGGGGCGTAGAGCAATGTAGATAGGAGTATTCTACTATTCAGCCTCTGGCTGAATAGTAGATTTTGGGGGGCCAGCAAAACCTAGGCACAACCACCTGTTTTTTTCTGCCTCCCCCTAAACTGGCTCCCTTTGTGAAGGAATCCTACAATTGTTTTATTAAAAATTTCTATAAAGCATTACTAGGATATTTTATAGATTTTTAGATATAAGGGCACTTTATATAATATTTAAAGTCTTTCTAACTTTCTAGTGACTTTCTATGATCATTAAGTGGAAGAGATTTTTTTTTGTAGATGAAATTATTGTTTGGGTCGTGTGTGCTTTCAAGCTTGTCATTTTACAGACAGAATAACCGATTACTACCTGCAGACTGTCTACAGGTCATTACACTAAATAAATATAGGGCAGCCCCTTTCAATCAGTTATACAGAAAGAAGAATTCTGAATCCATTAAGGAAGCAACAAAGTTCAAGTTGTTTTAACCTTTATACCCTGTCATCATTTTGACATAACTCAGTTTTACAGAAGCTGTAGAAAAATGGATTTAAGGAAATTAACCTTTGGCTTCTAAAGCAGGGTATGGTTTGAAATATGACATGATCTGGTTTAGTGAAATGTTCTGACTGCAAGCTCAAAATCTGTATTGGTTGCAAAAAGGCTGAAATTTGTTCATAAGGCTGAAGTCTTATTGCCTGCAGTTAAACGTTTTGCATTGCATTGCTATGTGAAAACAGGTCCATACATCAATTGTTCATGTGGCCCCAGAAAGAATGCATTCGTAAAGGTCACAAAATGGCAAGGTGCCCTTAAAGGATAAGTTCACATTTTTATAAAAAAATAATAATAAATGCATATCTTCTTGCAGGTAAAAAAAATTGCATTTATTATTTTCTTACACTGGAGCCTGTAAAGTATTGCCTCCGCAATCAGCAGATGGCGAGTGCAATCCCAGGATCCTGCAGATTCTCAATACACTGTCTGCCCATACCTCCAATACAAGCAGGCAGTTTCTGAATTGCAAGAAGGATCAATGAACTACAAGACTGCTCATTAGCGCCCTTGCACTGAGAACTACAAGCCATCGGCCGCGGTGGCCGATGGTACTTTGTCGTTCATTCATTCACAGAAATCTGTGAATGAATGACGCGGCCGTGTGGGCAGAGCCATGGCCATGCGGTTTTCAAATTGGCACAGTGGGTGCTGGGAGAAGATCTCCCTGCACACTGGTTGGGGGGGAATCTGAGGTAGAGGAGGCAGGATCGGAAACATATTATATGTTCTAAATTTGAACTCAAGCCCTCCACACAGTAGATAATTTGAATCTAAGCAGGTTCAGCAGGAACCGGCCAATATTCGAATCATGTATAGGCAGGCTGAATGTACCCAAGCCGATCGATTGATCAACTTTGGTACAACCGGCCTTTCAGATTTTACATTTGATTATTGCTAGCAGCTATTATAGCCCCTAGCAGTAATCCCTGTGCTTTCACAGCAGAGACGGCTTCTCCTGCCCCCTCTGGGAGAGAACAATAGCTTTGCGGGAGGGATACCCCCATCAGCACTGCGTTGATGCGGAAATCAAGCAATTTTCTTTCCTGGTTGTGGGAAAGATAATCGCTCCATCTATGTTCACCATTAGACTCCATGCACATTAGCGTTTGATAATAGTGTTTTGTTCTGGCTTCTAGTAGTGTTTTAGTAGCTTTAGGAGCATTAGCATTTTTACAGTACATTAAGAAAAAAAAGTGCTTGAAAAAAGCTGTTAGTAATGCTTTAGAAACATGTAGGAAAATTTTGCGCTTTTTTCTGCTAGGAAAAAAGCTCCCAAAAAATCTTCAAAAACTATTTTTTTTCTGAAGCTCAAAAAATGCTAATAGTCTAAAGTAATGTGCATGGATATATAGGATAACACTATTTAGCGTCTAGGAGCAGAAAAAAATGCTAGTGTGCATGGAGCTTTAAAGGAAAGCTATAGTCACAGCATACAGTTTTCCTCTGATTTCCTGCACTATTATAACATCAGCATTGTAATAACAATACAAATAATAGTTATTTTTGGCAATACGATATACAACGTGTGTCTAAGAAGTTTGATGAATGGTCTTATATCTCAACGGTAACATGGGCCAGGTGCGCACGCATGCACATGGCTATCCAGAGACATGTCAAGAAGCGCCACCTAGCGTGGAGTACACGTGACCATCAGAGTAAACCCATTGCAGGCAGTCGAACATAGTCAGTGTGAGAGGTAGGGGTCACAGTGCAATGGAGCAACAAGTAAACATCTAGTTCAGTTACAAATTGCGAAAACCGCAAAAAGGAAGATGCATGAAATGTATGGAAATCTCTGGAGATTTCATTACCATGTGTTACCAGGATCTATCCTTTCTGAAAAACCATCATCATAGGGGATGAGACCTGGTGCTACCAGTTCGATACAGAATCCAAATAGCAATTGATGGAATGGCGTTCATCGTCTTCCCCGTGACCCAAAAAGAGTCGCCTGCAAAAGTCCCCGCCTGAAGAGTGTCATAAAAGTTGCACATTTTGCGGACATGGCGGCAATTCAAGAACGTGTGCCAGCGGTTCAGTGATCGGTTCCTAAAGAGGCCTTTGCTGACATTTTCCAAAAGCTTTATGAATGTTGCCAAAAGTGTGTTGCGAAGGATGGCGATTATTTTGAAGGCCAATAAAGGTAATCTGTATCTTCTGTCTTATTTTGTTTTCTGAATTGTTTAGACACACAAAAACGTTTTTCTTCATTTCTGTTATAAAACTTTGTAAATAAGTAAGTTGTCTCCTTCATTGATGGGCACTGATGAGGCGGCACTGAAGAGGCACGTATATGCAGCACTGATAGGCGGCATTGATAAGCAGCACTGATATGTAGCACTGACAGGTGGCACTGATATGCAGCACTGACAGGTGGCACTGATGGGCACTCATAGGTGGCACTGATAGGCTTCACTGGTGAGCACTGGAAGGCCGCACTTCTGGGCACTGATAGGCAGCATTGATGGGCGGCACTGTTAGATGGCATGATAGGCAGCACTGATTAGGAGGCACTGACAGGCATTCACTGATGGGCACAGATTGGCATCCCTGTTGGGCACTAGTGGGCATCCCTGGTGGTCTCTAAAGGACATTCCTTGCAGGCTCTAGTGGGCACCCTCAATGGGTCTGCACTGATAATCAATGCGCTGATTATCAGCGCAGACCCCCCCCTGTCAGGAGAGCAGCCGATCGGCTCTCCTCTACTCATGCCTTGTCAGAGTGAGAAAAGCCGATCAACGGCACTTCCTAGTTACCATGTGATGAGCTGTGATTGGACACAGCTCATCACATGGTAAAGAGCCTACGTCAGGCTCTTTACAGGGATCTTTACAGACTGACACACCACACTACTGATTGCCATGCTGTGCGCCCCTGCTGGACGTCATATGATGCCCAGTCAGGATAATGCCATCACTTTCCGGCCATCATTTTGCTATATGGCGGGCGGGAAGTGGTTAATTAATAAAAAGAAAAATAGGACAAATATTAAAAATATATGTCACTGGGCCACACCACAGGATCATGGGAAACCTGAGGATCACATATCCCAAAAGAAAAAAATTTGCCTACTATAGAGAAGCAAAATCTTGCAAGATTTGGAAACCTCTGCTTTCCCTGCCTGAAGGCCTACTGACATTACACTCATCTAGGCACAGTGGGTATAGGTGTATATATGTGTGTGTGTGTATATATATATATATATATATATATATATATATATATATATATATATATATATATATATATATAGTATCTCACAAAAGTGAGTACATGCTCACATTTTTGTAAATATTTTATTATATCTTTTCATGTGACAACACTGAAGAAATGACACTTTGCTACAATGTAAAGTAGTGAATGTACAGCTTAAATAACGGTGTAAATTTGTTTGCTGTCCCCTCAAAATAACTCAACACACAGCCATTAATGTCTAAACCACTGACAACAAAAGTGAGTACACCCCTAAGTGAAAATGTCCAAATTGGGCCCAAAGTGTCAATATTTTGTGTGGCCACCATTATTTTCCAGCACTGCCTTAATTCTCTTGGGCATGGAGTTCACCAGAGCTTCACAGATTGCCACTGGAGTCCTCTTCCACTTCTCCATGATAACATCATGGAGCTGCTGGATGTTAGAGACCTTGCGCTCCTCCACCTTCCATTTCTTGCATTTGAGGATACCCCACAGATGTTCAATAGGGTTTAGGCCTGGAGACATGCTTGGCCAGTCCATCACCTTTACTCTCAGCTTCTTTAGCAAGGAAGTGGTCATCGTGGAGGTGTGTTTGGGGTTCATGCTCTGCTTCAGTATGTCACAGTACATGTTGGCAGTCATGGTTCCCTCAATGAACTGTAGCTCCCCAGTGCCGGCAGCACTCATGCAGCCTCAGACCATGACACTCCCACCACCATGCTTGACTGTAGGCAAGACACACTTTTGTACTCCTCACCTGGTTGCAGCCACACATGCTTGACACCATCTGAACCAAATAAGTTTATTTATGTTTCAGACCACAGGACATGGTTCCAGTAATCCATGTCCTTAAAGGAAATAGTAGTGGCCCCCAAAAGAGAAAACACAAAGGACTTTACTGGCAACTATAATAATTGAAAAGTATAAGCCCAGTTTCACACATGTGCGGTGTGAATTAAAGCTCAGGTTTCACTGGGAAGATAAAAATCTGTTGTTCAAAGACTTCTCTGCATTCTAGCTGCGGATCAGTGAGCAGGGAGAGGGGGAGGGAGGGGGGGAGGTGTAGTGAGGAGAAGGAGAAAATCCTTGTTCAGAACGCAATGCATCTGCGAATCAGATGCGTTCCCATAAGAGGTAATGGGCTTGTAATTTGCACCGCAATGCCCAAAAAACGCACAAGTTTTTTGTGCAATGCGCAGTTCGAATGCAACGCACATATGTGAACCAGATACATTCAAATGAATGTATTTTAAAATGTCCTGCGAATTGGATGCGGTGTAAGCCACATCTAATTCGCATAGGTGTGAACCCGGGCTAAATGTATGTAGAAAAATACAAATTAAGTACAGTTGATACAATCTGAGTTGTTAAACTTCAGGGATATTTGTTTCAGAAGATATCAAGACAAATGGGAGTTGAGCACATAAACATCAATGGACAAAAAATGAGCATTGAGGGAGAAGGAGAGAGATTCACTTACCGATCAATTGGATACTGTATTTAGAAACTGCCAGTAATAAAGTATATGTATATACAAGTGTAGAGAAAAGAACACATGCAGGGAAGTAGAAGATCAAACAAGTAACCCTGCTGTGGTCCAAGGAACAACTAGATCTGGAGCTCATTGGTATGGTGCCTGGATGTGTGGAAATTCTAAAGAGCGTATCAGAGCTTCAGGGGATCACCTGGTGAACGTAAGCCTGCTGATGGTGTGTGGTAGTCGTAAATAGAATGACAAGATGCACTCGAGTTCCAGAGAGATCTGAAATGATACATGTATATACACAGGTTCTGTTATTACCATACTGCCATGGTAGTGTATTGTCTGACAATGAAAAGATACTTAGCAAAATGGTAAAAGTTCTATTATTACCCTAGAGTCATAGTAGTATATTGATAGTCTGTCAGTTTAACCACAGTATATTACAGCGTGGTGCAGTGCTGTACAGACAAATAGATATAAGGCCCCTTTCACACTGGGGCGGGGGGTGTGTCGGAGGTAAAGCGCCGCTATTATTAGCGGTGCTTTACCGTCGTTTTAGCAGCGGTATTTGGCCGCTAGCAGGGTGGTTTTACCCCCGCTAGCAGCCGAGAAAGGGATAAAACCACCGCAAAGCACCTATGCCGGCGCGTGCGCACTACAACGAGCGCAGACGTCTGACGTACAGAGAAAAGGCACCTGTGCTGTGAAGCGAAGACTAACGTCGGCGCCTGAGCAGTGGGGTGAGGGCCGGACGTCAGAAGTCCAGGATGCCGGCGCCTGCGCATTGCAGCTGGCACCGACAACAGACGTCAGGAATACAGGAAGGCGTCTGCATGGGAAAGGGCGAGGCTATTATAACATATATCAAATAGAAATACAGCGCTGTCTAAATGGCACTCCTAGAAGATGTAGGATTGAAGTCCTGTTTGTTCTAGACGGTACAAGAATTGCGGTCCTGCTGCAGTTTATAATGTGAGATACACAGAATAAGAAAAATGTCAGGGAAAAGAAACTGCGCTATATGAGACCATATACGTGGTAATAGTTCACTGCAAATAATGCAATGACCTTATCCTGTAAGGGATATATTTACTCCCTAGCAATAGGAGGATTCAAATACCTGGAGAAAATCAATTTACATCACAGTAATCAATCTGAAATGTATTATGCAAATAATCACATGATAAAATCATAAAAGGCACATGAAGATATTATTGTTCACAAAAATTCTCTGAACTGATATTGTCGCTGGTCACTGAATGGTCACATTATAGGGATGTCTCATCTTCATAGATAATATTGACTTCAAACAGGAAAACACCATAGGAAAAAGTGATATGGGATAGGAAAGTCCTTCCACCTGGAAAATAACTGCCTCTTACCAGCTGCTCAGATCTCTTTTTTAAGGAGATCAGTTCTGCTTTTAGGCTTATAACCCAGCCACAGTCTCTCTGTGTAACTCACAGATGGCAACACTCCTCCTCTCTGGTCTTTCAGAATATGCGAAAAAAAGTGGCATCTAGTAAAACATCCGAGCCGGCCAGCTCATTCAAAAGAGGTTATTATAACGCCAGAACAATAAAGGGCGTATACAAGGCAGTAGGCGGAGTAGTCACATTTCCAGAGCCAATGGTTACCAGAATGGAGAAGAAAAAACACGGCCAACAACGTCCAAAGCCCCAAGAATTAATCATCAGTGTAAACCAATGGGAACATCCCCAGTGAGCGTGGAAAGCTGTGTTCCTGCATAACGAGAAAAATTGTTTTGCATTGGCATATACCGTATTTATCAGCACAGATGTATAACACGCACCTTCATTTTAAGAGGAAAGTTTCAGGAAAAAAACGTATTTTTTAAATAAACTACTTTGAAGCAAATTAAGGGTTAGTGCCCATGAATGCAGCCTGATTAGTGCCCATCTGCAGCCTCCCCATCTCCCATCAATGCAGCCTGATCAATGCCCATCTGTAGCCTGATCAATGTCCATCTGCAGCCTCAATGCAGCCTGACCAATGTCCATCTGCAGCCTGACCAATGTCCATCTGCAGCCTGACCAATGTCCATCTGCAGCCTGACCAATGTCCATCTGCAGCCTGATCAATGCCCATCTGCAGCCTGACCAATGTCCATCTGCAGCCTGACCAATGTCCATCTGAAGCCCATCTCCCATCAATGCAGCCTGAACCATGCAGGAAATCACGAGCCATCATCTCCTGTTTATTCGGCTCTCACTCGGCTCTCACACACACAGTCCCGCCTCCGCCATCGGCATTGGACCAGCTCCTGTGATAGATAGACCACTGGTCCAATGCCGGTGGTGGAGGCAGCGGGTCTGTGTGTGTGATGTGAGAGCCAAGTGAAAGAGTAAACAGGAGATGACGGCTCTGTGAATTCCAGCGGCACTCGTCCCCCTCCTTCTCCTCCGAGGTACACTATTGGCGTATAACATACACCCGTGATTTCCCCCCGATTTTCTGGGGAAAAAGGTGTGTGTTATACGCCGATAAATACGGTATATAAAGTGTAATCAGAATAGGTTAGGATGAGTGGCACATTAGAGGAAACACAGAAAAATATATGCAACAACCCAGTCCAATGGGCCCAATGATCAAAGAGAAACACAAAGGACATCCCTTAGATGGTGCAACTCAGAAAACAAAGGTTTTTCGAGAGGTGTAACGCCAGAATTGTGTATCTATTAAAAGACATCTAGCCCTGGAGAAATATTATTAGTTTTATGACTGAGTGACTACAATAAAGCGTCATAACCCAGTCATATACTGGAAAATACATGATTATAGTATTATATATATATATATACATATATATATATATATAGACAGGATGCATAAACCAGATAATTGATATGGTGTCACAGCCATATATTGGAAGGTGCATAATCATCATGTGCAGGTTTCAGGTGCATAATCATCATGTGTATATACATGTATCTATGTGACCACAGTAGGATAACAATGAAACCACAAACAAGGTGAATGAGGCAGATGGTTGGTATCTCTATATCAAATATATGTAGATGTACACCACATAGAGGTATACTTGGTTCATAGGGCTTTTTTCTTTTTTGAAAATATTGTAATATACTATATGGAGATTCAAAATGTATGTCATAAATGGTATAGCTTACAGATCCACAAGTGATTTCACAGCTCCATCTCCACAGGATTATACAGTCACCACAGCATAAAAAAAGTCAGTGAACTAATGTACAAAGCAAGGGCACTGCATATAATTGCAGAAAATGCAGCTGCATATATATCAATATAACGGAATATTAGAAACTATGTAGACTTGAGAGATTATACATAACAATATAGCAAGGCATAACATCATGATAGCATACCACGACCATGTAGTTGTAGATTTTGAGGGAATAGAATACTAGTCTGCAAAAAGGGATAGAGTAGAGATGGTTTCTTTTTTGTTTAATATTTGTAAAGGAAAGGGGGGGAGAGGGAAAGGGGAGGGGAAAGGGGGGAAAGGTGGAGTGGGGGGGGGAGAGAAAAAAAGGGTAAAAACAGAATATTGTGAATAAAAAGATAATTGTTCAAAGTTCCCTTTCGCAGACCCCAGAGGTGAAGCCTTCTAAAATGGTCTATAGCTAAGTTGGCTAGACCTGGTGGATTGGTGGCCCCTAACTCAATAATCCAGCGAGTTTCTCGCTGAAGAAAGTAGTTTATTCCAGTCTCCACCCCTGTTATTGGGATAGATGCGGTCCAGGATCAAAAAAACAATTTTAGGGTTTTTCCCTTTGTGGTGATCCCTCACATGTCTGCCAAGAGGGAGCTCAGGATTGGCCATCATAATGCTTGTAATGTGCCTTCCTGCTCTTTTACAAAACTCTAATTTAGTTTTTCCAATATAAAAACTCTCACACTGACATGTTAACATATATATGACACCTGCAGTCTTGCAGTTAGCGAAATGTTGGAGCTTGAATATTTGCCCATTTGGAAGTATAACATTTGGCCTTGTGTTCATATATTGACATATGGTGCAACCACTGCATGTAAATGTGCCTACACGTTTGCAGGGATCTTTTCTATATGATCCCAAGTATTCACTTTGGACAAGTTTATCCTTAAAGGAAGTTGCCTTCCGGTAAGTGATAACGGAATATGCTGGTATATGAGGAGAGAGTGTTGGATCAATTTCCAGAATCCGCTAATGCTTTTATAATATCCTATGGACATCTCTGTGTTGGTTATTAAATTTTGTAATCAGTCGAGTATGTTGATGTTTGATGCTTTTAACCGTGTTTTTTGGAAAAAGGAGCTCATGACTAGATTGAATAAAGGCTCTCCTGAAAGCCTTTTTGAGACAAAAATGGGAATATCCCCGGCTGAGTAGTCTCTGCCTGGGGAGATTACCCTCAAGGTGGAAACCCTCATCCATGGAGCAATTCCTCAATCTGAGGTACTGGCTATATGGGATGGATTGAACTAGAGGTAGGGGATGTGCACTGGATGCATGCAAGATGGTGTTCCCCACAGTCGGAAAAGCCCACTGGAGAGACAACCATCTGCATTCTTGTGAATTTTGACATCTAGAAATGTAATTGCAGTGTCACTGTAGGACATGGTAAAGTTTAAATCAAAGTTATTTTTATTGATGGCTAACACGAATGCATTCAGCATATCACCCGAGCCTTCCCAAATAATGAATATATCGTCGATATATCGATACCAAGTGGTAATATGGCATATTAGTGATGACAGTTCCTCATCATCCAGCAGAGACTGCTCCCGCTCCCCCAGGTGCAGGTTGGCATAGGAGGGGGCGCAACAGGTCCCCATAACCACCCCCTGCACCTGGAGGTAGTGGGAGCCATCAAAGGTGAATGTGTTATGAGATAGAATAAATTCAAATGCTGTAGTAATGAAGTGGTTGATCTTCCTATCATACTTGTGTGATTGGGAGAGAATATGCTTAATTGCAACAATACCGAGATGGTGGGGGATGGAGCTATAGAGTGCTGCCACATCTAGTGACACCAATAGGCTCTCGGGGTTTAAGTATACATTTTCAAGATTATGTAATAAGTGTATGGTATCTTTTATATATGACGGTAGGTTTGTCACATGCGGTCTTAGGTGGGCATCTATGTATCTGCTCAGATCTTCAGTAATGCTACCCCTTCCTGATACAATAGGTCTTCCAGGTGGGAACTGGGTCTCCTTGTGTATTTTGGGTAGACAATACAGAGTGGGAATTTTGGGATGTTTAGTACGGGTAAATTCCCAGATGTCTTTATTGATAGCACCATTAGGAAAAGCATCATCAATAAGTGAGTAAAATTTATCATAGAATTTCTCAATAGTATTTTTTGATATTTGTTTATACCAGGAATCATTCTGAATAATTTTTCGGCACATTGTTTTATATTGTGTATTTGTCATAATGACAATATTTCTTCCTTTGTCTGCAGGTTTTATAGTTACTGAATGCTGGGCCTTAAGAGATTGTAGAGCAACCATTTCTTCTTTTGTTAGATTCGTCCTGCGTTTATGTCTATGGATTTTTTTGATGTCTGCAGTTACAAAATTCACAAATGTGGCCAGGTTGGGGTTGTCAGACAAAGGTGGAAATCTGTCAGATGTAGTCATATTGACTGGTGGTTCAGTTTTAGTGTCAACATGTTGTTGCAGAAGAGCTTCAATGTCCACCGTATCAATCAAGTCGGTGGGATCAGATTCTTCTAGCAAGCTAAGTAAGTCATCCAGTGCCTCATCCGTGTTTGGAATCTGTGACTGTAGTATAGTTTCTTTGGAATATATACTTTTGAAAAGGAGTCTTCTAACAAATAAATGAACATCTTTGATAACTTCAAATGTGTCAATATCAGAGTTTGGGCAAAAATGAAGGCCCTTACTCAAAAGTGATTTTTCAGCTGTGGAGAGTTCATTCGTAGTAGACAGATTATATAGCATAATAGCATTGAGTGTGTTGGTGTTATCAACATTTATTTCACTATGTGTCTCTGTTGTTATGTATCGTGTCTCTAGTCGAGACGGGGAAAATCCCCATTTTGACCTCTAGTGGTAGTTAAAGTGTCATGCATAGGGAATACACCCGTGCAAAGAAAAGTATTTGAACCATCACCTAAAGGCCCAAGGGGGCGAGTATTAGAAACACCACATGTATTACCTTTACCAGAATAGGGAGCAGTTCCGAAAGTCGGAGGTATAGGATGTTCTTGTGTTGGTGTTGATTCGATTACACGTTTCTTTTCTGTTGGATCATCTTGTGATTATGACCGTTTCGTCTTTTGTGATTCCCTATTGCTGTGCTGTGTGCTCTGTGAGAAGGAAGAAGCAGTAGATGAGTTAAACGTAGAGTTGGTTTCTCTGACATTATGATTGAAATTCCTTTGTCTGTTTCCTATATGGCCTGGTTTATTGCTTTGATGCCACTTGTAGACTTTTCCCTCCTGGAAAGCCCTTTCACCCCTCCAAAATTTCTTCTCTTTTATCGCTAAATTATCCCGGGTGAAGTAATCCAAATGATTTTTGATTCTTTCCTCCTGATCTTTGAAGTTAGCCGCACTTTTTAAGTGTCGCAGCTTGGAATATATTTGGTCAATATCTTTGTCAAGATTGATCATACATTTGCGATATTCTTCATTGAGGAGTTTCATCATAGACATAGTACATTTTTGTAAATTAAAAGGAAAAAAGAAAACCGCGCTTAGTCAAAAAATACTAAACATTGAAAAATAAGTGATGTAAATGAAAAATCACAATTAAATTGAATTCATAAAGTGTAGTCCAAAGAGCAGCAGCTTAATGTGTGATAACACAAATAAGGATATAAAAAGAAAGAAAGGAAGCTGCGCTAATTACCGGAAAGTCCATACAATTGCTTGTAGATAAATTGGCAAACAGTTCAATCTTAATAAATCAAACAGGGTGAACCAAATCAAACGTGCCACCACCTAAAGAAAAACCTGCTTACCAGCTGGCAAGCAAAGTCGGGCAGGTGGCTTCAACCCAGCCAGGGCCTTTGCTTGTACAGAAGATCAGCTGATAGACTAAAAGCTGGATGGTTAGATGGATGTTCAAAACGCTCCGGACATTATACGACCTGCAGACAGTATCTGAGGAGAAGTTCACTGCGACATAACAGGGATAAACTGGTGAGAAATTCCACAGTGCCCTGTCAGTGCCATACAGAAAAGTTGAAAAATGTTTTTGGACTGCTGGCCTGGAGAGGCCGACAGGTCTGAAAAATTGAGGACTTGTGAGCATCTGACCATCCTAGTGGAAAGCAGGGGATCAATTTACATTTTTGTAAAATATTTTCCCATTTTTTCTTAAAGGTTGCATAAACCTCCTCTAAAATAGGAAAAATCTGTATTCTTAGGCCAAAAGGGTTAATTTCTCTCTCTTATATACCTCTCAAAACTCTCTGTGTGCCAAAATAGAGCTGCTTTTTTCTCCACCATTTTCCCTAGGAGAATAGTGAAGTTACTTCAGATTGGGAAGATTCTTTTGTGTCATGCTTTTTGTAGTAACTAGCTATAAGGGCCTCCCATTCCTGTTCCCGAAACATAACCCAAAAAACAGCTTGCCTATATGTAGAAAAGTATTTGAAAAGATGGAAAATAAAAAATAGAATTTTTCTTTTTCAATTTTGTAGTATAAAAAATTATAGAAATTCTGCAAGTTAATTACAAATGTATGCTCCCACAAAGTTGGGAAAAAAACTTGAGTATAAATAATTGTGATAGTGGCAGTCCCTAGTCTGCTTGTCTTCAGCAAACTGTTTGCAAGCTTGCTTGTGCATCATCTTTAGAAGAGGCTTCCTTCTGGGACGACAGCCATGTAGACTAATTTGATGTAGTGTGTGGCGTATGGTCTGAGCACTGACAGGCTGACCCCACACCCCTTCTACCTCTGCAGCAATGCTGGCAGCACTCATACATCTATTTCCCAAAGACAACCTCTAGATATGACGCTGAGCACATGCACTCAACTTCTTTGGTCGACCATGGTGAGGCCTGTTCTAAGTGGAACCTGTCCTGTTAACTACTTCAGTCCCGGAAGATTTGGCTGCTCAATGACCAGGCCATTCTTTGCGATATGGCACTGTGTCGCTTTAACTGACAATTGCGCCCTCGTGCAACGCTGTACCCAAACAAAATTGAGCTTTCTTTTGGTGGTTTTTATTTTTTACGCTATAAACAAAAGAAGAGTGACAATTTTGAAAAAAAACACAATATCTTTTACTTTTTGCTATAATAAATATCCCACATTTTTTTTCAAAAAAAATAATTTTTGCCTCAGTTTAGGCCGATATGTATTCTTCTACATATTTTTGGTAAAAAAAAAAAAAATCGCAATAAGCGTATATTGATTTGTTTGCGCAAAAGTTATAGCGTCTAAAAATAGGGGATAGATTTATGGCATTTTTATTTATTTATTTAATTTTTTTACTAGTAATGGCGGCGATCTGCGATATTGCGACAGACAAATTGGACCCTTTTGACACATTTTTGGGACCATTGACAATTATACAGCAATCAGTGCTATAAAAATGCACTGATTACTGTATAAATGTCACTGGCAGGGAAGGGGGTAACACTAGGAGACGATAAAGGGGTTAACTGTGTTCCCTAGATGTGTTCTAACTTTAGGGGGGATGGGAATGACTAGGGGAAGAGAGAGATCGGTGTTCAAACTTAGTATGAACACACAATCTGTCTCCTCTCCCCTGAAAGAACTGGGATTTGTGTGTTTACACACACAGATCCTGGTTCTTGCTCTGTCACGAGCGATCGCGGGTGCCCGGCGGTCATCGCACCCGCCGGGAACTCACATCGGCTGCAGGCGGGTGCAGCCCCTAGTGGCCAAAAAGGCAAAGCGATGTAAGGTAAGGTCGTTTCGCTCAGCCGTGCCATTCTGCTGCAGTAAAACTGCGGCGGCTGGTCGGCAAGCAGTTAAACTGCTGTATGGTTTTGGCCACCGTGCTGCAGCTCAGTTTCAGGGTCTTGGCAATCTTCTTATAGCCTAAGCCATCTTTATGTAGAGCAACAATTCTTTTTTTCAGATCCTCAGAGAGTTCTTTGCCATGAGGTGCCATGTTAAACTTCCAGTGACCAGTATGAGAGAGTGAGAGCTATAACACCAAATTTAGCATGCCTGCTCCCCATTCACACCTGAGACCTTGTAACACTAATGAGTCACATGACACCAGGGAGGGAAAATAGTTAATTGGGCCCATTTTGGACATTTTCACTTATGGATGTACTCACTTTTGTTGCCAGCAGATTAGACATTAATGGCTGTGTTAACAAGCTGTACACTCACTACTTTACATTTTAGCAAAGTGTCATTTCTTCAGTGTTGTCACATGAAAAGATATAAAAAAATATTTACAAAAATGTGAGGGTGTACTCACTTTTGTGAAATACTGTATATATACAAAGTACCGTGCAAAAGTTTTAGGCAGGTATAAAAAATTCTGTAAATTAAGAATGCTTTCAGAAATAGAAGTGTTAATAGTTTATTTTTTCGTCTCTTCATGTAATACCAGACAGACTTGATGATGATGAGATCAGGGCTCTGTGGGGTCCAAACCATCACTTCCAGGACTTCTTTACACTGAAGATAGTTCTTAAAGAGGAGGTCTTCCCACTCCTGCAAAAATTAAAAGCCAGCAGCTACACATACTACATCTGCTGACTTTTAATAATAGGACACTTACCTGTCCTGGAGTCCAGCGATGTCTTATATTAGCTGTTGGGTGCTTCCGCCACCATTGCCAATAAGGGAAGCCAGTAGTGGAGCATTACGGCTTCACACCAGTTCCCTACTGCACATGCGCAAGGCACTGCTGTGCTCTCCTTCTGGCACAGTGGCAGAGGAAGGAGGAGGGAGCCGAGTTGCTGACGTAATGCACCGGGGCCCGGACTCCCAGAAGTGGGGATAGGGTACCTGTCAAAGACAGTTATCTGCTCCCCCCCCCCTGTAAAGTGGCAAATGTGGCACCGGAGGGGGGGAGACAAATGAGCGGAAGTTCCACTTTTGGCTGGAACCCTGCTTTAATGACATAGGCTGTATGTTTGGAGTCGTTGTCCTGCTGTGGAATAAATTTGGGACCAATCGCATGCCTCCCTGATAGTATGGCATGATGGATGAATGGCTGAATTTCTCAGCATTGATCGGGCAACACTGAGCACTGTAGACGCAGTGGTCGGCCAAGGAATCTTAATGCAGCAGGCCAGTCAAGCTGCAGGAAGAAGCGGAGGGTCAGGTAAGTATATCTCCATTTATTGTTCCCCTAGTCATAAACTAGCAGTTAATGGTGGCAGTTTGGGCACATCCCCGCTGCGAGGATCATTTTTATTTGCCCAGAGTTGGGCTTTAAGCTAATATTAGGCCCAGTACACCGTGGGATGACCTTCAAAAATCTTCTTTACTCTCCTCCATTTTGCAAGGAAAGTATTTAGTTTCAAGTCATTTATGTCACCTACTGCAGAGGGCCTCTTTGATGAATGTATTTAAAAAAACAAGACGCTACTAAGGCTTCCATTGCGTGTATTGCTTTATCAGATTACAGAGCCTGTATTATTTCACTGATACACTTTTTATTCAACTATAAATCACAATCTAGAAGAACAAGAAAACCCAATAAAGGCATGTAAGCTGCAGTTAAGATAATGGGTAGCAAATAAGATTTTATAACATTTAACAGCTCTGCTGCGGAGGGAGGCAGGTACAAGATAGCAGCATAGTTACCATTGTCTTATGTGTACAAATGAAGTTATGTCCCTGTCATTAGACCAGGCTGTGCCGCACAAGGATGTGTACAATATTTTAAAACTTGATTTCAGGCTGCACAGCACAATAAACAATATAGTCATTTTTAGATGTTATTCTTACATTAGTCCTATAGGAATCTTCCAGTTCAGAGCATACAGATAAATTATTATGAAAGGGAAACATAATACTTATGTGAAAAAGATAATATCTTTACCAAATTCGGGCCACTGGTTGAAAAATGCACTTAAGGCTTTATCCATTATTACAAGCTGTTACATACAATTATTGAGTAAAGAGTTTTTGTGTTGTAACAAGATAAGAAGTAGGACTAGTGTTTATTGTTTTAAAGAGCTTAAAAGAGAAGTATGGGTTTGTATTTTTTTTTTTTTTTTTTTTAGAATCATACTTACCTCCGGTGGATGTAGCATCGGTCGATCCCCTGGCGCCTCTGCACTGAGAAACGAGCGATCTAAGATCGCCGATCCCTCAGTTCTGACAGTTCCCAGAGCAGAGAGCCCTTAAACTGTCAGCTGCAGCTCTCTGCTCTTCTTCCTCTTCGCTCATTGGAGTGCTGAGCTGTGGAGGGGTGGGGACTGGCCATCTCAGGCTCTCTGCTGTTCGCTGAGAGGCAGAGCCGCGTGTCAGTCCAGGCACCTGGCGGATCCAGACTCCCATTGTCGGGATGACGCCGTGCCTGGACTGATATCCATGACGTCAGCAGAGAGCGGACTTCAGCCCGCTCTCTGCTGAAAACGGGTCACAGGAGTGGAAAACGAATTGCACTCCTGTGATCCATAGGAGAAGTCCAGCCAAAGCTTCTCCTTTAACCACTTGCTGACCGCCTCACGCTGATATACGTCAGCAGAATGGCACAGGCAGGCAGAATCACGTACCCATACGTGATCTGCCTCCCGCTGGTGGGGGGTCCGATCGGACCCCCCCCCGGTGCCAGAGGCGGTCGGCTCGAGTTCGCGGGCGATGAGAGGTGAGGGGGAGGCCATCCATTGTTGGCCACCCCCTCCCGATCGCTCCCGGCGAATGAAAATGCTTCCTCTCCCTCTGTAATGTAAACAGAGGGAGAGGAAGTGATGCCATCCCTCCTCGAGCCGGTCTTTTCGTTCCGGCGCTGAGGAGAGAAGACATTCAAGTAAGTGCACCAACACTACACTTCCAGTAGAACACGCCAGGCACACTTTTCACCCCCCATCACCCCCCGATCACCCCCCGATTACCGCCTGTACCCCCTGTCACACTGACACCAATAGCAGTTTTTTTTTTTCGCATTGGTGTCAGTTTGTGACAGTTATAAGTGTTAGGGCAGTTAGGTTAGCCCCCTTTAGGTCTAGGGTACCCCCTAACCCCCCCAATAAAGGTTAACTCCTTGATCACCCCCCGTCGCCAGTGCCGCTAAGCGATCGTTTTTCTGATCGCTGTATTAGTGACACAGGTGACGCTACTTTGGGAGGTAAGTATATAGGTTCGCTGTCAGTGTTTTATAGCGACAGGGACCCCCATATACTACCTACTAAAGGTTTTAACCCCCCTGATTGCCCCCTAGTTAACCCTTTCACCAGCGATCACTGTATAAGTGTTACGGGTGACACTGGTTAGTTAGTTTGTTTTTTATAGTTTATTATAGTTTATTATAGTTTTAGGGCACCCACCGTTTATTACCTTATAAAGGTTTAACCCCCTAATTGCCCGGCGGTGATATAAGTTACGTTTTTAGGATCAGATAAGGTCTGCATCACCCCAGGCAGCGCCAGGTTAGCGTCAGTACCGCTAAAACCCACGCACGCAGCATACACCTCCCTTAGTGCTATAGTATCTGAACGGATCGATATCTGATCCGATCAGATCTATACACCCCAGCAGTTTAGGGTTCCCATAAACACAGTGTTAGCGGGATCAGCCCAGATACCTGCTAGCACCTGCGTTTTGCTCCTCAGCCCAGCCCAGCCCACCCAAGTGCAGTATCGATCGATCACTGACACTTACAAAACACTAAGCACACATAACTGCAGCGTTCGCAGAGTCAGGCCTGATCCCTGCGATGGCTAACAGTTTTTTGGTAACGTTTTGAATCAGTCGCTAACAGTCAGGAGCTTTTTTGCCTGCGAGTCTCACTAGTGTACCCCTAAATTTAGAGCCCAAAATGGTAAATCGAAGGTACACTAGTGAAGAGGCCTACATGTTTCTGAGCATGACAGATAGTGAAGAGGAAGTCACTCTAGTCCCATGACAGATAGCTCTGACGACGGAGTTGTGGTCCCTGCTAAGGTCAGGCGTACCAGACCCCAAACTTCTTCTGTCCTTGAAGTGCAAGAACCGCAGGGCTCTCGTATGGAGCAGAGAAGTACCAGTGCCGCTATTCCTTCTGGTGAACTGGCAAGCACCAGCGGCCTAGTACACCCTGGTCGTACATCCAGCACTGCAGTATAAAGGGTGACGTGGCGAGTCCCATAAGTGCAGTTCAAGCTGGCGAGGTGGCAAGCACAAGTAGTGTCCCGCTGCCACCAAGAAGACGAACACAGGCCCGTCGTGCCCATAGTGCCCTTCCTGCTGCATTCGCCAATCCAAATTGGGAACCCACCACTTCTACAGCACCCGTACTTCCCCCATTCACTGGCCAACCCGGAATTCAGGTGGAAACAGTTGACTTTACGCCACTGGATTTTTATTCGCTGTTTTTCACCGAAGATCTCTATAGATCTATTGTGGACCAAAGCAATTTGTACGCTGGTCAACACATCGCCACTATTCCCCAGTCCTCCCTTGCCAGAGATTGGAGACCAATTACGGTTTCCGAATTTAAGACCTTTCTGGGCCTTTCCCTCCTGAAGGGCATAACTAAAAAGAGTGAGTTGCGGTCATATTGGTCCACTGACCAATTCACCATATGCCCGTGTTCTCTGCCTCCATGACCAGGGCACGATACGAGCAGATTTTGCGGTTCATGCACTTCAACGACAATGAACTCTGTCGTCCTCGTGGAGACCCTGGATACGAACAGCTCTACAAAATTCGGCCCCTCGTAAACCACTTCAACCAGCGTTTAGCAGACTTATTTACTCCCCATCAAGTTGTCTGCGTTGATGAGTCCCTGATTAAATTTTCTGGCCGCTTGTCATTCAAACAGTACCTTCCCAGCAAGCGTGCCAGATACGGGGTCAAGATGTATAAGCTCTGTGACAGGGCCACAGGCTATACATGTAGATTTATGGTTTACGAGGGCAAAGATAGTCACATAGAGCCGACAAACTGCCCTGACTACATAGGAAGCGCTGACAAGATAGTGTGGGACTTGGTGTCACCCTTATTCGGAAAGGGGTACCACTTGTACGTGGACAATTATTACACAAGCGTGCCACTTTTTAGTCACCTTTTTGATCAACAGATTGGAGCATGCGGCACCGTGCGACCTAATCGCCGGGGCTTTCCCCAGCGGCTTGTAGATTCCCGTCTTAGGCTGGGGGAGAGAGCCTGCTTGCAGTGTAATAATTTGCTCGCTATGAAGTGGAGGGACAATAAGAATGTTTTCGTTCTTACCTCACTTCATGCAGACACGACGACCCAAGTTACTACGGCGACTGGTGTTGTGGAGAAACCCCTCTGTGTCCACGAATATAACCAAAATATGGGAGGGGTGGACCTCAACGACCAGTTGTTGGCGCCGTACCTAGTTGCCCGTAAGGCCAGACGCTGGTACAAAAAATTGTCTGTTTATTTATTTCAATTGGCTTTGCTGAATGCTCATGTGCTATACAGAGCTTCAGGACGGACTGGATCCTTCCTTAAATTCCAGGAAGAGATCGTCAGAGCCCTTCTGTTTCCAGACGGTGCTCCACCTCACCTTCCCCAAAGAAATGCAGTAAGCCGGCTGCATGAGAGGCATTTTCCTTATGTCCTCCAGAGTACCCCTACCCAACGAGCCCCCCAAAAAAGATGTCGTACCCGACCACATTCGTTAAAAATAGCTTCGCATAATGTCCAGGGACGCCGCAAGGCTTTTCAGAGCTACCACTCTAGAGGCCTTGATATTGTTCTACTCCAGGAAAACCATTTCCCAGTCAGTTATAACCCCACCTTTCTACACCGCACGTTCCCGACTTTTTTCCTGGCGAATGCTGATAGCAAGGATCCGGAGGGCAGGTACATTCTAATAAAAGGAAGTATAGGGGGGATTCTGTACTCTATTATCTCCTATTACGCACCTAATCAAAGACAGGCTTGTTTCTTCACCTCTATGCTGTCGATCCTATCCCCTCACCTGGAAGGCAGGGTGATCATGGGTGGTGACTCTAACATCACTTTTGATCAACTGCTGGACAAGTCCTCTCATGGGAGATCTCGGCTTAAGAATCCGCCCACTCAAAGCCTCAAAATTGCCCGCCTAATATATGACATGGGCTTGATAGACGTGTGGAGGGAACTAAACCCCACGACAAAAGACTATACCTATTTCTCGGCACCTCATAATACCTACGCCAGAATTGACCATATATTCCTTCCAAATTCAGATATCCACACAGCATCCCATGCCTCCATACAGGAAGTCCCCTGGTCGGACCACTCCTTAGTGACACTTAAAATCTTCTGCTCCCTCTCACCCTCTGGGCCTCCACAGTGGCGCCTAAGTAAATCACTACTACCCAACCCTGTCCACTGCATAATTTTAGAAAAAGAAATCAGGGAGTTTTTCCATCTCAATGATACAGGAGACATTTCTCCAAGCGTTCTCTGGGGAGCACACAAGGCCGTACTGAGAGGGAAAATGATCCAAATGGCGTCTCAACTCAAAAAGGAAAGGAAAGCGGATCTTTTGCAATTGGAAAGGGAATTCCATTCCCTTAGTAGGTCCCATAAAGCTGACCCGTCTTCCGCAACCCTGACCAAGTTGGAAGCTTCCCGAGTAGCGCTCAATCTGGCCCTTACATCCAATGCAGATAAACATCTGACTTGGCTAAGTGGCAGATTCTATATCCAAGCAAATAAAATTGGTCCCCAGTTGGCCGCTAAACTATCTCCCAAAATAAAAACCTTCTCACTGCCCAAGATCAGATCCCTGTCGGGAACTCTCACCCAAAACCCCCAAAAGATCTTGGAAACCTTCCAGGCTTTTTATTCCAAGCTTTACTCAGCTCCTGACTCTAACAACTCAGACTCCATTGATTCCTTCCTGAATAGCCTCGATATTCCTACACTTTCGGATTCTCATAGGTCCATTATGGAATCTCCCTTCAGGGTGGAGGAAATTCACAAAGTCATAAAGAACCTCAAAACAGAATCAGCCCCAGGCCCTGACGGCTTTTCCGCACATTATTATAAAGCTTTTTCAGAAGCCCTCTCTCCTTATCTGGCCCGCCTCTTTAATTCTCTTCGCGCGGGGTCCCCCCTGGAACCGACAGCCAACTTGGCATACATATCAGTAATCCCCAAACAGGGCAAGGACCCCAGTAATGTATGCAACTATAGGCCAATCTCGCTGATTAATAATGATTTAAAGATTATGACGAAAATTCTGGCAAACAGACTGGCTTCCTTCATTGCTAACTATATCCACAAGGACCAGGTGGGGTTTATCCCCGGAAGACAGGGGCCGGACCAGATCAGGAGAGCGGTAGACTTAATTTCCCTCATGCAATTGTCATGGGATGGGGGGCCTTCTCAACCAGGATATGTCCTTTCAATAGACCTCCAAAAGGTCTTTGACACGGTCACCTGGCCATACGTTAACGGAAATGGGGCTTTAGCCCGGACTTCATTACCACCATATCGTCCCTTTATTCCTCCCCTAAAGCACGTATTAAAATACAAGGCCATCTTTCTGAAGAATTCTCTATTTTGCAGGGGACTAGACAAGGTTGCCCTCTTTTGCCGATCCTATTCGCAATAGCGATAGAAACTTTGGCTCTGGCCATAAGACAAAACCCTGACATTCATGGAGTGCAATGTGGCCAAAAGATTCATAAATGCGCCCTCTTTGCCGATGACGTCCTCTTGTTCATCACCTCCCCCCTCATCTCCACCCCCAACATCCTACAACTACTTGTTTGGCTGCATTTCGGGACTTCAGGTCAACATGGCCAAATCAATGGCTCTGAATATTTCTACCCCCCATGATCTGGTGGAGAGGCTCAAGACCCACTTTCCCTTCTCCTGGTGCGATTCCTCTCTACCCTACTTAGGTATCTTCTTATCAGCGAAAATAGAACGTCTCTACCACCACAATTACCCCCCAATGCTCAAGAAACTCTCTGATGATCTCTTGCATTGGGCCCGGTATAAAATGTCCTGGTTAGGTAGAATTAATTCGGTCAAAATGACATTACTCCCTAGGATCCTATATCTCTTTCGCTCCCTCCCTATTCCAATCTGAAAACACACACTAGACAAATTACAGGCTTCAATCACCAGATTCATCTGGTGGGGGGCGGGACATCGCTTTTCCAAAAAGGTGCTATACCGGCCAAAGAAAAAAGGGGGCCTAGGTCTCCCTAATTTATGGTGGTATTATCAAGCCGCACAACTTTGCCAATTTTCAGCTATTTACTCTAAAGGCCCCAGGCCTGATTGGGTGGATATTGAACGCCAGGCCACTCCCAACCATACTCTAGACTTCCTGGTTTGGAGACCACAAAAGGACAGACCCCCGATTCTTTCCCCCTCCTTGTCTCACTCAATGGCCCTGTGTGATACACTATATAAAAGACATTACCTGACCTCCCCATGGCTACCCCTGGCACACATTTTCCACAATCCACAATTCCCATCGGGTATGAACATCAAGGCTTTTAGGTGGTGGCTCGACAAGGGCCTTTACAGAATAGGGCAATTCTTCATTATCTCTGGTCCTATCTCACTTAAGTACTGCATCTCTAAATTGGAGATGCCAGCATCAGAGACTTTCCGCTATTACCAATTATCACACTTTTTGCGTGGGATCTGGAAAAGCTTGACAGCCCCGCTCTCGGTTACTTACTACGAATTCTCCTCAGCCATAGGTGTAAGGGGAGGAATTTCCCTAATATACTCTGCACTAGCGGAGCCCCGGGAGAAAGCGAATTATATGTTGCAGTGGGAGCGAGATCTGCTACTGGATTGGGACATGGATACTTGGCATACTTGTTTCTCCCGATCCTTTAAGGGCATGCTTAGTTCCTCTCTGCTGGAGGCAGATCTTAAAGTCATGACCAGGTGGTATCTGGTACCCACTCGTATTACTAAATTTTATCCACATTCATCGCCCCTCTGTTTCAGAGGTTGTGGCCATATAGGCTCCCTACTTCACACTTTTTGGGAATGTCCCAAAATTAGAGGGTTTTGGAATGGAATCTTTTCTCTCATCCGCAAATCCACAGGCTTTGCAGTCCAACAAAGCCCCACCATAGCTCTCCTAAATGACAACATCCCGAAAGTACCTAAATTATCTTGGTCTCTGATTCACTTCATCTTGCTTGGGGTCAAGATTACGCTAGCTCACGCCTGGAAAAAACCTTCGGTATCCCTTCGCCAGGCCAAACAGAAAATTTCCGGATTATGACGCAGGAGAAGGTCTCGAGCAGAATTTGAGACACCTCTGATGAATTCAGACTTATTTGGGAACCCTGGGCGCGTTTCTTGGGTATATCACTTCTTACCTGATTCTATATAATGTCTAGGTAGCCCCCAGGTTCTGGACGGCTCCGGGCCCTCCTCTTTCTCCGCGAGGATTCTTGCTCCTAACATTCTCCTACCTCTTCCTCTCTTCCCCCGCTTTTGCCCCTCTGTTCTTCCTCCTTCTCTCCCTTTCCTCCTACTATCTTCTTTCTAAACCCCACTAAGTGTTATTTGCACAGGTTGAGAGTAACGGACCTTGCAGAACTCTCCTTCACTCTTTACTCATCCTTTAATTGCAAGTTAATGCTGTACACTCTAATGCCCCGTACACACGGTCGGATTTTCCGACGGAAAATGTGTGATAGGACCTTGTTGTCGGAAATTCCGACCGTGTGTAGGCTCCATCACACATTTTCCATCAGTTTTTCTGACACACAAAGTTTGAGAGCAGGATGAAAAATTTTCCGACAACAAAATCCGTTGTCGGAAATTCCGATCGTGTGTACACAAATCCGACGGACAAAGTGCCACGCATGCTCAGAATAAATAAAGAGATGAAAGCTATTGACAACTGCCCCGTTTATAATCCCGACGTACGTGTTTTACGTCACCGCGTTTAGAACGATTGGATTTTCCGACAACTTTGTGTGACCGTGTGTATGCAAGACAAGTTTGAGCCAACATCCGTCTGAAAAAATCCTAGGATTTTGTTGTCGGAATGTCCGAACAAAGTCCGACCGTGTGTACGGGGCATAAGAATGGAAACATCCACAACATAGTGGTTTAGCATGTACCACCTCTAATCTTTGGGGATAGTCCCCTGTATAAGTGATATCATTTCTTACATTATTGTTGGGCTCATAATGTTACTAATCGTTGCAACAGAGTTTTTGTTTTGTTCAACGATGGGTGGTCCGTGAGTTCAGGAGGGGACCAGGGAAGGTATTTTTGAACCCCCAGTGCTCCACTCGGTTGGTCTGCGCACAGCAGGTTCCCATTCGGGGTGCGTGGCCTACCCTTGAGGAGCCCTGGTGCCTGCAAGCTTTAGCTTCCCTATCCTGACCTCCGGCAGCCATTCTTTAGGAGATAGAGTCTTTGATGATGCCCTAGAGTTTATAGGTGTTTACACTTTTATTTTGAAGCTGATTTTGATTTTGCTGTTGCAGGTACATGTACACCTCGCTTCTAATGTTATTAACATTGTTGTGTTATCTTTTTTGGTCTATGCCAATTTGATACCTCTGTACTGTTATTTATTTTCCAATAAACAGTATTTAAACGTTAAAAAAAAAAAATGTCGTGTCTGCAGCAAGCGCGGATTTAGGCGTGACACCCGGTATTGTTGTCCCTCCTGTCCTGACAATCCTGGTCTACGCATTGGTGAATGTTTTGAACGCTACCATACACTAGTTGAGTGTTAGCGTAGGGTACAGCACTGCACAGACTAGGACACACTTTCACAGGGTCTCCCAAGATGCCATCGCATTTTGAAAGACTCAAACCTGGTACCAGTTAAAAAAGTTAAAGTTACTAAAAAAAGTGTAAAAAAATAAAAAATAAAAAAAATAAAAATACAAAAAAATATAAAATAAAAAAACAAAAATAGTTGTTGTTTGATTGTTCTCTCTCTATTGTTCTGCATTCTATACTGCAATGTTTTATTGTTATGTTTTTATCATGTTTGCTTTATAGGTATGCGATTTTTTTATACTTTGTTTTTTTATTGTTAACCACTTTTTTGTTTTCAGGTACGCCATTCAGCTGCAGAGCGGATTTATTTATCTTGACAGCAACAGCGTTTGCTCCCACGATACATAAAGCCGTGACTCCAGCGCTGTCGGAGGTGATTTCACCACCACAGTTACATACTTCAGCATATATGCCGAAGCGTGGGGGCAGCAGTGGGTGGAGGAGCAATTTGCTCCTGCCTTTTGCGGGAGGATGCCCCCATGCTTCGGCATATATATACGGTGCATGTATGCCCATCATTAGAAGTGGATGGATGAAGAGAGGTATTCTAATGGTGGGCATACCCACCGATCAATATCTTTTTTTCGTTCAGCCCACAGGCTGCATGAAAAAAAAGTTTACAATATATGCCCAACAAGGACCAGCAATGTACTGGTATGTTGCTGGACTTTGAGTGGTTATACCAGAATGATGCCTGCAGGTTTAGGTATCATCTTGGTATCATTCTTTTCAGCCAGCGGTCGGCTTTCATGTAAAAGCAATCCTAGCGGCTAATTAGCCTCTAGACTGCTTTTACAAGCAGTGGGAGGGAATGCCCCCCCACCGTCTTCCATGTTTTTCTCTGGCTCTCCTGTCCCAACAGGGAACCTGAGAATGTAGCCGGTGATTCGGCCAGCTGACCATAGAGCTGATCAGAGACCAGAATGGCTCCAAACATCTCTATGGCCTAAGAAACCGGAAGCTACGAGCATTTCATGACTTAGATTTCGCCGTATGTAAACAGCGCCATTGGGAAATTGGGAAAGCATTTTATCACACCTATCTTGGTGTGGTCAGATGCTTTGAGGGCAGAGGAGAGATCTAGGGTCTAATAGACCCCAATTTTTTCAAAAAAGAGTACCTGTCACTACCTATTGCTATCATAGGGGACATTTACATTCCCTGAGATAACAATAAAAATGATTAAAAAATAATAAAGAAAAAAAAAAATAAAGCACCCCTGTCCCCCTCTGCTCTCGCGCAAAGGCGAACGCAAGCGTCGGTCTGGCGTCAAATGTAAACAGCAATTGCACCATGCATGTGAGGTATCACCGTGAAGGTCAGATCGAGGGCAGTAATTTTAGCAGTAGACCTCCTCTGTAAATCTAAAGTGGTAACCTGTAAAGGCTTTTAAAGGCTTTTAAAAATGTATTTAGTTTGTCGCCACTGCATGTTTGTGCGCAATTTTGAAGCATGTCATGTTTGGTATCCATGTACTCGGCCTAAGATCATCTTTTTTATTTCATCAAACATTTGGGCAATATAGTGTGTTTTAGTGCATTAAAATTTAAATGTTTTTTCCCCAAAAAATGTGTTTGAAAAATCGCTGCGCAAATACTGTGTGAAAAAAAAAATGAAACACCCACCATTTTAATCTGTAGGGCATTTGCTTTAAAAAAATATATAATGTTTGGGGGTTCAAAGTAATTTTATTGCAAAAAAAAATATTTTTTTCATGTAAACAAAAAGTATCAGAAAGGGCTTTGTCTTCAAGTGGTTAGAAGAGTGGGTGATGTGTCACATAAGCTTCTAAATGTTGTGCATAAAATGCCAGGACAGTTCAAAACCCCCCCAAATGACCCCACTTTGGAAAGTAGACACCCCAAGCTATTTGCTGAGAGGCATGTCGAGTCCATGGAATATTTTATATTGTGACACAAGTTGCGGCAAAAAGACAATTTTTTTAATTTTTTTTTTAATTTTTTGCACAAAGTTGTCACTAAATGATATATCGCTCAAACATGCCATGGGAATATGTGAAATTACACCCCCAAAATAAATTCCGTTGCTTCTCCTGAGTACGGGGATACCACATGTGTGAGACTTTTTGGGAGCCTAGCCGCGTACGGGACCCTGAAAACCAAGCACCGCCTTCAGGCTTTCTAAGGGCGTAAATTTTTGATTTCACTCTTCACTGCCTATCACAGTTTCGGAGGCCATGGAATGCCCATATGGCACAAACCCCCCCAAATGACCCCATTTTGGAAAATAGACACCCAAAGCTATTTGCTGAGAGGTATAGTGAGTATTTTGCAGACCTCACTTTTTGTCACAAACTTTTGAAAATTGAAAAAAGAAAAAAAAATACATTTTTCTTGTCTTTTTTCATTTTCAAAAACAAATGAGAGCTGCAAAATACTCACTGTGCCTCTCAGCAAATAGCTTGGGGTGTCTACTTTCCAAAATGGGGTCATTTGGGGGGGTTTTGTGCCATCTAGGCATTTTATGGCCTTCAAAACTGTGATAGGTAGTGAGGAGTGAAATCACAACTTTACGCCCTTAGAAGTCCTGAAGGCGGTGCTTGGTTTTCGGGGCCCCGTACGCGGCTAGGCTCCCAAAAAGTCCTAAATATGTGGTATCCCCGTACTCAGGAGAAGCAGCAAAATGTATTTTGGGGTGTAATTCCACATATGCCCATGGCATGTTTGAGCAATATATCATTTAGTGACAACTATGTGCAAAAAAAAAAATTGTCACTTTCCCGCAACTTGTGTCAAAATATAAAATATTCCATGGACTCAACATGCCTCTCAGCAAATAGCTTGGGGTGTCTACTTTCCAAAATGGGGTCATTTGGGGGAGTTTGTGCCATCTGGGCTTTTTATGGCCTTCAAAACTGTAATAGGTAGTGAGGAGTGAAATCAAAAATTTACGCCCTTATAAATCCTGAAGGCAGTGATTGGTTCCCAAAAAGTCCCACACATGTGGTATCCCCGTACTCAGGAGAAGCAGCTGAATGTATTTTGGGGTGCAATTCCACATATGCCCATGGCCTGTGTGAGCAATATATCATTTAGTGACAACTTTTTGTAATTTTTTTTTTATTTTTTGTCATTATTCAATCACTTGGGACAAAAAAATAAATATTCAATGGGCTCAACATGCCTCTCAGCAATTTCCTTGGGGTGTCTACTTTCCAAAATTGGGTCATTTGGGGGGGTTTTGTACTGCCCTGCCATTTTAGTACCTCAAGAAATGACATAGGCAGTCATAAACTAAAAGCTGTGTAAATTCCAGAAAATGTACCCTAGTTTGTAGACGCTATAACTTTTGCGCAAACCAATAAATATACGCTTATTGACATTTTTTTTACCAAAGACATGTGGCCGAATACATTTTGGTCTTTTTCCGTTTATAGCGCAAAAAATAAAAACGGCAGAGGTGATCAAATACCATCAAAAGAAAGCTCTATTTGTGGGAAGAAAAGGACGCAAATTTCGTTTGGGTACAGCATTGCATGACCGCGCAATTAGCAGTTAAAGCGACGCAGTGCCAAATTGTGAAAAGTGCTCTGGTCAGGAAGGGGGTAAATCCTTCCGGGGCTGAAGTGGTTAAAGTTGAAGTTTGGCCTAAATTACTCTATGAACATTAAATAGCCACATAATGCATGTACCTTGATAAATGCATGTCACCATGTTTTATTTCTGTCCAGCAATCTGCATTGGAAAATGATGGCCATTTACCTTCAACACCATGCATTGTAAGGTGTCACTCAGCTCCCCATGCTATCTATGTCATCAGAACACAGAGATAAACAACACCATGAGTTGCATAGTGTTGCAGTTTTCATCGGAACAGGTGTACCCATTGAAAGGTTTTCCCTCTACTACTGTTCTGGTGACAAATGTAAAATTTTAAGCTTACCATCATTTTCTTAGACTATGGACACCAAGACAGATAAAAGGGTTGAATCTCACTAGCAGGGACAAAATATTGTCACCCCCAAATATAGATTTTGTCATTGATGTGAGCAAAGGACTTTTATGTATAGGGGTTAAAATGTGAACAGGGACGCTGATGTATTAGGGTTCAAATGTGAACAGGGGTTTCTGATGTGAACATGGGGCTCTGATTTATAGGGGGATTCTGATGTATAAGTGGCTCTGATGTGAGCGGGGGCTTTACTGGAAGAGTTATTTTTTTTTTCAATGATTATTAATGTCAGAGCTCCTATAAATTAAAAGTATGACACATGGATTCTGATTTTAACTATGAACTGGTCTAGATGTTAACTGGCCAAAAGGTCATATTAATGTTGCCCAATACCAAAGTTAAAGTTGTGGACAAGTCAATTGAAGTCAGGGATCCTCATCAATGGAAAAAATTAGATATGCACTGCCAAAAAATTTGCTCGTTTTCGTTTCTTTTTTTTTTTCGTTTTTCAGGTCATTCGTTATTAGTAAATAAGTATATTCGTACATTCGTACATTTGTAAATTTGTACATTCGTACATTTGTAAATGATAAAATTTGTATATTTGTAAATTCATACATTCATACATTCGTAAACTAGAAAATTTGGGAATTTGAAAACCTCAAAATTCAAAAATCTGAAATAGTAACTAACTATTAAATTAAAGGTATTGTATTTCCTTTCAAATTTGGCTGTTAGTGAATGTAACGAATACGAATTTATCCGAAGTTACAAATTATCCGAAGTAACGAATGCCGCATCTAAACAAATGGAAAAGAACAAATTAATAATAAATAATAATAATAAAAAGTTTTTATTATTATTATTGTTATTTATTATTATTAATTCATTATGTTCCATTCGTTTGGATATGGCATTCCTTATTTGTTATTTGTTTCGGATAATTTGTAACTTCAGACAAATTTGTATTTGATACGTTCACTAACAGAGAAATTTAAAAGGAAATTACATTACCTATAATTTAACAGTTAGTAATAGTTAAGTTATTATTAGTTAAATATTATTTCAGAATTTCGAATTTCCGAATTTACAAATTTCGAATTTACTAATTTACGAATGTATGAATACGAATTTACAAATGTACGAATTAACGAATGTGCAAATGTACGAATTTACAGATGTACGAATGTACGAATTTACAGATGTACGAATTTACAAATTTTCGAATATTCGAATTTACGAATATTCGGAAAAATTCGTTAAATGGGTTTTCGTTAATTTGGATATTTCCAAATTAACAAATTTGTTGAAATTCGTTAAAAAACGAATTCGGAACGAAACGAATTGCACATGTCTTAGAAAAAATTGACTCCCCAAACAAGTTAAAAAACTTGTACACAATATCTGTGGTACAACTGGCCTTTTATTGTTCTCGATGAAAAGAAAAACCAACAGGCTAAAGAGAAGAGGTATATGGAACCATTTACTAAGTTTCAGCGTACACAGCTGGCCATTATTCTCAAAGTTGGTGGACACAATGAGAACTTGTTAAATAGGCTGTAATACTAAAAAATAAAAAGGGATCCTGTTCCCTTATAGCAGGTTAAACAGCACAGTGCTTGTGCTGTCTAATCTATCCCTTTTTATGCTGTAAAAAACCTGGTTGATCCTGCCTGTTCCTGTGCCCCCCCTCCCCCTTAGTGTGTTGAGTACAGTAATGGCTGCTAATCCTTGATGCCATAGTCAGGTTACGTGCCTCCGTCATTCCACTGCTCTCCTCTCTTCCCCCTCTCCCCCTCCCTGCCTGTCAGCTCCTGTGTGTGTGAGCCGATCTCTTCCCCCTCCCCTCCCCTACTGCTGCTATTAGTAGCTGGCAGTAAAGTTAAAGAAAGATTACTGCCAGCCCCTCTGTTCTATCAAGTCATACTACACTGTGTACATGTTTGTATGCAATTATGCCTCTAAATATCTTATTTCAGTTAGTTTCTGGACATCACGTGACCTCCGGCCACTCTCCAATTGGCAATAGGGGGAGCCAATCTGCGGGTCCGGGGGACACGATGTCTGCCAGGACCCATCGATCGTTTTAGCACTGGTCACTGTAATAATGTCACTGGTTCCCAAAAAAAGTGTCAAAAATGTCAGTTAGGTGTCCGATTCCTCCGCCGCAGTGTCGCAGTCCCGCTAAAAATCGCTGATCTCTGCCATTACTAGTAAAAAAATAAATAAAAATGCCATAAAATGATCCCATAGTTTGTAGACGCGATAACTTTTGCACAAATTATACAATACACGTTTATTGGGATTTTTTTACCAAAAATATGTAGCAGAATACATATTGGTCTAAATTGATGAAAAAAATTGATTTTTTACATTTTTCTATATGTTTTATAAAAAAAGTAAAAAATATTGGGTTTTTTCAAAATTGTATGTCTTTTTTTGTTTCTAGAGCAAAAAATAAAAACCGCAGAGGTGATCAAATACCACCAAAAGAAAATTCTATTGTGGGAAAAAAAGGACATAAATTGTATTTGGGTATCGCAGCATCGCTAGACCACGCAATTGTCAATTAGAGTAACGCAGTGCCGTATCGCAAAAAAATGGCCTGGTCACGAAGGGGGTTAAAACCTTCCGGGGCTGAAGTGGTTAAGGAATATCGTTATAAGTGAAACCTTAGTGTCTGTGTCATATCTCAATTTCACTGTTATTTATGGTGTTTGCAACATGATTTCTGTATAGTCCGCAGTCCATAATTTCACCCAATTTTTTTGTGTTTAACCACTTGCTTACAGGGCACTTAAACCCCCCTCCTATCCAGACCAATTTTCAGCTTTCAGCGCTGACGTACTTTGAATGACAATTGCGCGGTCATACAACACTGTACCCAAATGACATTTTTATAATTTTTTCACCACAAATAGAGCTTTATTTTGGTGGTATTTGATCACCTCTGCGGTTTTTACTTTTTGTTAAAAAAATGTAAAAATCTGAATTTTTTTTTATCCCCAGTGTAATCTGCCAGACTGAGCTATCACTAGTAAAAAAATTAATAATAAAAATGCCATAAATCTATCCCCTATTTTGTAGACGCTATAACTTTCCAAACCAATCAATAGACGCTTATTACGATTTTCTTTACCAAAAATATGTAGAAGAACACATATTGGCCTAAATTGATGAAGAAATTTGTTTTTGTTACATTTTTTGGGGGGATAGAGGGCAGAACAGTGCAAATGCATATTTTTCATCCTTTGGATAACTTTCTAGTGTGCCTTCCTTGCATCTTAGGGGGGGGCATTTTGGTTTCTTTGGGCTCAACTCTTCATAACCTGTTGGGCAGTGTTAATTTCATTTATGAAAATAACACTATTTTAATAGACTAAAATATGAATAAAGCTAAAACAATTCAGATGACTAAAATACGACTAAAACTAAAATGGCATTTTAGTCAAAAGACTATGACTAAAACAAAATCGAAATTTTACATCAAAATTAACACTGGTTATATATCACAATGGCTAAATCTGTGTTTGTAGTGCATGTCCTGACCTTAATATCATAAATAATAACATGTTATTATATTTTTACTCCAGGAATATACTGTATAATGAGTTTGGCAATTCTAGAGAAATGCTTAAATAATGCTTTACAATTTAACTAAATCCATACGATTTTAGTCGGCTAAAATGCACTGGAGAGTTTAGTCAACTAAAATACAGCTAAAACAATTCCAATGTCTAAAATCCATCTAAAATTAAAATGTCATTTTAGTAAAAAGACTATAACTAAAACTAAACTGAAGTTTGACATCAAAATTAACACTGCTGTTGGGTTATACCTTCTTCTGGCTCTCCAAGCCCTAGACCATAGGAATCTTTGTTTCCATGCACTGCACTGATGATGGCCTGAAACAACTGTACGTGGGTTGGAATAAATAGCCGTATAATATTTGGCAAACAGTATATCCAGAATTGGTGGATTAGAGCACAGATACAGCCTAAGTTCTATTCTAAAATAAAGGATAACCCCTTTTTTTTTGGTATGTGACAGAAGTGAGACATGGAGGTACCTTCCATTTTAAAAAGGCTCCAATTGTGCTTTAAATTTGGGCAGCCAATGCAACACTATCAGTAAAACTCTTTAAAAATATTACATAGATTTCTCCTTACAATCAAAAGCAAATTTCTATGCTGTAAGTGTATGTCTCTCATCTAAACACTGTTGTTTTATAAAGCGATCAAGTACTAGGTTAATGTACTACAGTTTAAGTAACATACTGCACAAAAATAACACTGCGTAAATGAACAATAATTTATATATACGGTATTTATAGTCTGATGCATACCCTACAATTGTAAAACTATTATTCCCTATGGTACTTGTAGCTAATGAGCAACAATTAACAGCTCTGAAATTCACCAAATTGTTGTGATTCATGGTGCCAAAAAAATCAATAAGATAAACTGGAGCTTGGCAAAGTCATTGGGAGGTTTAAGTATCCATGAAATAGCTAATCAATTGTGGTGAAAAATTCTTTGTGATGCATTGTTTATTGACTTCTTGGTTGGAAGATCTATGGCCTGTATTTTTCGCTGCTGTTTCCTAAGATTATCAAGATAACTGATTATGATATATAACCTCAAACAGCTGACTACACAGCGGAATTTTTCTGCGAAACCTTTTAAGTGTACCTCCTTTGTTAATAAAGTACAAGTCCATGTTTTTTCAAAAATCCCCCAGCCCCCCCTTAATGCATTCAGGTGTGCCACCCCCTCAGGTCAGTACTTATCTTTTCCAGTGGCTGTGGCTTCCTGCAATGTCTGCAACTCGGTTGGTAAACATCCATCTTTATGTGTGCCCATAAACTAGCAGTTGTAACAGAAACTCATAGAACAATAAGGTGAAGGCCCGGTTCACACTGGGGCGATGCGAGAACCCTGCGAATCCACTGCGGGTTCCCGCATCACAAACTGCTGGGATGTGTCAATATATTGTTAATGACACCCCCAGTTCGGCTTGCATATCGCACTGCGAACTGACAGTTCGGACATGAATCGGATCGCACAGGTGTGAACAGCCATGCGATCCGATTCTGGTTGGAAAAAAAAAAAGGGTCCTGTGGGTGTTTGGATCGAATGCAGTGTGATATCAGCCATACTATCTGTATGGCTGAAATCGCATCGCACAGACATTGCATGTGATGTGAACAGCAGTGCACTGCGATTTACATGCGATATCTGGCATCGCACCAGTGTGAACCGGGCCTAAAGCCTTTACTCTTAAGAGAAGGGGGAATTTGGGACTTGAGTGAGATGTGTATTTGGACAAAAATAGATATAAATACATGAATTGCACAATAAAGAGGGAGTTTATTCATATACATGGGACATGGTAAATATCAGATATGACGAGCTGATGGGAATATAATAAACATGAAACAAAAATTCCATTATTACACATGATACATAAAATCAAAAAACAAAGCATGATGTAAACGCATGATTGAATTACAAAAATGCATTTAAAAGCTTAACGCGTTTCATGGATGAACTTCCATTTCAGAAGCAAGTGCAGAGTGCGTATCTATAAAAAATATTCCAAATTACTCAAATGAAAATTAAATTAAATAGGGATGTAGGGTGAGGAGAAAACCAAACACCCCAGAGTTACTTACATATCAGCTCTAAAGTTTGTCATAAAATGCTAAAACCTGATGATTGAGGAAAGCTAGGAAATATCCCCACTGGGAGCTGAGGGGGCGTATAACTGCGGGCAGCCAAGGCGGAAACACACCACAAACGAGGGGAGAGATGGGAGGTGAACCTTTGCAGGCATCTTTATGCAACTCACCATGGACACCTCCCATCTCTCCCCTCGTTTGTGGTGTCTCCGTCGGAAAATAGACGGAAAAATATTGAAAAAAAAAAAAAAGTTAACTTTTTGCTATAAAACATATCCAATAAAAAAATTTAAAAAATCGAATTCAGGTCAATATGTATTTTGCTACATATTTTTGGTAAAGAAAATCTTAATAAGTGTATATTGGTTTGCACAAAAGTTATAGCATCTACAAAGTATGGGTTATACAGTATTTATGGAATTTTATTTATTTTTACTAGTAATGGCAGCGATCAGCGACTTATAGTGGGACTGCGATATTGCAGCGGACAAATGGGACACTAACTGGCACTTTTTGGGGACCAGTGACACTAATACAGTGATCAGTGCTTGTGTACTGTGGGGGAGGTGTATTTACTAGGGGAAGGCATTGGTCCATGTTCCTGCTTTCTAGGAACACAGGATCAATGCCTTTGTTACCCGTTTACTATATTTGAGATTTAATATCTCTCAGATATGATTTGGGTTAAATGAGAGTTCTTTGACCATGAGTGAAAGATTTAACACAATAACAAAAATGTATTGGTATATAGTAAAGTAGGCCTAGACTAATACACATCTAATTGCACAGGAAAAGGATAAAAATCATGGATTATATGAAGGAATACAGAATATATTCCTTAACACCTTAATCTACAAACAGTAGGACAGAAAAGACATAAACATATTTAGTTCTAATAGTTACCAGGCTATGACCCACAAAGGTTCCATTCGGGTGACCACTCCACTAGAGAGTGTGTGTTTCCCTCCCATCTAGTCTGTGTATATCATTACAGGCTGGTGCCTCATTGGTTGGCATGGCATGGCTCCAATTGGTGGGCTTCCCTATTCCTGGTTCAGGACTGGCTACATCTCCAATCCCTATACTTTGCATAAGTCAGCCCCCTTTAATGCAAATCCTTGTCCCAGACTATTTTGAGCAGAAGATTTAACCTTGTAAGTAGATTACATTTACAGGGAAATTAAGTATACATGACGGACTGGCCACAGACCCTCATTGCATATTCGAACATGGGATCCTTTGAAGTGAGTATGTGTAGAACATTGTTTGATAAACAAGCTTAGGCACCGAACTGTCTGTCTAACAGACACTTCTGTGAAGCTATGTTGTACGCCCTACATAGATACAAGCTAAATGAAATAAATTCATTATTACAATATTTTACAGCTATTAATGGAGATTTTCAAATAAACTCATAAGGCAACACCTTACGCCTGACAAAACAGCTATCTGCCTTGTTTAAATAGGCAGATCGCCATTCTGGCTCTGCCTAATGATTCGTGGGTGCCAGCGGACATTGAGTCCGTGGTACCCGCAGATCAGCTCCCACTATGTATAATCACAGAGGAGGCGGGTTGCCATCAGCGTGCATGGGCACCTCCAGACCCCGAAGTGCAGGATCATGTACTAGGCAGAGCCGCCTTGCCAGTATATATGTAAGTTATACGGTCAGCAAGCGTTTAATATCGTTTTGGATTTGGGAGATTTTTTTTCCTTACTTCCTGTACTTATGACACATTTGCAAGGCTTTGTGAACCATTGGTACAGGCAAGGACATCAATAAAACCTTTTCCAAAGTTAAAAATAAACCTTTCTCATTATACCTAAAAAATGTCTGGTTTTCATCAGTGTCACCTTCGAAGAGATTTCCTTTTACTTCCCATGAGGGAAAGTTACCCCAACACAGGTGGCAATAAAAGTATTTTAAACCCTTCCTCATTCTTTTCTAAATTAAATAATACAATTTGGCTAGATTTAGGCTTTTTCTTTTAGTATTGTTGGAAAGCGTTAATCCCCCTATCAGATTTTATTTTATAGCCTTTGTCCCAGTGGAGAGATCTACCTTTACTTTCTGTCCTAAACACAATAGGAAACAAGAAAAAAATTTCTACATATTGAGGTAAATTCTTCTAGACAGTGTACTTGTTACTCGAAGACTTTCCATTGTTTTCTGTTCCAGTCCTCACTTTCAGTTTTGGTGGCAATCTTTATTAGGAAAGAATTGAAAAGGCAAAACTTTCCTGTGGGGACATAGACAGCAATAAAACTGCACAGGGTTCCCCCACTCAATCCAAAACGAAAAAAAAAGGGCTTAAAGGAGAAGTACAACCAAAGCTTACAAATAGAAATCAATAATGGGATAATGGCGCTTCCTATATAGGTTTATAATGGGATGGACAACGGTAATAAGGTGGGAAGCCAACGTGCTAACCCCCTAATGAGCATATCCCACCTGAATCCACATATGTAGTGATTACGAAATTTTTTTTACAAATACCTATGTGTGAGATTGAGATTAAAAATAAATAGAAGTAAGAATAAATAAACAATAAAACTAAATAGTATAGATACCATAAATGAAATTATTACTGTGCTCAAATTAATAGGACTATACGTGTGTTAGAATGTACCGTAATTGATACCATATAAAAGTGCCATATAATCCCTCTCAAAGGTGTTGGGTAAATGTGAAACCCAATAGCTATAGTGATACCCTATAGGTAAGCTAGTGGTATACCTTCATATACCGAAACTCAAAAAAATTGCAATCAACATTAATATGATAATGATAATAAT
The DNA here is from genome assembly GCA_037952925.1 of Lithobates clamitans. Classification (NCBI taxonomy): domain Eukaryota; kingdom Metazoa; phylum Chordata; class Amphibia; order Anura; family Ranidae; genus Lithobates; species Lithobates clamitans. The sequence continues at coordinate 420,904 of JBBGZY010001241.1, forward strand.
ACGCTTAAGTTAGCCGTTCAAAGACCATAGGCTGCGAACAGTTCAAAGAGTCCATGGACATACCGGCAAACAAAATCATATAGTGTTCATACAACAGTCCATAAATTGTGTATTATATTTCTTCAGAAGTTGTGAAAGGAATTCCTCAAAAAAGTGACTTAAGTGCTCTCAGTATCCTTGGTGACTTTTGTGCTCCTCCTCAAGGGTCCCCACTCACCAGATCCAGTCACCCCAAAGGGGCAATGTGCATATGGATATAGCCTCAGTGGTCTCCTCGCCACCGTGGTCGGGAGGACTCCCAGGATAATCTTCGGCTTTCGTGTAGATAATTAGAGCATAGTCATGGTAATTCCCTGTCTCCATGTGTTCATCTTGTTTGGCTGTACTTCCCCTGTGGATCACAGGAGTGCAGTTTGTTTTCAGCAAACAGCGAGCTGAAGTTCGCCGTCTGCTGACATCACAGGGCCGCTGTGAGCCTGAGCCAGCCGCCTGCCTCCTCCACAGCCCAGCAGTCCAGTGAGTGCTGGTGACTAACAGGTGTTCAATCGCTCGGTTCTCAGTGTTAGAAGCCGTGGGGGGGGCGGCAGATGCAGCATCGGATCGAAGCTGCATCAAGCTAGGCGAGTATGATTTAAAGAAAAGACGGATTCCCATACTTCTCTTTTAAGATACCTTTAAAGTGGACCAGAACTCAAGAAGTGTAGATTTGCAATGCAAAATAATACCCTTTGTACTGAATTCCTCCTAAAAATAAAAATGCGCTACCTGGAATGTGAGGGTACCTAGGCACTTTTATACCTACAGCCTCATTGTTGCATATCTGTAGCGTGAGATCTGGCTGCTAGTCTCAGAGGATTTGGAGTGAGATTTGGTAATGTCACTACTTTGTTTTTTACTATTCTCCTTGCTGGAGGGTCTAACATGAGGAAGCAAAACCCTGCTTCTATCAAGATGGTCACCTCCACACAGAGACTGTGCACAGAATAAGGTATGGCAAGTCAGTGACTAGGGAAGGATCGCTGATGGGAGATCACAGGCAATACTGGTGACTAGTTCTTTGCCCTCTACCTGCTTTTTTGGGCACAGACTCCAAACTTCAATTACTCTTTAACCACTTCAGCTCTGGAAGGTTTACTCCCCTTCATGACCAGGGCATTTTTTGCAATACGGTACTGCATTACTTTAACTGACAATTGCGCGGTTGTGCAACGATGTACACAAAGAAAATTCCATAGACGATAGTTACGCGCTGCCACCTACTGGTGAGTGAATGAATGTAATAAAAATTGAGTGATGATAATGATATATTATGAACAAAGCTGCTGCTATCACCTGGGTGTTCTCACAACAACAAGAAAAACTAAAAGTGATAAAAGTGTGATAGCGCTACTAGAGGCTAAAGGAAATAATATATGTCACTGTGACATATAAAGTGTCAGTGTCAATGAATAAATGCCAAAAAACATAACTATGCAAATTGTGCTGTGCAAATGATCATAATAGAAAGTCCATGGATACAAATCAAAATAAATAAATAGATTAGAAGAGTCTTCTTATAAACAGTGCGCTTCAGACTTCACTGTGCAAATTGTGCAAATTGTGCCAAACAAAATCCAGGTAGAGCCAGGCGGTGACTTATACATGCTACACGTGAGACTTGTTGGATTTGCATATATGTTGTGTTATTTCTTAAAGTGGTTGTAAGCGCTTTACTACCACTTTTACCTACAGGTAAGCCTATAATAAGGCTTACCTGTAGGTACCATGGATATTTACTAAACTTGCACCGTTCAGGACATATTCACTATATCCGCATGTGCCAACGTCATCGGCATATGCACACTGAAAAAAACGGCTCACTCGTGCCATTTCTTCAGTAGTTGTGCCGTGACTGGCGGCACCCACGCACATGCACGGGAGTGATGTAATTGCGGCTCTGGCCAATCACAGCGCCGGAGCCCGCGAACCCAGAAATAACTCCGGGAGACATGTCGCCGATCACAGCAGTGTACAGGGACTGCTGCAACAGCTTTGTTCTAAGGTAAGTATTTCATAATGAGATGGTATGCGATGCTAGTACCTGTACGCAATTCTGCACACAGGAGTCACTGCCCCGCAGTAAATGTATATGGGGCGGTCAGTAGAATTAGAAGTTACGGCACTTTTTTTTTACTCCATTTTTGATAGAGTAAGAAAGGGCTATCTTGCCATCTTTGCCCAGTTGGGGGATTTCCCTTCATTTCATGTCCCATAGTTAAAACAGGAAATGAGAGGAAATCATTCCAAAGTGAGGAAATCCTTGGATGTCACCAGGGTCCCAAGAACTAGTGTCCTCATTGGAAGATGTCCCCTCTATTTCTGTTCTGGTGAGAACCCAAAATTTGTGATTTTCTTGCACTCTCAGTGATAACGGTAAACATGTTAAATATAAGGGGTGAACCTCTATAACAGGCACAAAGAACAATACATACATGACAGGTGTTTTAACCACTTGCCCACCGGCTCACGCCGATATACATCGGCAAAGTGGCACGGGTGCACAAAAAAACATTGTACCCGTATGTCGCTGCGTCATCCGCAGCTAGCGGGTGAATGCCTGCCATGCACAGCGGGAGCGTGCCCGTGGGTCCCGCGGACTCAATGTCCGCCAGTGGTCCATGATCACGGAGAGGCAGAACGGGGAGATGCCTATGTAAACAAGGCATTTCCCTGTTCTGCCTAGCAACATGACAAGGATCTACTGCTCCCAGTGATCGGGAGCAGTGATCTCTGTCATGTTCTAGTGAGCCCATCCCCCCTACAGTTAGAACATGCTGAGGGAACACAGTTAACCCCTTGATCGCCCCCTAGTGTTTAACCCCTTCCCTGCCAGTGACATTTACATAGAGTGCATTTTTATAGCACTGATCGCTGTATAAATGCCAATGGTCTCAAAATAGTGTCAAAAGTGTCCGATCTGTCCACCGCAATGTTGCAGTCACAATAAAAATCTCAGATCGCCGCTATTACTAATAGAAAAAAAAAAATTAATAAAAATGCCATAAATCTATCCCCTATTTTGTAGACGTGACAACTTTTGTGCAAACCAATCAATACACGCTGATTTTTTTTTACTAAAAATATGTAGAAGAACACATATTGGCCTAAACTGTGGAAGAAATTAGTTTTTTTATATATTTTTTGGGGATATTAATTATAGCAAAAAGTAAAAAAGTTGCTTTTTTTTCAAAATTGTCGCTCTTTTTTTGTTTATAGCGCAAACAACAAAAACCACAGAGGTGGTCAAATACCACCAAAAGAAATCTCTATGTATGGGAAAAAAGGACGTCAATTTTGTTTGGGTACAACATCGCACGACCACGCAATTGTCAGTTAAAGCGACGCAGTGCCGTATCGCAAAAAAGGGCTTGGTCAGGAAGGGGGTATATCCTTCCGGGGCCGAAGTGGTTAATCTGTCTGCACTCTATCCAAAACTAAAGAAAAAGTTTGCCTTTAGTTATACTTTAAGTTCACTTGCTCATGATTTTGCAGGCACCATTGACAATTGAAGATAAAGGATTCGAGAAGTTCTTTAATTGTTCCATTGAAATGGTTGCCATGGAACAATGTTTTTATCCTGTTTCAAGATGCAGGTGAATGTAAGGGCAATCTGCAGCTGGGGAGAAATCCTTTAAATGTCTATACAGATTTGTAAGCATCGTATGTGGATATTGTGAGCAGTAGAATTTAGTCAAAAGGTCCACAAATAATTTTGATCCTGTTCTACCTCTCAGGTAAAGGCTACATTTTATCATGGAAAACTGAAGTACGTTAAACGAGCATGTTTTATTCTATAAAAGCAGTACCTGGCCTTTACAAATATAGTTAGGCAATGACTTTCTGGGATAATTTCTTATTTCAAAGTAGAAAAGCCGGCACAGCAGGAAGACAAAGTCTTGGATGATGAGTGGAAAGAAAAAGCTTGCCGTTCCAAATATCAGATAGAGTCAATTGGAAGTAGTAAAAGCTGAACCTCCTGCACTTTAAACAAAATATATGAGACTGCAAAGGCAGCCATGTGATGCTTTGCATTGCGGCACAGCAAAAAAATATTCTCCTTTTCTCATTTCGCAGGCAGTACATATTCAAGTGAATAGGGCCTTTCTAAGCTCCATTGAGCAATTCCAATATGTACAGCAGGGAGCCCTACTACATTGAAACTCTGTCTATTAGCAACTCCAACCCATGCCTCTACCCGCCTCACTATGCTGTGCCATCGCTGCACTGTGCTGCACATCAGATTGGGAGATTGAGGCACAACACGGCAACCTATGTCATTCAGTGTCAACGCAGTGGAGAGCCAGAAGTGCGGCTCCCACTGTACATATCAGAATTGCTCATCTTAGAAAGCTCCTAAAGTAAAATAAAGAATTACAGTGGTAATTTGACCATTAAAGTGGATGTAAACCCACTCTCATCCTTTCTAAACTACTGCCATAGTGGTTATCTATAAGGATATACAAGCCTCCTGCATGTATCCTTACCTGTCAAATGTTTCCCCTCTGTCTGTTATGAGTCCCGAAAAACTGCAGATTCTGTGGGTTGGTCTGTTGTCCGGAGCTCGTGGGTGGAGTCGTGATGTCAGTAGACTCCCCCCCACATTTACACTCCCCTTGGCCAGGCATCAATATTTCTTACACTGAACTTCTGCTGGTCATGTGGATTATGCTCCATGATCACTAACATCTAGTGAAAAACCCAGGAAAGTCGCCGCATGATCCTGGAAGAGCTGGAGAAGAAAGGAGGAGGGGTTCCGAAGTACACAGAATGTCTGTCTCACACTGGTGCATGAGATATGTAATTCACCTGTCACTCACAGCAAGGGGGAGAAACAGACATGTATTTCTCTGTCTGACCATTTTTATCTCACTGAAAAAAGATAAGAGGACAGCTCCGAGCTGGATAACATGAAATCCTATACTGTACAAGGTGCAAGCCTTAATTAAAAATGTTTTTTATTCGGGTTTACATCCACTTAGAGATAACAAATAAAGGAAAAAGTAAGGATAGGTAGGGGTTAGAGTGGAGTTTGGTTTTAATATGCATCTCTCCCGATGCCTGGCCAGGAATCTCCGCTGCTTTGAGGGACGGTCAGATGCTTGGTTCCTCCACTGCCGACTTTGGTTTCTCCTATTGACCCCTACATCATAGGTGCTCAACCTGTGGCCCTCCAGCTGCTGTAGAACTACAAGTCAGCCTTGCAGTGCCTCATGGGACTTGTAGTTTCGCAACAGCTGGAGGGCCACAGGTTGAGAACTCATACCCTACATTATAAATACAGTAGTGATCCAGTTAGAGGAACACAGCTGGGGCCAGGATTCTGACACTCCTGGAAGTGTTGTATTAAGAAGATTCTTTAAATGTTTTTCTGTGTATAATTTCTACATGTTGTTCCCCATAGTGTTACAGAAATGTTGTGTTTTTGGGCCCCCCATACTCAACTACTGCTTACTGGTAAAAACACTTATTCATGATAGATAGATAGATAGATAGATAGATAGATAGATAGATAGATAGATAGATAGATAGATAGATAGATAGATAGATAGATTGTGCCTTGAAAAAGTATTCATACCCCTTGAAATTTTCCACATTTTGTCATGTTACACCCAAAAACATAAATGTATTTTATTAGGATTTCATGGAATAGACTAACACAAAGTGGCACATAATTGTGAAGTTGAAGGAAAATGATAAATGGTTTTCAACATTTTTTACAAATAAATATGTGAAAAGTGTGGCGTGCATTTGTATTCAGCCGCCTTTACTCTGATACCCCTAACTAAAATCCGGTGGAACCAATTGCCTTCAGAAGTCACCTAATTAGTAAATAGAGTCTACCTGTGTGAATTTTTAATCGCAGTATAAATACAGCTGTTCTGTGAAGCCCTCAGAGTTTGTTAGAGAACCCCAGTGAGCAAACAGCATCATGAAGGCCAAGGAACACACCAGACAGGTCAGGGATAAAGTTGTGGAGAAGTTCTGTTCAATCCATTATCCAAAAATGGAACGAGTATGGCACAACAGCAAACCTACCAAAACATGGTGGTCCACCTAAACTGACAGGCTGGGCAAAGAGATCATTATTCAGAGAAGCAGCCAAGAGGCCCATAGTAACTCTGGAGGAGCTGCAGAAATCCACAGCTCAGGTGGAAGAATTTGTCCACAGGACAACTATTAGTCGTGCACTCCACAAATCTGGCCTTTATGGAAGAGTGGCAAGAAGAAAGCCATTGTTGAAAGAAAGCCATAAGACATCCCGTTTGCAGTTTGCGAGAAGCCATGAGGGGGACACAGCAAACATGTGAAAGAAGGTTCTCTGGTCAGATGAGACCAAAATTGAACTTTTTGGCCTAAAAGCAAAAACACTATGTGTGGCATAAATCTAACACTGCTCATCAGTCTGAACACACCATCCCCACTGTGAAACATGGTGGTGGCAGCATCATGTTGTGGAGATGCTTTTCTTCAGCAGGGACAGGGAAGCTGGTCAGAGTTGATGGGAAGATGGATGGAGCCAAATACAGGGCAATCTTAGAAGAAAACCTGTTAGAGTCTGCAAAAGACTTGAGACTGGGGCAGAGGTTCACCTTCCAGCAAGACAAGGACCCAAAACATACAGGCAGAGTTACAATGGAATGGTTTAGAGCAAAGCATATTCATTTGTTAGAATGGCCCAGTCAACAGCCAGACCTAAATCCAATGGAGAATCTGTGGCAAGACTTTAAAATTGCTGTTCACAGGCACTCTCCATCCAATCTGACAGAGCTTGAGCTAGTTTGCAAAGAAGAATGGGCAAAAAATGCCACTCTCAAGATGTGCAAAGCTGGTAGAGACATACCCAAAAAGACTTGCGGCTGTAATTACAGTAAAAGGTGGTTCAACAAAGAATTGACTCAAGGGGACTGAATACAAATGCGCGCCACACTTTTCACATATTTATTTGTAAAAAGTTTTGAAAACGATTTATCATTTTCCATCCACTTCACAATTATGTGCCTTTTATGTTGGTCTATCACATAAAATCCCAATAAAATACATTAACGTTTTTGGTTGTAACATGACAAAATGTGGAAAAATTTAAGGTATATGAATACTTTTTCAAAGCACTGTATCATACATGTCTAATCTAGGGCATACAGGAGGGGAGATAGCAGTCTCCTACCTTCTGGGTAACAGGCCCATCCGATATATTCTGTGTTTGGTATCACTGGACACAAAATTGAATGCTGAACCATAATCTACCAGTTTCCAGAATGCCACCTGCACATATTTGAAGCTATTGATAATGGTATAAACTGTGTGTACGAGAGGGTCATGATACAGTCATACACACAGTAACATCCCATGGCCCCTCCTCAGACGCTTAATTGGTCAGATGGCCTCTGTCAACATCCATTTTGATATCAGAGAAAAGAACGCCAACACATTTTGACAGCTCTCTTTTACCATCAAGCAAATGAAGACATGGCAAGTTATGAGAGCCAATCTAATAGCTTGCTCATTGACTGAAATCTGCTGAAACAGGATTTACAAGTCTTCTTCATTTTCAAACTTTTTATTTCTGTTGCTTTATGGTTTCTTTGTTTCCTTATAGCACCCTTTTTCTGTAGATATTTTATTTGCACCATTGTTTACCTTTTCATTATTTAACCATATTTTGAGAAGTGTTAAACTATCTCTATTGCTTTATGCAAACTCAAAGAACAGTCTCTTGAAGAGTGCTACTGTAGATGTGTCAGACCACTGGCGCGCCCCGACAGTTATCCTGCTGGACGTAACATGACGCCCGGTCAGGATAACTGAACCACCGTCCGGCTGTCCTTTAGCTATAGGCCGGGCGGGAAGTGGTTAAGCTTGTAATATTCTATATTTGGAGGTGCTGCTTTATTTTCTTTATTTTGCAAAAGCTGATGCTTACTTGAGCCAAATACTGTTCAGGTTTCTCTGGTACTTCACTTTTGTTGTGCAACAGATATAGGGGGTTATTTACTAAAGGCAAATCCACTTTGCACTACAAGTGCACTGAAAGTGCACTTGGAAGCGCAGTCGCTGTAGATCCGAGGGGGACATGCAAGGAAAATTACAAAAACAGCATTTTAGCTTGTACATGATTGGATGATAAAATCAGCAGAGCTTCCCCTCATTCCATATCTTCCTCTCAGATCTACAGCGACTGCACTTCCAAGTGCACTTGTAGTGCAAAGTGGATTTGCCTTTAGTAAATAACCCCCATAGTGTAGTAAACCTGGAGTAATCATCTATAAAAGTGAGAAAATACCTCTTCATTCCTGGAATCAATTTTTCCATTGGACTGCAAAGATCTGAATGGATTAAAGCGGAGTTCCACCCAGAAATGGAACTTCCGCTGATCAGATTCCTTCCCCCCTCCGGTGCCACATTTGGCACCTTTCAGGGGGGAGGGAGGAGCAGATACCTGTCAAATCCAGGTAGCTGCTCCCACTTCCAGGCATAGATCGCCGCAAACTACGCAATGTTCGGCCCCTCCTCCTTCTTCCCCCATCCCCCCCATTCAGAACGTGCAGCGTGACTCGCGCACGCGCAGTAGAAAATAGGCTGTGAAGCTGCAAGGCTTCCTGTTTCCCTTACTAAAGATGTCAGCGTCTGCACCCAGAGCTGAGGGACAGGTCGGCTTCCGGTGAGGACATCATGGGCTCCCTGGACAGGTAATTGTCCTTATATTAAAAGTCAGCAGCTGCAGTATTTGTAGCTGCTGACTTTAAAAAACTATTTTCAGAGGCGCAACTCCGCTTTAAATCCAGGGGTTTCTTAGCTCTTCTGTTACTCTGCTTTGGAAAGGCTTTTCTTGTCATTTTTCCTTTTATGCAGCTTGGTTTGGTAGAGCTTTCTAATCAAATACAGTTTATTGCTGAGATTTGGTCTTTCATGAACCTTTTGTAATTCTTCTCACATTTCTTTAGCAGTTTCACACTTACATTTATGTATGATTTGATCATCTTCTATGCTAAGAGATATTGTGCTCTAAGCTACTTGAGCTTTCTCTATCCACTCATCTGATTTCATTTAAACATTTCCACTTACCTTCTCTTATTAACAGTATTTTCAGCTTAAATTTCCACGACTAGTAGTTTTGGTTTGTCAGATTTGCAAATTAACCAACTAAGGACGGGGCCTATTTTTCAGACTTTTTTGCTAGAAAATTACTTAGAACCCCCAAACATTATATATTTGTTTTCAGACACCCTAGAGAATAAAATGGAGGTCGTTGCAATACTTTATGTCACACCGTATTTGCGCAGCGGTTTTACAAGCGCAATTTTTTTGGATAAAATACACTTTTTTGAATTTTAAAAAATAAGACAGTAAAGTTAGCCCATTTTTTTTTATATTGTGAAAGATAATGTTAATGCCGAGTAAATTGATACCCAACATGTCACGCTTCAAAATTGCACCCACTCGTGGAATGGCGACAAACTTTTTACCTTTCAAAAAAATCTCCATAGGCGACGTTTAAACATTTCTACAGGTTACCAGTTCTGAGTTACAGAGGAGGTCTAGTGCTAAAATTATTGCTCTTGCTCTAACGATCATGGTGATACCTCCCATGTGTGGTTTGAACACCGTTTTCATATGTGGGCATGACTTATTTATGCGTTCGCTTCTGCATGCGAGCTCGGCGGGACGGGGCACTTTACATTTTTTTTTCCTATTTATTTTACTATTTATTTTTTATTTTGACACTGTTCTTTTTAGAAAAAAAATTTGGGTCACTTTTATCCCTATTACAACATCCCTTGTTAGAGAAATAAAGCATGACAGAACCGCTTAAATGTGAGATCTGGGGTCAAAAAGACCTTAGATCCCATCTTTACACTAGAATGCAAAAGTTGTTTTTTTTTATTTTTGCAGTAAAAAAAAAATACCCCTTTAAGACTGGAGGGCAGAAGTTGACATCGCTTCCGCCCTCCATTGTTATGGAGCCGAGCGGGGGCCATCTTTTCCTCACTCGGCATCCAGCCTGTGAGGGGAGCCAATCGTCTCCGCCGCTATTGACGGCTATGGTAAGCGGCGGAGACGACCGGAGTGCGGCAGGAGGGGGGCCTCTCCCATCCCCCAAAAAAAGTGAACTTGTGGCGAATCCGCCGCGGAGACCACTTTTATCTGATAGAGGACCGTCCGCTCTTGAAGAGGCTACCGGAGTTATGGCAGGTAGCTGCTGCCATAACAACGGTATTCCTCTTCAAACAGCTGGCGTACAACTGCAACGGGCGGTCCTTAAGTAGTTAAAGCTTTGTTGCAGCTGTGTTACTGGCCATTTTCTTTTATTCTGTTGCAGTCTTCTCTCTGTTGCTGTATCCTGCACTTCTTTGCTGTAGCAGGTTATGACTGGGTGTCTGGGTCCATGACCTGTTAGCAATTCTGTATTTAGCCCTATGGAACAGGCAGTGCACAGTCCACATGGGCTTTTCTGCTTAACCACTTCAGCCCCGGAAGAATTTACCCCATTCCTGACCAGTGCGTTTTTTGCGATTCGGCACCGCGTCACTTTAACTGACAATTGCGTGGTCGTGCGACGTGGTTCCCAAACAAAATTGACGTCCTTTTTTTTCCATAAATAGAGCTTTATTTTGGTGGTATTTGATCACCTCTGCGGTTTTTATTTTTTATGCTATAAACAAAAAAATAGCGACAATTTTGAAAAAAAAGGCATTATTTTTTACTTTTTACTATAAAAAATATCCCCCAAAAATGTTTTAAAAAACATTTTTTTCCCTCAGTTTAGGCCGATACGTATTCTTCTACATATTTTTGGTAAAAAAAAAAAAAAAAAAAAAAAAAAAAAAAAAAAAAAAAAAAAAATCGCAAAAAGCGTTTATTGATTGGTTTGCACAAAAGTTATAGCGTTTTCAAAATAGGGGATAGTTTTATGGCATTTTTATTATTATTTTTTTTTTTTTACTAGTAATGGCGGTGATCATCGATTTTTATCATGACTGCGACATTATGGCGGACACATCGGACATTTTTGACACATTTTTGGGACCATTGTCATTTATACAGTAATCAGTGCTATACAAACGCACTGATTCCTGTGTAAATGACACTGGCAGTGAAGGGGTTAACCACTAGGGGGCTAGGGAGGGGTTAAGTATGTCCTAGGGAGTGTTACTAACTGTGGGGGGGGGCGTGGCTACATGTGACACGTCACTGATCTCTGCTCCCCACGCCATTTTATTTTTATTTTCCGGTGTGGGGATCCCTTACGAATCCATACTAGACCTGAAGGGCCTGTTATGGACCTGGGGGGAACCCCAAGGACTTTTTTTTGTGAATTTTTTTGCCGGCAATTTTTTATTTATTTTTTACATTCAGCTTTTAGCGGGGAACCAGCTAAACAGCTGATGAGTCATCGGTTGCTAAGGACGCGGCAGCCGGATTCCCAGCCCCCTGCTTAGCAACCAGCTATATACAGTGGTAAAATCAGATTAACAAAACACATCAAAAAGTGCATCAAAAATGCACCACTTGCGTTTCTGTTGCAGCTCCATTGAAGTCTATTAGCTGCAAATTGCTGGAAAAAAGTCCCCGACCCTTTCCAAAAACGCACCTGCCGCAAAACGCATAGATGTGAACTAGTACCATAGGAAACCATGTTAAATGGACTGTAGTGTGTTTCTGCCAACTGCAAAACGCACTTAAAAATGCATAGGTGTGAACAATAGGGTTAAGAACTGGGAAGCCGTAAAATAATATATTTTTGTTGTTGGGCTTTAAATGTGTAAGTCCTATACAAAAAAATACTGTATGTTAAACACTAATATAATAAACTTGTGTTGACTGAAACTGATTATATGTTTCCATTAAAAGCTCTCCCATTACTAAATCCGCCCAGATTATACCAGAGGAGACACATAAAAATCAATAATCAAGTAAAGGTAGATACTAAAGAAAACATAAGGTATATGATTAGTAAAAGTTCTTCAGAGGGCTTACATCTCACTGAAACTCCCTGCTGCAGTAATTGTCATGGGAAATACTATTTTAGAAGATAAACGTCTAAAGGAGCAGTCTCCAGTGGTTCATGGTTTCATGAAACCTTGTAGGCCTATGGATAAATCCCATGGGGGAACAAAAATATATACTGTTGGATTAAAATGTTGAATCCTGTGAAAAGTGTTTTCCCAAAAGGTGAGTAGTAGTATTATATTCCAAATGGACAGAGCAGTAGTTAGGTGTATCTAAAACAAAAAAATTATATATTGAAGCTTAACAGTCCTTAGATGTGGCGGCACTTAACACTATATTGTATGACAAAACTTAAAATGGTAAATTTAAAGCTTAAAGTGTTTACCTTTACAAAAAAAAAAAAAACAATGAAGGTTAACTACCACTGTACATCCTGTAGTTAAAACTTTTTTTTTTTTTCTAAAGTCCGCACAAGGGACTGTATGTACAATGAATCAAAAGTGTCCCATGTGCTGGTGGCTGCTGTTTTGCTTGAAATCTTCAGTCTTTTGCACCCTGGGTACTCCCACAGAGGTAATTTTCCAATACTGTGGGCGTTAAAGAATATGTTACCTCAACATTTTATATTCCTGATATGTGCCTGCTGCACAATGTACTTGTGTTAAAAAGTATCCTGTTCTCTTTGTATTAATTCCTTTGTGTAATATACCTTGTGATCCTCCCACTCCCTCTGTTTTACTATTTCAAACTGACCACGCTAGGCACGGTAGCACATTCATCCCAGTGTGGTCAGTTTTCTGGCTGTGCTGGGAGCACAGCCTGCCTGTCCTCCAATGCCAAGACTTGTGCTGAAATGCCCCCCTGCACAGCCATTTACTGGGGAGATCAGTATACTGCTGCTTCTCCACTCCCTGGGCTCTCTAAGTCATTTATGCAACTGAGAACAGAGATCATGTGATTACATATAAAAAAAAGAAAGAACAAGTATTTATAATATTTTTATATACATAAATATGTCTCCTTTCATTTCTGTTTTCTTGTTCAAATATTTTATTAAAGAATACAGAATAAAGATCAAGTTGTACATGGTACAGAAGCAAAGGAGGGAGATCGTCCCCTGTGTACAGAAGGGGATGTAAGTTACATAGCGTTCTGATGAGAAGGCAGGGGCACAGCCCACTTTGAAAAAAACACAAGAAACAACAAAAAGACAAAAAAGTATTAAGAAGCAACTCAATGGGGTTGATTTACTAAAAGTGGAGAGTGCAGAATCTGTAGCAGCTGTGCATAGAAGTTAATCAGCTTCTAACTTCAGCTTGTTCAATTAAGCTTTGACAAAACAAACTGGAAGCTGATTGCCTTCTTTGCAGGACTGCACCAGATTTTGCACTCTCCAGCTTTAGCAAATCAACCCCAATGTGTATATGGCTAAAATCACTAAATTAATCAGCGACAGGCTACAGATAGGGGACAATGTGGGATAGGGGATGATGTGGGATAGACTCCTGTAAGTGAGGACTAATTACAGGGAGTCCCAAGGTTAGATGTGTTGTGTAAACAGAGAAAGGGTGGGAGAGATGAGGGGGGTTTCTGGGGGGAAGGGTGGGATGGAGCAGATCCGATATCTATGAGCAATCAGTGCTGGAGAAAAGGCAATTTAGGGGAGAAGTAGGGAGTTGTCAAAGTCATGGAGAAGGAAATGATCAACCCAAGGTTGCCAGACGTTCATATTTTCTAACCTTGTCGAGAAATATAGCTTCAACCTTAGCACGTATCATTGCTGCAGTAATTCTGTTCTTGGTTTCCATGGTATTGAGATGACCAGTCTTCCAGGACTATGCGATCGTTTGCTTTGTGGCAGTTTAAACCTGCAGGAGTAGTTTAAATTGGGGTCGAGTTATGTCGAGGGTGGGTTTTTTTTTAGTAAGGCAAAGAATGAGTCAGGGTCTAGAGTGCTGCCAAAAAGATTGGGCTATTGGGCAACTCCTGTTGGAGTTGTGCAAATGGTTTAGAAGAACTGTCGTTAAACATATTTTCGATAGTTGATATTCCTTTCTCTATTCATTTCTGGAGGGAAATATGGGGGATTAGTGATTCTAAGATTTTTTTAATGGGATAGGCAATAAGGATTTATGTGTACTGGAGGGGGTCAGAGAATAGAAGGTTCTCCATGCCATCAGTGAAGCCTGGGTAGTGATTGATAAACTTTTTAAAGGGTGGGGTCTCCATATATCAGTTATTAGAAAGTTGCTTAATGAGGATGTAGGGTTAGTGAACAACTCAGTATCAGTCCATAGTTTATCATTGGCGGAAGAAAACCCATGTTTGAGCTGTGATAGATGTGTCGCTGTAAGATAATCATGGAGATCTATCATACCCATTCCACCTTCATATTTATGTTTTAGAAGTTGGGCATGAGAGCTGCGGTGTTTCATGGTATTCCACACAAACTTTTTGAGTAGTGAACTAAGGGCTACCAGGTGTCCTTTTTTAAGAGGGATAGGGAGAGTTCTAAAAAGATATAATATTTGGGGCAACAATGTCATTTTAAAGGAGGCAAGATCGCCAGTCCAGGAAAGCTCATACTTAGAGATTTGTTGGGCTTTTGTGGTTAATTTGTTGATAAGAGGGAGAAAGTTTGCATCCGCTAGCTGTGAGACTTCAGATACTAAACGGATGCCCAGGTAGAGAATACCTTCCGTTGCTCCAGACATATGGGTAAGAGGCCTGGAGTTTATTTTTTAGGGTAGGGTCGATACTTGGGTCCAAGAGTAAGGATTTTATGAAGTTGACCTTATAATAAGATATGTCACTAAACAGTGTGAGAATGTCATGAGTTGCAGCTAAGGAAGTTTCTGGGTTGGTTGGAAAGATAATTATATCATCAGTGAATAGGTTTATAGTATGGTGGGTCTGACGGATTTTGAAACCAGAGATTTTTGGGGATGAACCTATGGCCTCTGCAAAGGGTTCAGTTAACAGGTTAAAGATAGATGGGAATATTCACTGTTATATGAAACTTATGTACAAATGTTAATATGATTGTACCAATGTTATTTTCAAACATTAATAAAAGCTTTTTGTTTAAAAAAAAAAAAAGAAAAAAAGATAGATGGGAAAAGAGGTCAACCCTGTCTGGTGGCGTTGGAAATTAGGAAGGGGTGAGAAAGCATGTTGGCGGTATATACTCTGGCGGAGGGCACCAAATATGCTAATATGGCTGACAAAATGGCTCCATCAAAGCCAAATTTTTGGAGAGTTTTGAGCATATATTGCTAATGGATGCGGTTGAATGCATTCTCCGCATCCAGAGATAGTAGCAGAGAAGGCGCCCGATCGGTCCCTGCGTGCTGAATTATGTCGATGACTCTCCTAGTGGCATCTGACGTCTGGTGTCCAGAGACAAAACCTGTTGGCCTAGTTTAATCAGAACTGGGAGAATGGGGGGTTAATCTGTTGGCTAAAATTTTTGCGTACAATTTAACATCAGTGTTTAATAAGGAGATTGGCCTATAATTGGTTGAGGAAGTAGGCTTCTTTCCAGGTTTCGGTATCATTACTATATATGCCTGTAGCATTTTAGGTGGAAAGGAGGCAGAGGACATGGCAGCTGCGAACACTGTGGAGAGAGGTGGGCAAAGAACTGATTGGAATTGTTTGTAATAGTCGTTTGATAGACCGTCCGGCCCTGGGGATTTACCAAATGGGAGAGAGTGAATAGCATTGTTAATCTCTTGAGGTGTAATAGGGGCATTGAGGGTTTGCAATTGTGTTTGTAAGCATAGGTAAATGAAGGGAGACAGGGAAAAAAATCAATAGATGCATCTTGGGGTTGACAAGTATTGGGGTCATTTTTTAAGTTGTAAAGTGAGCTATAGTATGAGGCGAAGGTATTGACTATTTCTTTCGGGTTAATAATTTTACGGTTAGAATGTGGGTCCAGTAAATGTGCAATTTTGGTCTGAGTTTTTCTATTCTTAAGCCAGTTTGCCAGGAATTTGCCCGCCTTATTGCCAGAGGAGTAATGAGATAGCTTAAGAGCCTTGAAGTGTTTATCATACTGCTCTATCAATAGAAGTCTGAGATTATTACGTAGTTTGGAAAGGGCTTGGTAAGAGGAGTGGGTGGAGTTAGACTTGTTACTAGCCTCTAGTATACATATCTCCTAGTAATTTGTCAAGCTGCAATGTCCTGTGCCTCTTTATGTGGGAACACAATTGAAAAAAAAAGATGTCTCTTATAGTAGGCAAGGTTGAAAAAAGACACAAGTCCATCAAGTCCAACCTTATGAAGGTCTTATGGGCACACCAGATGGTGAATGGATTTGAAACAGAATGTGCATTCAGTTGAAAATATTCTTGGAGGTGCTTATCAATGTCAGCTACATATTGGGGAGAGTTAAACACCTGAGAGTTAACCCTTCAAATATAAGTAGGATTAGGTGTATGCTCCTCCACCATTGATATAGAGGTAGGGGCGTGGTCTGACCACGGATATCATGGATAGTGGACGAGGATACAGCTTGGAGCAAAATCTTGTATACTAAAATCATATCAATCCTAGAGTAGGAATTATGTCTTGACGAGTGGAAGGTATAATCACGTTCTTCTGCGTGTAAACACCTCCATGTGGGGGTGTGGCATGGACCGGCATGGGAGTAGCAGCTTTCTCACAGAGTTCCCGCAGGTTACCCTGAATTGATCCTGTTCCCAGCTTCACAGTGCCGTCTAATGTCTATAGTACTACTATGGAACCTAGTGAGACCCCGCTGAGCTACCTGAACTGAACGAATCCATGATGGTATTGAGGGGTAAGAGCAAGGAAGAGGTGTAGCGCCCGGAGATCCAAAATGGCACCGCTGCGGGGTTCCAGCAGCGCACACAGCGTAGCACCGATAAAACAAAAGAAACTGTGAGTAAACCTCCCAAAACCCCTAAGAATACAAGAGGTGACCCCCCCCCCCCCAAAGACATCCATTATTATGCCAAGAAGCTAGCAGGATCCCTGAATATTACTGACCCAGCCGAGGAGGGGGGAGGCCTGAGGGGGAACTCATTGCACGAGGGAATATTGAGGAAGGAGTTCCTGAGTGCACAGATGGAAACCTCATGGCTGCACAGTCAGAAGACCTGGAATAGGGCAGTGAGGATGAGAGGAGTCTGCGCAGCCCACACTAGCTGAGATCCTGAGAGCTGTTAATAAATGTACTGCTTCAGTTAATACTTTGCGAGAACGCTTTGGTTGTCTGAAGGAGCAAGTGTCTTTGATAAGGCAGGATATACAAAAGATCAGAGAAAGAACCGCTGCTGCTGACTGCAGGATCAGTGACATAGAGTACAAGCTTCCCCCTCTGATAAGAGACTCACAACATAACACCAGGATGGTTGCACCTGTAGATCAACGTGCTGATGACCTCTAGAACAGAATGAGATGTAATAAAGTACGAATTGTGGGTCTCCCTGAGAAAATGGAGGGTAGAGACCCCACTGATTTTGTGGAAAGATGGCTGTTGGAGGTGTTTGGGAAGGAGGCATTTACATCCCTATATGCGGTGGAGAGAGCTCACAGAGCCCCCCTGTGGCCCCCTCCCCGTCTCATCCTGGCATGAATGCTACATTACAGAGATAGAGAGATCATCCTGCGTCTGGCCAGGGAAAGGGAAAATGTACAGTTTAACAGGGCACGTACCTTCTTCTATCCTGACTTTTCCTCGGATGTACAGAAAAGAAGGGCCCGTTTCACTGAGATTAAGAAAAGGCTACAGAAATTACAGGCACCTTATGCTATGCTCTACCCAGCGAGGCTCCACATCACTGTGAGACGCCACGCTCATTTCTTTGAAAAAGCAGCCGACACATCAGCTTGGTTGGATACAAATGAGAATACTTTTCATCAGACCAGGAGGCCGGCGCCTAAAGAGGATTGGTGGTATCCAGGTGGTATCGGCTCACAAGTGCCAGGGCAGTCCCCTGTTTAATTGCCGCCTCTTTTTTCTACATTGATGTGCAACAGATATCTGATGTGCTGGGAACAAGAGTTGTTTTTTTTTTTGCTCTCTATCTCCCTACGGAAAGCGTGTGCGAAGTAAATTCCTACCCCGTGATTAATGTGTCACGAATTGCCCAATGTGGATTCCCGGCTGGTGGTTGTGATGCCAGCGGGAGACAGGACGTGTTGTCCTACTAACTTACCTGCTGTTCAATCCTTTATTGCAAGTCTTCTCCTGAGTGCCTTTGGGTTTGAGGCAGAGACCAGGGCATTACAACATCTGCTTGTGAACATATCTAAGGCTGCAATTCTACGGATTGTACACACAGAGTTTAGAGTGTCATTGCACTCAGCTGTTCAGATTGGTTGTAACTATTAATGCAGTACAGTACAGAGATCACTTCACTTCACTTCAGCGCTCAGACATTATGTTTGTTTTGCCCTGTGTGGGCTACCCTTCACTGGGTTTGGAGAGGGGGGAAGGGTTCAGGATTAATGAGGAATGTGCCATATTTTAAATGCTCTGATATGTACAGTATCTCACAAAAGTGAGTACACCCCTCACATTTTTGTAAATATTTTATTATATCTTTTCATGTAACAACACTGAAGAAATGACACTTTGCTACAATGTAAAGTAGTGAGTGTACGCCCCGGTTCACACAGGGGCGACTTGTCAGGCGACCTAGTCGCCTGACAAGTCGCCTCCCGTTCTGTACAATGGAACCGTTCTAATAGGAGCGACGCAAGTCGCTCCGACTTAGAAAAAGGTTCCTGTACTTCTTTTTTGGGCGACTTGAGGCGACTTGCATAGACTTCTATACAGAAGTCGTTTTGCAAGTCACTGTGGCAGTCATGTGCAGGTCGCCTCGGTGAGGCGACCTGCAAGTCGTGCCACCCCTAGCGTGAACCGAGCCTACAGCAGGAGATGAACACATGGAAACAGTATCACGCTATGTATTTTTACATTTTTTCTATATACACACTGGATGCCTGAGTGGATTTATCCCCTATACTATATATAATATTCGCAAGCACCTGGGCCACATGGATTAACGCTTACGCTGTACAGATACCATCGTGGATCCCCACAATTACAAGCTAGATTGACCCAGTGGGTTTACACCCATCTGTGTCCAATCTTTCCGGTAAGCCCCCAATTTAAGTGGTGGTGGATCTCCTATCAACACACACACAAAGCTTCTTCACAATTTTTTGGTTCTATATATTCTCTAAGGACTTTCTTACTCTTTTTTTGAATATTGTATGACAAGTGTATCACTAGCACTTTTTCTTTACACTACGGACTTAATGTGTGCTGTTTCCTAAGGATTATTATACACATTTATGTACCTTATATATCATGTTAAACTATGTATATGATTACTGATTATGTTTATAACTGTTAGCGCTACACTTTTCTTTATTTGAGTGTACAGCTTGTATAACAGTGTAAATTTGCTGTCCTTTCAAAATAACTCAACACACAGCCATTAATGTCTAAACTGCTGGCAACAAAAGTGAGTACAACCCTAAGTGAAAATATCCAAATTGATCCCCATTAGCCATTTTCCCTTTCATGTGACTCGTTAGTGTTACAAGGTCTCAGGTGTGAATGGGAAGCAGGCATGTTAAATTTGGTGTTATCGCTCTCACTCTCTCATACTGGTCACTGGAAGTTCAACCTGGCACCTTATGCAAAGAACTCTTTGAGGAACTGAAAAAAAGAATTGTTTCTCTACATACAGATGGCCTAGGCTATAAGAAGATTGCCAAGACCCTGAATCTGAGCTGCAGCATGGTGGCCAAGACCATACAGTGGTTTAACAGGACAGGTTCCACTCAGAGCAGGCCTTGCCATGGTCGACCAAAGAAGTTGAGTGTACGTGCTCAGCATCATATCCAGAGGTTGTCTTTGGGAAATAGATGTATGAGTGCTGCCAGCATTGCTGCAAAAGTTGAAGGGGTGGGGGGTCAGCCTGTCAGTGTTTAGACCATACGCCGCACACTGCATCAAATTGGTCTAGGTGGCTGTCATCCCGGAAGGAAGCCTCTTACAAAGATGATGCACAAGGAAGCCCGCAAACAGTTTGCTGAAGACAAGCAAGGACACTAAGGATATAGATTACTGGAACCATATCCTGTGGTCTGATGAGACCAAGATAAACGTATTTGGTTCAGATGGTGTCAAGTGTGTGTGGCGGCAAACAGGTGAGGAGTACAAAGACAAGTGTGTCTTGCCTACAGTCAAGCATAGTGGTGCGAGTGTCCTGGTCTGGGGCTGCATGAGTGCTGCCATCACTGGGGAGCTACAGTTTATTGAGGGAACCAAAAATGCCAACATGTACTGTGACATACTGAAGCAGAGCATGATCCCCTCCCTTCGGAGACTGGGCCGCAGGGCAGTATTTCAACATGATAACGGCCCCAAACACACCTCCAAGACAACCACTGCCTTGCTAAAGGGTAAAGGTGATGGACTGGCCAAGCATGTCTTCAGACCTAAACCTATTGAGCATCTGTGGGGCATCCTCAAACGGAAGGTGGAGTGCAAGGTCTCTAACATCCACCAGCTCTTTGATGTTGTCATGGAGGAGTGGAAGAGGACTCCAGTTGCAACCTGTGAATCTCTGGGGAACTCCATGCCCAAGAGGGTTAAGGCAGTGCTGGAAAATAATGGTGGCCACACAAAGTATTGACACTTTGGGCATTTTCACTTAGGGGTGTACTCACATTTGTTGCCAGCGGTTTAGACATTAATGGCTGTGTGTTGAGTTATTTTGAGGGGACAGAAAATTACACTGTTATACAAGCTGTACACTCACTACTTTACATTGTAGCAAAGTGTAATTTCTTCAGTGTTGTCACATGAAAAGATATAATGAAATATTTACAAAAATGTGAAGGGTGTACTTACTTTTGTGAGATACTGTATCTACCATGGCAGGGGGGATGAATGTGCTAACTGTGGAATGTGGCGTGGAATGTTAGGGGGCTTGGCGACCCCCTCAAGCGCACAATGGTTTCCACATCTATGAGAAAGTATCTCCCTGCTATTTGTGCATTGCAGGAGAGTCACCTCACCCCTGACTCCCTGTCTTGCCTCAAAATTCAGATGGGTGAACAAGGCCTATCACTCCACTCACATCTCTTGTTCCAGAGGGGTGAGTGTATTGATACATGGTTCACTAGACTACCAAGAACTGGATAGTGTGGTGGACACCGAGGGAAGATATGTCACTTTACATTGCCGCCTGTTTTCTTTGAAATGTATACTTGCTTTTGTATATATTCCACCTCCGTATAGTCATCAGGTCCTGCGGGCGATGCTGGAATTTCAGTTGGGCCATCGGAATGCACCTATGTATGTCTTGGGATACTTTAACTGCTACATGGACCCACATTTAGACAAACACCCCTCGGTTGCGTCAGGGCGAGGCGTATGCCGAACGGCCCTGAGAAAACTGGTCAAGGAGGTAGGCTGGTTAGAGGTTTGGAGGAGTAGGAACTCTGGGAAATGTCAGTTCTCATGCTTTTCAAAATCACAAATGTCCTTGTCACGCATTGACCTATGCCTCTGTTTGATACAGCTGTCCGGTGGCAGAGATAAACTATGCACTGAGGGGGATATCAGATCACTCTCCACTGATTCTTGGTATGGAGGTCTGTCCCCCCTCGACACTACTTAGAGCTTCCTGGAAGCTAAATGCCTTCTGGCTAAATCTTCTACCATCTCAGCCCCAGGTAGCACAGAAAATTAAAGATTTTTGGTGTGGGGGGGGTGGCATGGGAGACATTCAAGGCCTTTCTTAGGGGGCTGTATATTAGAGAAGTTAATGCATTCAAAAGGGCGTCAAATGCACAAAGTAAGGGGGTGGAGCGATTAGTGCATGACCTGGAGATCAAGTATGTTACTACCCCCACTGAGGATCGTAGGGATGCATGGTTATCTGCCCAAGATGCGCTGAGCTGGTTCACCTCCTCCGCAGCTGAGCGGAAACACTTCTTCAGCAAACTTGCCTTTTACAAGGAGGGTGAACATACTGGTCGCCTTTTAGCTAAAATTTCTCATTCTCAACAGACATCACCATCCATCGGTGTCCTAATGGCATCTGATGGAAAGGTGACCAATTCCCCGGATAACATTATGACGATTCTTAGTTCATATTGCTCTGATTTATACCATTCTCAGCAGAATTACACTCCCTACATGCATATCTTGAAGAGGTAGAGTTACCTACTCTGTCAGACACGGCTAGACAACAACTAGATCCCTCTGATTCTAGAGGAGCTACAGATAGCGACTGGAATATTCCCTAACTCCAAGGCGCCGGAGGAGGATGGTGTACCGGCAGAGGTATATAAGCAATATGATGAGCAGCTATTGGCCTGTTGTGGGTATTTAATGAAGCCAAAAAAAAAACGGGTGCCTTCTTCCCTCTATGACTAAAGCCATTATAGTCTTACTACTAAAAGCTGGCAAGGACCCCTTAGACCCAGGCTCGTATAGGTCAATATCCCTTCTGCAATCAGATGTGAAAATACTAGCTAATATGGGGACAGGGCCTTATTCTCTCTTGACGCCCACAAGGCCTTTGACAGTATTGAATGGTCCTACTTATTGGCCATCCTGCATAAATTTGGGTCAGACTATATAGCCTGGGTACAACTATTATACAGCTCTCTGAAGGCAGCCTTTAGAGAGTCGGTGAGGGTATCCCAGTACTTTAACCTATTTAGGGGCACCAGACAGGGATGCCCCTTGTCACCTCTACTGTTCGCTCTGGCCATAGAACCGATGGCTGCCCGTATTCGCGCCAATGCGCACATCAGGGGTTTTCAGTACGGAGAGCTCCATGAAAAATGTATGCTTTACGGGGACGACGCCATGCTCCTTTTGGGAGACATGGCAAAGTCCCTGAAGGAGGCTATGGAGGTTGTCTGGACATTTGGCAGATATTGAGGTTTAATGATTAACTGGACCAAGTCTTCTCTCATGCTCCTAGATAAGAAATCAGGCCCGCAGGTGACGAACCTACTAGACATCCCTGTTTTCACGGAGTTCACGTATCTGGGCATACAGGTTACACCTAACCCTCTAGATTATATCACTTTAAATCTGTCCCCTCTATTGAATCGCTGCAGGGATCGGGTAAAGGTGTGATCTAGATTGAAAACCCGGTGGGTAGGATAAACTTGATAAAAATTTATCTTGATGCCACAGCTCCTGTACATACTCCACAACTCCCCCATGGTGATCCCACTAAAGCAATTTAGAGTTATTAATTCCATTTTCAGGTCCCTTATTTGGCTAAACTCAACAGTAAAATTTGAGCAAATACAGCGTCCTAAGGAGGTGGGTGGGATGGCACTTCCAAATCCCTGGCTGAACTATCTGGCTTCCCAAATCCAACACATAGCTAGGGTTTTAAGCCCTCCTAGTGCTCCAGAGCTGAACTTGGTGGACTCTACGGTGCACCTTCTATGGTTCACAACGGGAGGGAGGTGGCGGAGGGCCTGGTGGCGGAGGGCCTGGAGGCGCTGAGGTTCTCCAAATCAAATAAGCTATTTCCTACTTACAACTTGATGCAGAAGGTATGGAACAAAGCTAGAGCATTACAAGTAGAGGGTTTCACCAGGTATAGCCCCATCTGGGGAAACAAGCGATACTTGGAGTTGGAGAAACTATAATATGGCATGAGATGGCAACTTTACATGATCACACATATGACACAAATATTTAGAGATGGTAAACTTCCGGTTTCTGCTTTACAGTCGGGATTTAGACTCCCTGCCTCCATGCAGTTCTATTATTTCCAACTCCAACACATGGTTAAGGCCCAATTGGACAGTGAGGCGTGGACTCAGAGCCCCACGCTCATTTTCAATTACATGAGGGAAGTAACCTCATACAAAGGCTTCATTTCGTGCAGCTACTCTATGCTGCTTAACAAATTCCTTCCTGACAGCTGGGGGGACGACGTCTAAGAGGACGAAATGCATCGGGTAGGACCCCACTGCCGCCACATTTTCACAGCGCTGTTTTAAAAAGGATTTACATGTGAGTGTATTTCTTAATTTTTAATAAATTCTACATTTGTTTATGGATTTACACTATGTGGCCTTTCCCCTTTCTTTCCTATTTGTCATCACCACTACTGGGTTCCTAATACCACTCTGAGGGACACACCAGCCTATGATTCATCCCTCTGGATCATCTACAGCATCTACAGCCACTGACCACCTAAGCCTTGTCTGACCTCGGCGTATGCCCCTTAATGAAAGGTTCCCAAATTTTACACCTGCAGAATTTGCCTCAAACACATGGTAGTGGTGAACCCAAACCTCATATGTAATCAGTGAATATGAACCGAATTTTAGGTGAGATATACACTCACCTGACACTTTATTAGGTACACCTGTTCAATTGCTTGGTAACACAAATTGCTAATCAGCCAATCACATGGCAGCAACTCAATGCATTTAGGCATCTAGACGTAATGAAGACGACTAGCTAAAGTTCAAACCAAGCATCAGAATGGGTAAGAAAGGGGATCTAAGTGACTTTGAACGTGGCATGGTTGTTGGTGCCAGGCAGGCTGGACTGAGTATTTCAAAAACTGCTGATTTACTGGGATTTTCACACACAACCATCTCTAGGGTTTACAGGGAATGGTCAGAAAAAAATGAAAATTGTTATCAAATACTTACCATAATTTTCCTTTCCTGGCCCATTCTCATGTCAGGACATAATGGGTTAACACCTCCTTTGGAGCACATGTTCCAAGGTGAATAAAAGACAGCCCCCTCCCCCAACTCCAACTAAGATGTTCGATAACCTAGCTTGCGACAGACCACTAGGGAGGGAGTCCTGTGCTGACGTGAGGATGGGCCAGGAAAGGAAAATTACGGTAAATATTTGATAACAATTTTACGTTTTCCTCGCCCAACTCACGTCAGCACATAACGGGATATACCAAAGCTAATACAGGGTGGGAGAGAACAAATGAAAAGAGACACTGACAATCAAAGAAAAGCTGCTAAAGCCAGAAAGAATTGATCTCACTTGTCCCAAACTTGCTGACCGCATATTTAGTTTGTAAGGTTGATCGAAGGCCATACCAGACCTTCAAGCTAGCCCTTACCTATATCTTCCAAGCAATCCTGGCATAACTACCCCAAAGGCTGCCACCCCTCTAGTCAATTAGGCTTGCAATTGTTTCAGAGCAGAAAGGCCTACTTCCTGCATGCCAGTCTAATCACCCTGGTAAATAAAGAGTGGATAACTCTTGAGGGCCTGATGACTAAATGAAAAGATTGTACACCTTCCTCTTTTGAACAAGTACACTGTTAGTAACTCAACCATGTGTAAGAAAACTGAAGTCTTCCTGCTGTGCACTCAGTAACTCTTGTGTGAAAATGGAGGGACTACTTCCCAGTTTTTCTGGAAACTGGATACCACTTTAAAATTGGAGATAGATGTGGTATCCCTATCTCTGGTAATAACGAAAAAAAAAAAAAAAAAAGACACCAAAGGGCCCTTGCAGGAAAGTGTTGCAATCATCAACCTCTTTCTTTCTGAAGTAGTTGCTGTCAGGAGAACTAGTTTTACCATGAGGTACTTTAATGGAAATGAAACCTATTGGAGCAAAGGGTGCTCTCAGATCCAAGCCTAATGCTGTGTACACACGAGCGGACTTTCCGGGAGACTTGGTCTGGCGGACCGGACTCCGTCGGACAATTCGATCGTGTGTGGGCTCCAGCTGACTTTTTTTTCCCAAAAGTCCGACGGATCTAGAAATAAAACATGTTTCAAATCTTTCCGACGGACTTGAGTCCGGTCGAAAAATCCGCTCATCTGTATGCTAGTCCGACGGACTAAAACCGACGCTAGGGCAACTATTGGCTACTGGCTATCAACTTCCTTATTTTAGTCCGGTCATACGTCATCACGTACAAATCTGTTGGACTTTGGTGTGATCGTGTGTGTCCAAGTCCGTTCGTTTGAAAGTCTGACGGACCTACACTCAGTACTGGCCCAAGACATTGTGCTGCCTGGTACCAAGAATGAAATGCTCCCCCCCCCAAAAAAAAAATCAAAAATCACGCCCACCGAAATGCCCCCACATCCATAATTTTATATCATGGTAACTAAAGTGGACCTGTCATGTCTATATACATGTATATTAAGTATAAAGAGGACCTGTAAAAATAAAAACCATGGAGGTGATCAAATACCACCAAAGCTCTATTTGTGGGAAAAAAAAGGACGTAAATTTTGTTTGGGTGCAACGTCGCACGACCGCGTAATTGTCAGTTAAATCGACGCAGTGCCGCATCGCGAAAAAAATTATTGAAGTGCAATATTTCTATTATTACATATTATTTATAAATATTGCTATATAAAATAAAATAGTTCAACTCACCATAATGCAGAATCAGTGGGAGCCCCGAGCGTGTCACTTGCCAACATCACCTGCCTTCAGATGCGGATTGTCACTTGGCACGACGCCACCTGCCACACATTGCGGATTGTCACTTGCCACGACGCCACACATTGCGGATTGTCACTTGCCACGACTCCACCTGCCACACGTAGCGGATTGTCGCTTGCCACACGTACTGGATTGTCGCTTGCCACGTCACCTGCCACATGTACCGGATTGTCGCTTGCCACATCACCTGCCACACATACAGGATTGTCACTTGCCACATCACCTGGCATACATTGCGGATTGTCACTTGCCAGCCCGCTCACTGCAGATCCCACTGTGAGGAGCCTGGTGTTCTGCCGAGAAAGGTTCCCCATCGGATAGTGTCCGCCCTGTACTGCTGAACGGCTCCAAACATGAACAGCGGGAGCGTATGGCACAAAGACTTTCGGCGTCTCCTTTGTCCTCCGTACTGCGCAAGCGCTGCGCCTGCACAGTACAGGGCGGTTGGACACTATCCGATGGGGGCCCTTTCTTGGTGGATCCTCACAGTGGGATCCACAGCGGAGCGGGCGGAATGGGCTGGCTGGCGGGCAGCAATTTGCCGCCCCCCTGAAAGTGCCTCCTGGAACCATGGCTCCATCGGGTCCCATGGTAGGGCCGGCCCTGCCTACACTGCAAAGTCCGTCGGAAAGACTGTCGGACCTAGTCTGTTGAAAAGTCCGGTCGTGTGTAGGTGGCATGAGTCCCACAGAGGAAACAAGGATTTCCCTCAAGGTCATATATAGATTGTCATCCGGAAGAAGCATCTGGTCACTGGCTTTTGCACCTATCTGCAGCCTGGGAAAAGATAAAGTAGAGTTCTGTACCTTAAATGGAGTTGTATGCCAGACCAACCTCTAGCGCTGACTGTAAAATGTCAAGGATATTGGGTAGAGCAGGGAACACAGGAGAGAAAGCTTTTGCTTGAGCAAACAAAATACATTTCTTTCATATCCTCTCATATGTAGCGTTCATGGATGATTTTCTGGTCACCAAGGTCTGAACAACCTCAGATGATAATCCCTGCACCTCTAGCATAGCCTATTCCATAGCCAGGCTATTAAAAGTAGTCTCATTGGATTGGGGTGCTGTTACTGACCTTGCCATAAAAGATTTCATTTGACCAGAGACAAAGATTAAACAGAAAATGTAATGGCACTGTGAACCTATCTTGTATGACGGAGTCTTTGCATTGGTATCTTGTTGCAAATCAGAAGCTGCATGTTCAGTGAAGTCTCCCTGAGAACTACTGCTGGAATGCCCCATAGGGCCAATATTGGTATGAGGCACTTGTTAAAAAAACATTTTTCTGCCTAACCAAACCAAGAATTGATTTTGCTTCCCTGGCAAGAAGACCAATCTAACTAACTGTAAGTGGTTCTCTGCCCCACGAAAAATTTCTTTGCAAGATGTAACTAGAAAAGGCTTGGTGTCCCCTTGTCAGGCAATGTAGGCTACTACTGTCTTGTTGTCAACTTGGGGAGTCTGCGCTTCACCGCACTCCAATGGCCTTGCACTTTTTTCTCTACAGCTTGTGGACTCCCCAGCCCCAGAGATTGGCATCTGGCTTCAGAATCATCCAATTTCCTGGGCTGAGAGGCATGCCTCCGAAAGAAGCACAGTGGCAATATCTAAAATTCCAGTTCTTGTTGAATTTGTATAGGTACAAGATTTTCTGATCCATAGACAGCCCAGTTCATAGGCTAAAGAAGGCAAATTGAAACACCCTCATGTGCCACTTGGCCCAAGGTACCACCATTGCCAACAAGATCTTCAAAAAGATTCCTGTAGCTGTGCCGAATCTGTAAAAGGCAGACACCTGAACTGGAAGTGACATCTCATACGCCTCTGGTGCTTGGCATTGATCGGTCCATGGAAGCATGGGAGTAGCATAAGGGGTTGCAGGGGTCACAATCGCAACCCCGCCCCTAGCTCCAGGGGGGCCCTGCAGCCTCCCTGTCATATTATCATATCCTCCACAAATTCCAGCACCGACCTGCCCTAGGGCCCCACAGCCACGCTCCAGTATTGGGCTTCTACTTTGCTTTCCACAATCCAAACCCCTCTGTTCCCATTGGCTGGGGAGAAGCTGTGAGCCATTTCCTGAATGGAGAGGAGCACGAGGTGAGAGCAGCCCAGAATGGGGAAGTGTCTGTGCTGTGTGCTGGCAACATGGAATGGTAACCGATCTCAGTGAGGCAAAAGGAAGAAAGTGCCGTCCTGTAGCCACGATGGGACCGATGTCACTGGTGAGGTATGACACTGCTCAGTGTGTCCTAGTCACCAGCTGGGATTCTCTTTACCCCCACCCGGGGATGTCTACTTACCCCACTTCCCTGACAAAGGCAAACACCTGCGGGAGGTGACCTTCCCCCAACACCTGCCAACACTGACAGAGAAACCTTCAGAAATTGCTAAAACAAATCCCTTAACACCTCCTCAGGGGGCCCCTGAAGGGCTGCAGGCTCCAGATTTTGTGTCACATGGCTTTGCCCTCCAGAATCTAAAGTTGCCCCCACCCCCAAAGCCCCCTGACCACCCCCTCCACCCTGCATGCTATGCCTGGCTGCTGAGCTCCTTTCCCATTAAAGCACTCTATAGTGTTCCTCCTCTGCAGGGCTGAAATACCATTCCTTTACAACACAGCCAGTTAGCCATGATCTGCACAGGGTGTATCTGCCTACTGCAACTATACGGCCATTCTGACCAGAGAATTTCACAGGTCAGAAGGGCATCATAAAAGTCAGATACACTCTGTGAAGACTGACAGACTGTGTGTAAAGGAATGTGATTTCATCTCTGTGTAGTGTGTGTGTGTGTGTGTGTGTGTGGGGGGGGAGCTGTATACATTGCTGGGATGGGAAAGGAGCTCTGCCAAGTGACCTGCCAGGGGTCCCTGTCCTCTGATTCTCCAGCGGTGATCCCTGTCCTCTGATGTAAAGAGGGACTCTGGGAACTCAAAACTCTTAAGCCACTTTGAGTATCTTGGCGTGTGGTGGATATATGTGCACGCACGTTGGAAGTAGTGGGGGGGGGCCTAGGTCAACTTTTGCATCGGGCCCACAAGCTTCAAGCTACGCCTCTGCATGGAAGTATGAGTCGGCCGGTCAATTGATATTAACTGGTCCTCCTGCTGAACTGTCCCTGTGACTGTCTGCATGGACTCCATCTTGAAGTGCATGGTGTGTATGAACACCTTCAAACTGAAACAGGCCAGAAGGCTCCTGCCTTAGGTACTAGAAAAATAGGATTTTTTTCTTACCATAAAATCTGTTTCTCTAAGTTCATTGACAGACACAGCCTTCTTTATTCCTAACGATAGGTGTTATATAACCTCCGCAGGAGGAGGACTAGGCAGAACAAAAAAACAAAACACTTGGCCACTCCCATGGGCCATCCTCAGTCCATATATCCCTGCTCTAGGTATTCAGTTTAGTAGCAAGCAGTAATAGAAGTATCAAAAAAAACTCCATAGAGGGGTGGGCACTGTGTCTGTCAATGAACTCAGAGAAACGGATTTTACGGTAAGTAAAAAATCCTATTTTCTCAGTTGTTCATTGACAGACACAGCCTTCTTTATTCCTAATGATAGGGACATCCCAAAGCAGTGCCAACATGAGGGGTGGGAAACCAAAAAATCCCGAGGCTATACAAGAGCGAACCAGGTAACAGGAGCTTTACCCAGGACAAGCTGGAACCCCACCTGAACGATACCCTTCAAGAGGGAATAGACCCTCTAAACAGCAGCCTGCAAAAAAACCTGCGGCCAAAAGAGGCATCCGCAGATGCCAAACCATCCACTTCGTAGAACTGTAAAAATGTACACCGACGACCAGTGGCCGCCTTGCCAACTTGCGCAATGGAGCCTAATGACAGAAGGCCCAAGAAGCACTAAGTGCCTGAGAAGAATGCACCATAACTGGGAAAGGAGGAAACCGATCCCTGACCAAATAGCCCAGAGATATCATCTGTCCGATTCATCCAGACCAACTGACTCAGTGGCTGGCAAATACATCCGAATCCCCCAAAACACATCCAGGCCAGATAAAGCAAATTCCTTGGGATGCGCTGACCAGGGACACAAGAAGCCAACCCAATGTCCTTATTCAAATGGAAATCCAAAGACTGAACTATGTAAAAAAGGGCGAAGCACCACCTTAACCTGGGTAAGGTGAATGACAAGATAACGCCACCATTACGACATCTTGCAAGTAGAGGTGATAGCCACCAAGAGGCCACCTTCCGAGACAGAGTAAGCAGTGGAACCTCCCGAATATTTTGAGAGAAAGATAGAGAGGCCTTTGGAGAACCGAAAACACCAAGTTCGGATCCCACAGCGGTGGGAGAAAACGCCCCGGTGGAAACAGACGTCTAACCGTTTGAACACAAAGGCACGCACCAGGGAGTTCGAGACCAGGAGACACTGAAGAAGACCGCCCAGGCCAACACCTGGGCCTCTATGGTACTCAAGGCCTATTCCTGCTCATACCTCTGTAAATGGAGGACGGAAACGGAGCCACCTAAAAGGAACGAGGACAAATCTAATGAAACATGGCCCAGAGAAGGTTCCACCCCATGGCCCAACCCGTGGCCCAACCCTAGCCAACTGAGGTATCTGCTGACAGTGTTCCATTCCTGGAATGTGTACGTCGGAAAAGGGCCGGAACTAGATGTTCTGCCCACCAGAGGAGGATACTGGCAACAACCAGGATCACCAACAGGCTTTTTTGGCCCACCCTGGTGAGGGACATAAGCCACCGCTGTTGCCTTGTCCGACTGGATTCGTACTGGGAGCCCCCGAAGTCGAGCCGTCCGTGATCCAGACCTAGTCTGAGCAATTGAAGTTCCGGGATATTACACGGTAGCCCGTATTCCACCAATGTCCAATGACCCCGAGCCGAGCTCCATCCCAGGACATCTCCCCACCCGGACAGACTGGTATTGGTGGTCACCCTGCTTAATACAAGGGGAGAAAGGATCTTCCCTAATGAAGAACCAGAGAACGAAGCCACCAGACTAGGGACCCTTTGGTTTCCTGACTCAGCCCAATCCGATTGTTCAGAGACCTTGGGCATTTGTCCCATTTTGCCAGGATCTCCCAGAAAGGAGCCCACATGGAACAGTGCAAATGACCTTGCCTCAAAAAAAGGGTAGATACCATCAGACCCAACACCCACATGTAGATCCGCAGAGGAGCCCACCTGGCGGATAGCAAATGAAAAAACTCCGCATGCCACTTCTGGAGTCTGTCCAGGGGAAGAAACACGCCTGCCAGAGCAGAAGCCCGGTCAGGCTTAGATAAACCAACATTCCGGCAGGGCCAAAGCAGGCTTCCGATACTATAGATGCCAACTGAAATCAGAGAAAGTCTGTATAGGAACTACATTGCTCCTCGGGGTAATCGAGAAGTCGGGGCAGAAGATCGCCCAGGCAGTCCAGGACCGTCAAACCCCACTGACGTAACCATGCCACATCCGGGGCCAACACCTCGTGAACACCCTAGGAGTGGTGGCCAGATCAAAGGACCACACCACGCGCCGATAATGCTTCACACCCACAATAAGACGTAGGAAGTGCTGGAGTCAGGCACATAACAGAATACTTGAGCATTCGTGATGTTGTAGAAGTCAGAAAGACCCCATGATGGATTGCGTGGATGGACTCCATCCTGAACTCCTGTACCCACACAAGGCAGGTCAGGGCCTTAAGGTCCAGAATTAGATGTACCCTGCCCTCCATCTTTTAGACTGAGAACAGGTTAGAATAAAACCCCTGACACTGTTCCCAGCACGGGAACCGGGGCAATCACACTCTGCCGCAACAGGGCTTGCACAGCCCCCCGTGGAGAACAGCAAGCAGTCTGGCGACAGGCGACCATTGGAAGCAACAAACTGGAGGAACACAGCTGGAAAACTATCTTATAACCGGACAAACTCAACACAACATGAAGTCATTCAGAGTAGCCCCCCAAAATACATGTGTAGCACGGACCCCTGAAGGAGCTGCTGATTTATTTTGGGCCTGTACTCTGCTTTATACCCCCTTGAATATCTCAGTCCCCCTGACACAGCTGTGGTGTAATAGTGTGCAGCTAGAACGAAATCACAAAAGCAAGTTCACAATATTATTTACCTGTCTGTAGTTACCATACCCTCCTCTTGGCTGGTGATGAAGAGGAAAACAACACTCACACAGTTGTACTTGAATAATAACCATATTTACTGTAGTTGTATTAGAAGGGTTAAACTACAATGGTTGTACTGTCACACCAACATAGTCTGCCAGACAACTAAACTTTATATTACAAAGGTACAATACAGGTATAAAATGCCTGAAATAATATAAGAGGTATAACAAAGTAAATAGGATGCTGTCAGAGTGAGTGTATCTCACTCTAAGCACTGTCCTATTTCCTGCGCGCTTACGGCTGTACTAAATCAAATGTTGACCTGATTAAGTACAATACAACACTAGGGAGCTCCCTCCTTTAATATCACACCGCCCCGATATAGTAAAATAACCCAAGGCCTTATGTGTTACTGAACAGTCCTTCTTTATCTTCTTTTCTTCTGCTAGCAACAAGGTAATTTTGTAATCCAAGGGTTAATGATTCCTTATCAAAGTATGCAGAAAAGATGAAAGCCAGGCTCTGGTGCAGTAACACTTTAACTAACTTTGATGCCAAAAACTCAATACTAATTCCTCTTGAATCTGCTTGTGGGACTATGGGTCCCAGCAACTCTGTCTCGTGTACACTGGTGTATGAAAGTGCATCAATAAATTTGTGGGCAACAGCGCTCTCACCCAACTAGGACAGCGTTGTCAGAAGACTCCGTTCTGATGGACAGGGTTCTGTCTCTGCAATATCTCAGTTCGTTCGCTGCGGCCACGCCGTCACGCTGTACCACTTCACAGACGACCAGGGAGTCCTCGGTTACCTCCTTCAAGGGTCTCTGGAACGATTACACTGCTGCTCCAGCACGCTGTGATGTAAGGCCGGATCAAAGACTGCTCACAGACGACCGGGAGTCCTCGGTTACCTCCTTCAAGGGTCTCTGGAACGATCACACTGCTGCTTCAGCACGCTGTGATCTAAAGCAGGATCGCTGGCTGCTGTTCCGCTCTGCACAGGGTAGGCCGCAACTCTGTGGAACACACACACCCACAGAGCCCTGCTGGCAGGCCATGCATCCCCGGAACAAGAGACCTAAGATGGCCACTCCCAGCCTTTTTATAGACTTCCCACAATGCAGTTCTGTTCCCTGAGGATTGTGGGAGTCACTGTGCATTGTGGGCAGGTTAAGTTAATGTCCAGATGTAAACAAACAAAAAACTTCCAGGTCAAACTCCTGAACAGTAAAAATAAACTAAAGATCCAGTCCTTTTGTACTTTGGCCGCTAGATGGCGCCAGAGGATAAGATATAACATTAACATTAACTACTTCCCACCCGGCCAATGTACATAAACGGCCAGGTTGGCGCTCTCTCCTTCTGAGTGGACGTTCAGGAACGTCCCTCAGAAGGAGCGGGAACGCGGGCTAGCGTGCCCGCGCAGCGGCACGATCCCGATGCGCTCGTGTCACCCGGACATGGCGCATCTCCGATCGGCAGGAGGGCTATGTGATTGGCCCTCCTGATCACATGACGGCCGTGTCTAATCAAAGCTGTCCCCCACATATGTCCCACTAAAATCACATGGCCCAATGATCATTTGCGTACATATGTCCGTGATCACACGAACCAATTATTATACACTTAACTGGATTTTTATTATCAAGAACATGTAGCAGAATACATTTTGGCTTAAATTTATGACAAAATTCTATTTTATTGGATTTCTTTTAAAACAGAAAGAAAATATTGTTTTTTTTCCAAATTTCTGCTCTTTTTGCGCTTATATTGCAAAAAAAAAATGGAGTCGTGAATAAATAGCACCAAAAGAAAGCTCTATTTGTGCGAACAAAATGATAAAAATTTCATTTGGGTACAGCGTAGCATGACTGAGTAATTGTCATTAAAAGTGCAAGAGCGCTGAAAGCTAAAAATTGGTCTGGGAAGGAAGGGGGCGAAAGTGCCCAGTATTGAGGTGGTTAAGTTACATCAAAAGTGTGCCCCTGCTACACATGTCTAAGCACCACTGAGGCAACAGACTCAGGGGAACTGCGGCCAAGAGGCATAACTGACAAACTGCAGCGCCTACCCAATAGGCCCCCAAGCAGCAAAGACAGGGGGATTCTGCTCCCCCTCCAGGTATGCCAGGTAGGCCCTTAGAAACCAGAGATTCCTCTATTGGAGCCATGGTTGCCTCGAGCAGCCTAGAGACAGAGGGGTTCACTAGTGGTGTAACAGTCCCCTTATGAAGGGGGGACTCCCCAAACACAAAAGGCACTTTGGACACTCCCAGTCTTCATGGACAAATTTGTCAAAATAAGAGAGAGAAGTGAGCGCTTTAGTCACGCAAGACGACTTATCCAAGAGGGTACCAGCCCACCCTCGCAGCCACCGCTGCATCCCCCATCTTGAAAGGTTCCCACCAGGGGCGGACTGACAACTCATGGGGCCCCCGGGCAATAGGAGATCCTGGGGCCCCCTGTCCCCGCTTATGTGTTCCCACCCACACTCAAGCCGCACCCACACAAATCCCCACCTACATTTTGCACTGCCCATACTACGTGCGTTCGTCACAGAATTACATTAAAGAAAGTGCAACAACGGTACCTTTCCAAAATTAAAGTGATTGTAAAGGCTCGTTTTTTTTTGTTTTTTTTAAATAACAAACATATCATACTTACCTTCACTGTGCAGCTCGTTTCGCACAGAGTGGCCCCGAACCTCGACATCTGGGGGTGGCTCTCGCGGCTCCTCCCCACATCAGATAACTCCCTAGGAGAATCGCTCTCCCGGGGGGGGGGGTTACCTTGCAGGTGGACTCCCGTGTCCAGCATTTGCGTCTATAGACACATGTTTACATACATGTGCTCATCCTACATAAAGCTTTTCATATAGAGCATGTGCAGGGATCATGGGGGTGCTTTACATTTTTTTTTTAATTATTTTTCTTAACTTTATATAATTTTCACTGATCACCAATGTAAGGAACATTCTTCCCACTGATCACCAATGTAAGGAACATTCTTCTCACTGACCACCAATGTAAGGAACATTCTTCCCACTGACCACCAATGTAAGGAACATTCTTCCCAATTTTTCTTTATTAAAAGTCTTGCAATCAATAAGCATAAAATCACTATATATAATATACATAAATATATACATATTTACATAAATGAAAATTAATATAGCAAATCTGCTCTCAAACAAAAAATGACTTTACAGCAAAAACAAAACTCATGAACATGTCATTATTGGGGATAATCTTACTACAACTCACACCAATACACCAGACATCTAAACTGTGAGGTCAAGAAACAAACCCGCACCCATTATGCATGCAGCCCTTCTTCAAAAAGAAGCTACTAACCAACAAAAGCTAAGGGAGTGAAAGAAACAGAAAAAGAAAAGGAGCACCTCACCCAGAGATGGGCAGTTCACCAAAGGCAGGTCTGATATTCCTCCACGTCCTTTTCCAGACCGCCCGAGGCTCCCTGCCCCTCTCAAGACCCCAAATTTTCCCAACCTCACCCAGAATATCGTGCACCACCACCTCAACAGAGAGGACTTTTTTCCGCAGGGTAATCTGGCACCGTGCATTCCATGTGAAGTAACAGACAACAATACTAACTAAAAACAGTGTATCCAAATCAAAATCCCAGCAAGTCGGGAATGCCCCGTACACCCACTCCGCATAACTCATGCGATAGAAAAAGGGGATGCCTAGAGCCCTCCCCACCCTTTTATACACCTCTATGTTAAAGGGACACTGCAGCAAAAAGTGGTCCATAGACTCCACTTTACCAACACACTCCGCTCTAGGACAATCCCGATCATCCACAGGGCGATGCTTCAAGTTCCCTCTGACATAGAGCCTTCCATGGAAAGCAAGCCAGGCTTGATCCCTAAACTTCAAGGGGATTCTTTCTAAATTGATTAAACGCAACCCCTCCCTCATTACAGAGCCTGGGCAATCCCTTAAGGCCAGTGACACACTGAAAGCAGAGCTCAAAATCCTCTTCTCCAGAACCTTCCTGGGGAGGGACTTGATATCCTCCACTGTCACCTGCCACTGCCGAAGTATTTTCAGACACGGGGCAACATAAGCCGGGAGCTTGCCATGTCGGACTCTCAGACTTTTCACTGGCCCGCCATCTTCCCAGCATCGCAGAAAAGGCCTAAAACAAGACTGAAAAATGCCCACCCATCCCGGCGGGTTCTCTGCTAGCATGTTACCAAGATTGTACTTTAAAAAGAGCAGAGAAAAGAAAACTATTGGGTTGACCATTCCTAGGCCACCCTCCCGCCTAGACAGGTAAGTTACATTGCGTTTGATCAGGTTCAGCCTACTTCCCCATAACAGTTGGAAAAAACAGCTGTACACCCTTGCATAGAGAGATGCTGGCAAGATACAGACGAAGCTGACATATAAAAAGATTGGGACCAGGTACGTTTTAATCAAGTCAACCCTCTCCCTCAAGGAAAGCTTCCATTTCTTCCAGCTTGCCACTTTGGCATTGGCACACACCAACCTGCTTTCCCAATTTCGATGACCATAGTCACCAGGACCAAATTTGATGCCCAACACTTTAATTTCCTGCTGGGGCTCTGGGAAGGCATCAGGAAGTTCGAAGCTTTCACCCTCCTCACCCATCCAGAAAACTTCACTCTTTTCATGGTTGACCTTAGAACCAGAAGCCTCCGTGTACTGCTCTATCATAGAGACCACCTCCTGCGCCTCCTCTGTCCCAGAGACAATAACAGACACATCATCGGCATAGGCCACGACCTTCAGAGGCGGCACACCAGCAATGCCCAAAGGCACCCCGCACAAAGATCCACTCTCTAGCCTTCTTATGAAGGGGTCGATTGCGAATACATATAGCAGGGGGCTCAGAGGACATCCCTGGCGCACACCAGAGCCAACCTCAAAAGGCCGTCCAACCCAACCATTAACCAGTGGGAAGCTCTCAGCCCCTCTATATAATGCCTTCAGCCAATCTATAAACCTCCCCTGCAGGCTGTATCTACCAAGTAGCAAATACAGGTACTTGTGATTGACTCTATCAAAAGCCTTCGCCTGATCCAATGCCAGCAAGTACTTTCTCCATCCAGCAGCCCTGCATCGTTCCAAAGCCTCCCGGACAGCTAAAACCGCTGAAAAGGTACTTCTACCTTGGACCGAGCAGTGCTGATGACTGGACAACAAATCGCCTGCTACTGACGACAAGCGCCAAAAAAGAATCTTCGCCAGGATCTTTCTATCAACATTAAGAAGACTGATGGGGCGCCAGTTCTCAATCATTGAGGGGTCTTTACCTTTTGACAGAAGAATCACAGCGGATTGCCTCATGGAGGGAGGGAGCGAACCCTCTTTTAGACAGCTGTTATAAACCTCTGCTAAAAAGGGAGCCAGAATGGACTTAAAACACTTGTAGAATTCAGCTGTCAACCCATCTGGCCCAGGCGATTTTTTGGTAGCCAGCTTCTCTATAGCATGAACTACCTCATCCACTGAAATTTGTTCTGTCAAATCCATCAAAGGCAACGTACCATTTCCCAATCCTGGAGTAGAATCCAGAAAGCTTTCCATCCTGTCCCGACAAAGGTCCTTTCTTCCCAGAAGGTCTGCGTAATATGACCTGAAGATCTCCAGGATCCCTGATCTGGACTTCACCAGGGAACCCGTACTATCCCTCAGGCCTATGACCGTCTTAACTGCTATGCCTTGCTTACAGTTCTGGTAAGGATCAGGCGAGTGATATTTTCCATAATCCCTCTCCAGAACCAAGGAGGCATGCCGGTCGTATTGACACTTCCTAAGAAGAAACTTCACCTCAGAGATCTCCCCTGGATCTCCTCTATACGAGATAAGACGATCAAGCTTCCTCCGCAAATGCTGGTAGGCAATGTACATACCAAGCTGCTTCTTCTTACTTATGGCCTTGAAAAGTCCAATTGTCCTTTGTTTCACAAGCTCCCACCACTCTGACTTACTGCTGCAAAAGTCCAGAATAGAAACCTGTGCCTGAAAAAAATCCTCAAAGGATTGTCTTACCTCTACATCTTCCAGGAGAGCCGAATTCAGTTTCCAGGTACCCCTTCCCCTGGGTGGAGTGTCCGAGGCATTCAGAGTCACAGACAGCATACAGTGGTCAGAGAACTCCACCGCCCTCAACTCAGGAGCCGAGAAAGCAGAGTTCTCCTTTAAAAAAAACCTATCTATCCTACTCTGACTATTCCCTCTCTGAAATGTGAATCCCGTGCTGCCAGGGCAGTGCTTAATATGCACATCTACCAGACCTGCTTGTCTCACCATATCTCTAAGAAAAACGCTATCGTAACCCAGCCTGTCTATGGAGCCTCTCCTGTCTTCAGGCCTAATTATGGTGTTAAAATCACCTCCAAAGACAACCTGCTGGGACGTAAAAAGGAAGGGCTTGATCTCTGTGAGGAGGCATTTCCTGCCCCATTTTGACTGCGGTCCATAGATATTGATCAGGCGCAGGTCCTGCCCCCTAACAGAGACGTCCAAGACCATGCATCTCCCCATTTCTACCTCAATTACCCGCCGGCACGTTACCATATCGGTTTTAAAAAGGACCGCAACTCCGCTGCAGGGCTCAGCCGCAAGAGACCAAAAGGAGGGACCGCATCTCCACTCCCTTTTTGCTAGATGGATATCGGCCAAAGTATTGAGCCAGGTCTCTTGCAAAAATAAAATCTCGGCATCAAACTCGCTGAGCAAAAATAAGGCAATATCACGAGCTCTTGCAGATTTAATGCTGGCGACATTAATGGTCGCCACCTTTATCGGAGTGGGAACTGCCATCAGGATGATTGGGGTAGTCGTTTCTTAACCTTTGCCACACTCTCATCACCAGAAACAGCTCTCTTCAGACTACGTGACTCCCCCCTCATCCATGGATGATAAAGAGAAAGATATATCAGACATCTCATCACCCGACAAAACTGAAAAGGTATTACCAAGAGGAACCCCTCCTGGATCCGACCCTGAGGAAGAAATGACCACTTTACTTGTCTTCCTCTTCTTCTTCTTTTTCTTCCTCCTAAACTTCTCCCACCCCTCATCATCCGAATCCCCCTCAACAGAGGGTGAGACATGGGATATGGACACCCTTCTATCAGCCCCACCCCCATCCAGCACCCCCACATTCCCCTGACCACGTTTGTGCCGCTGAGGGACAGGGACTGGAGGCTGAGTGGGAAGATCCGCCAAACCTGCCCCCCCAGCAGCTTCTACCAGTCTGGAGGATCTACGTACAGTAGGATTAGGGACCACCACATGGGGGACAGACTCAGGGACCACATTACTGGGGGAAACAGAATCCGAAACAACAGATGTAACAGACACAGGAGGGACAGACTCAGGGACCACATTACTAGGTGAAACAGAATCCGAAACAACAGATGTAACAGACACAAGAGGGACAGACTCAGGGACCACATTACTAGGGTAAACAGAATCTGGAACAAATATAACAGAAACAGGAGGGGCAATAACAGTTTTAGCGGCCTCATCCTCCTTATCAAGTCTCTGCAACTCAGCCTCCAATCCTGGCAAGTTATGTAATGCCACCGGGCACTGACTATAAGGATGACCCAGCTTTTGGCACAAATTGCACCGAATTTCAGTACAATCCTTAGCCAAATGGTCCAGATCCTGGCACAGTGAGCATTTCTTACGGGTACAGGTAGATGCAAAATGGCCTTTGTCTCCACATTTATTTAGGCTGACCCTGGTAAAAAATAGTCAGCCTATCTCTCCCCAGAAAAGCTGAACAGGGAAGGTGTTGAACTACATTTCCAAGCACCCCCAATTTTAGTGAGACTGTCCAGGCCCCTGTCCATATCCCATGCTCATCAAGGACCTTCCGCAGTGGAGCGAGGACCTCACCATATCGGCGAAGCCATACTATCAAATCAGCCTCTGGTATGGATTCGTTACGCACCAGGATCGTCACCGACTTTATCAGAGGCTGCCTGGAAATCACCTTTGGCACCAAACCACTCCACTGCGGAAGGCCCTTGCACCTACTATACCTCTCCCAAAATAAATCCAAACCCTCAGGCTTTACAAAGGACAAATCAAATTCATAACTCCCCACTGGGCAAATCAAAGCAAATATATCTGATGCTTTAAACCCCATTTCCAGAACCAACTCAGCCACCCTCCCCCTTACTGGTGGGGTCCCCTCCCCCTCCCACTTCAATTGAACCACATTCCTCCTCCTGTACCCACCAACCATCCCACCACCAAGCCCCCCCAAATTGTGACCACTAAAATTCCCTCCACCCTCTTTGGTGCGACTCCCCAGAACGGACGCATAACTGCCCACATTTCTCCCAGCAGAAGAAGCATTTGTGTGCTTTGAACCGTCTGTCACATTTCTGGCAGATATCGATTGTACAGATTTGGTCTGCACAATCGCTGAGTCTTTCCTCTACTGAGCAGGGAGAGCAATGTCATTTTTATTTTTCCCAGCAGTATTAACCCCTTCACCACCACATTCATAGTTTTATCATTACTGTCATTCTTAATACTTGCTGGTATATTCACAGTTCCTGTAGTCTTCCCAACAGTGTGAGTTCCCACTGCTGTGCTGGTGGAATCTTCAGCTGGCCTGTTCTCTTCCATCAGGACAGGACTTTCAGCAGGCTGGTCTGATACATCCATGGCTTTCACTGCACATGGTGCAATGTGCTGATCCCCTCCCCCATCACCATCAATCAGCTCTGCTGGAACACAGAGAGGCTCAGGTGAGGCAATCTCTTTGCTGGTGTCAGCCTTACTGTGTGAAACACATGGAGAAAACTTGATAGAGGAACTACTGGTCTCAGCAAATGCAGGAGTAGAAACATCCATGTTCAGGGTGTTTGGTGCAGGTCCATCTTCATTCCCTGGTATATTTTTCCTCTCATCCTCAGGGATTTCTGATGGATCACCAGAAATGGCAAACTTGTCTGCTCTCAGGGGTGACTCCATCCGCTGGATGAAGGTCAGGGTGCCATGCTCACTCTCAACCCCCTGGCTGGTTGCCGCTGGCGATTCCAAGGCCTTACATGGGGGGAGAGGTGCAGAGGCAGATGGACCCGGGTCATCCATAACCTGAGGCTGCTGATCCATGCGACTTACTGACGACTGGCTGGCAAATCTCTTCTCATTCTCAAATTTTTCTTTAAAAGCTCCACTTCTGGCTTTTAATTTTTCCAACAATAAAGTTTGCTGCTTTACTTTTTCCTCATATTCCTGTAACTCAGGCTTCATGGCTGTGCGATTTCTACTCCAGGCCTGGAAGTATTTGGCTTTGAAGTTCTTATGGTTAGTTTTCAAAACTTGAAGTTTCTCTTCAGCCCTTCCAATTTCCCTAAAGCGATCAACAATCTTCTGTCTGAAGATACTCGCATCCATACCAGGGCCTGGACCCACAGTCAGATCCTCCACCTCCTCCTCACTAGGCCCCATGTCATCAGGGGGATCCCTCCCTGGGCCTCCCCCAGGATCAGGCATTGTTCCTGGGCCAAGCTAGCAGGCAAGGCCCAGGCTTGAAAAAAGGCTGGTTCTCAGAGAGCTCCTTGGGTGTGTCCTCCTCCTCCTTCCCACTGACCACCAATGTATGGAACATTCTTCCCACTGATCACCAATGTAAGGAACATTCTTCTCACTGACCACCAATGTAAGGAACATTCTTCTCACTGACCACCAATGTAAGGAACATTCTTCTCACTGACCACCAATGTAAGGAACATTCTTCTCACTGACCACCAATGTAAGGAACATTCTTCTCACTGATCACCAATGTAAGGAACATTCTTCTCACTGATCACCAATGTAAGGAACATTCTTCTCACTGATCACCAATGTAAGGAAC
This sequence comes from Lithobates clamitans, assembly GCA_037952925.1. Classification (NCBI taxonomy): domain Eukaryota; kingdom Metazoa; phylum Chordata; class Amphibia; order Anura; family Ranidae; genus Lithobates; species Lithobates clamitans. The sequence goes on from JBBGZY010001241.1 coordinate 463,358, forward strand.
ATTCTTCTCACTGATCACCAATGTAAGGAACATTCTTCTCACTGATCACCAATGTAAGGAACATTCTTCTCACTGATCACCAATGTAAGGGACATTCTTCCCACTGATCACCAATGTAAGGGACATTCTTCTCACTGATCACCAATGTAAGGAACATTCTTCTCACTGATCACCAATGTAAGGAACATTCTTCTCACTGATCACCAATGTAAGGAACATTCTTCTCACTGATCACCAATGTAAGGAACATTTTTCTCACTGATCACCAATGTAAGGAACATTCTTCTCACTGATCACCAATGTAAGGAACATTCTTCTCACTGACCACCAATGTAAGGAACATTCTTCTCACTGACCACCAATGTAAGGAACATTCTTCTCACTGACCACCAATGTAAGGAACATTCTTCTCACTGATCACCAATGTAAGTTACATTCTTCTCACTGATCACCAATATAAGGAACATTCTTCCCACTGATCACCAATGTAAGGAACATTCTTCCCACTGATCACCAATGTAAGGATCATTCTTCCCACTGATCACCAATGTAAGGAGCATTCTTCTCACTGATCACCAATGTAAGGAGCATTCTTCTCACTGATCACCAATGTAAGGAACATTCTTCCCACTGACCACCAATGTAAGGAACATTCTTCTCACTGATCACCAATGTAAGGAACATTCTTCCCACTGATCACCAATGTAAGGAACATTCTTCCCACTGACCACCAATGTAAGGAACATTCTTCTCACAGATCACCAATGTAAGGAACATTCTTCTCACTGATCACCAATGTAAGGAACATTCTTCCCACTGACCACCAATGTAAGGAACATTCTTCTCACTGATCACCAATGTAAGGAACATTCTTCCCACTGACCACCAATGTAAGGAACATTCTTCTCACTGATCACCAATGTAAGGAACATTCTTCTCACTGATCACCAATGTAAGGAACATTCTTCTCACTGACCACCAATGTAAGGAACATTCTTCTCACTGATCACCGATGTAAGGGACATTCTTCCCAATTTTTCTTTATTAAAAGTCTTGCAATCAATAAGCATAAAATCACTATATATAATATACATAAATATATACATATTTACATAAATGAAAATAAATATAGCAAATCTGCTCTCAAACAAAAAATGACTTTACAGCAAAAACAAAACTCATCATGAACATGTCATTATTGGGGATAATCTCACTACAACTCACACCAATACACCAGACATCTAAACTGTGAGGTCAAGAAACAAACCCGCACCCATTATGCATGCAGCCCTTCTTCAAAAAGAAGATACTAACCAACAAAAGCTAAGGGAGTGAAAGAAACAGAAAAAGAAAAGGAGCACCTCACCCAGAGATGGGCAGTTCACCAAAGGCAGGTCTGATATTCCTCCACACCCTTTTCCAGACCGCCTGAGGCTCCCTGCCCCTCTCAAGACCCCGAATTTTCCCAACCTCACCCAGAATATCGTGCACCACCACCTCAACAGAGAGGACTTTTTTCCGCAGGGTAATCTGGCACCGTGCATTCCATGTGAAGTAACGGACAACTATACTAACTAAAAACAGTGTATCCAAATCAAAATCCCAGCAAGTCGGGAATGCCCCGTACACCCACTCCGCATACCTCATGCAATAGAAAAAGGGGATGCCTAGAGCCCTCCCCACCCTTTTATACACCTCTATGTTAAAGGGACACTGCAGCAAAAAGTGGTCCATAGACTCCACTTTACCAACACACTCCGCTCTAGGACAATCCTGATCATCCACAGGGCGATGCTTCAAGTTCCCTCTGACATAGAGCCTTCCATGGAAAGCAAGCCAGGCTTGATCCCTAAACTTCAAGGGGATTCTTTCTAAATTGATTAAACGCAACCCCTCCCTCATTACAGAGCCTGGGCAATCCCTTAAGGCCAGTGACACACTGAAAGCAGAGCTCAAAATCCTCTTCTCCAGAAGCTTCCTGGGGAGGGACTTGATGTCCTCCACTGTCACCTGCCACTGCCGAAGTATTTTCAGACACGGGGCAACATAAGCCGGGAGCTTGCCATGTCGGACTCTCAGACTTTTCACTGGCCCGCCATCTTCCCAGCATCGCAGAAAAGGCCTAAAACAAGACTGAAAAATGCCCACCCATCCCGGCGGGTTCTCTGCTAGCATGTTACCAAGATTGTACTTTAAAAAGAGCAGAGAAAAGAAAACTATTGGGTTGACCATTCCTAGGCCACCCTCCCGCCTAGACAGGTAAGTTACATTGCGTTTGATCAGGTTCAGCCTACTTCCCCATAACAGTTGGAAAAAACAGCTGTACACCCTTGCATAGAGAGATGCTGGCAAGATACAGACGAAGCTGACATATAAAAAGATTGGGACCAGGTACGTTTTGATCAAGTCAACCCTCTCCCTCAAGGAAAGCTTCCATTTCTTCCAGCTTGCTACTTTGGCATTGGCACACACCAACCTGCTTTCCCAATTTCGATGACCATAGTCACCAGGACCAAATTTGATGCCCAACACTTTAATTTCCTGCTGGGGCTCTGGGAAGGCATCCGGAAGTTCGAAGCTTTCACCCTCCTCACCCATCCAGAAAACTTCACTCTTTTCATGGTTGACTTTAGAACCAGAAGCCTCCGTGTACTGCTCTATCATAGAGACCACCTCCTGCGCCTCCTCTGTCCCAGAGACAATAAAAGACACATCATCGGCATAGGCCACGACCTTCAGAGGCGGCACACCAGCAATGCCCAAAGGCACCCCGCACAAAGATCCACTCTCTAGCCTTCTTATGAAGGGGTCGATTGCGAATACATATAACAGGGGGCTCAGAGGACATCCCTGGCGCACACCAGAGCCAACCTCAAAAGGCCGTCCAACCCAACCATTAACCAGTGGGAAGCTCTCAGCCCCTCTATATAATGTCTTCAGCCAATCTATAAACCTCCCCTGCAGGCCGTATCTACCAAGTAGCAAATACAGGTACTCGTGATTGACTCTATCAAAAGCTTTCGCCTGATCCAATGCCAGCAAGTACTTTCTCCATCCAGCAGCCCTGCATCGTTCCAAAGCCTCCCGGACAGCTAAAACCGCTGAAAAGGTACTTCTACCTTGGACTGAGCAGTGCTGATGACTGGACAACAAATCGCCTGCTACTGACGACAAGCGCCAAAAAAGAATCTTTGCCAGGATCTTTCTATCAACATTAAGAAGACTGATGGGGCGCCAGTTCTCAATCATTGAGGGGTCTTTACCTGTTGACAGAAGAATCACAGCGGATTGCCTCATGGAGGGAGGGAGCGAACCCTCTTCTAGACAGCTGTTATAAACCTCTGCTAAAAAGGGAGCCAGAATGGACTTAAAACACTTGTAGAATTCAGCTGTCAACCCATCTGGCCCAGGCGATTTTTTGGTAGCCAGCTTCTCTATAGCATGAACTACCTCATCCACTGAAATTGGTTCTGTCAAATCCATCAAAGGCAATGTACCATTTCCCAATCCTGGAGTAGAATCCAGAAAGCTTTCCATCCTGTCCCGACAAAGGTCCTTTCTTCCCAGAAGGTCTGCGTAATATGACCTGAAGATCTCCAGGATCCCTGATCTGGACTTCACCAGGGAACCCGTACTATCCCTCAGGCCTATGACCGTCTTAACTGCTATGCCTTGCTTACAGTTCTGGTAAGGATCAGGCGAGTGATATTTTCCATAATCCCTCTCCAGAACCAAGGAGGCATGCCGGTCGTATTGACACTTCCTAAGAAGAAACTTCACCTCAGAGATCTCCCCTGGATCTCCTCTATACGAGACAAGACGATCAAGCTTCCTCCGCAAATGCTGGTAGGCAATGTACATACCAAGCTGCTTCTTCTTACTTATGGCCTTGAAAAGTCCAATTGTCCTTTGTTTCACAAGCTCCCACCACTCTGACTTACTGCTGCAAAAGTCCAGAATAGAAACCTGTGCCTGAAAAAAATCCTCAAAGGATTGTCTTACCTCTACATCTTCCAGGAGAGCCGAATTCAGTTTCCAGGTACCCCTTCCCCTGGGTGGAGTGTCCGAGGCATTCAGAGTCACAGACAGCATACAGTGGTCAGAGAACTCCACCACCCTCAACTCAGGAGCCAAGAAAGCAGAGTTCTCCTTTAAAAAAAACCTATCTATCCTACTCTGACTATTCCCTCTCTGAAATGTGAATCCCGTGCTGCCAGGGCAGTGCTTAATATGCACATCTACCAGGCCTGCTTGTCTCACCATATCTCTAAGAAAAACGCTATCGTAACCCAGCCTGTCTATGGAGCCTCTCCTGTCATCAGGCCTAATTATGGTGTTAAAATCACCTCCAAAGACAACCTGCTGGGACGTAAAAAGGAAGGGCTTGATCTCTGTGAGGAGGCATTTCCTGCCCCATTTTGACTGCGGTCCATAGATATTGATCAGCCGCAGGTCCTGCCCCCTAACAGAGACGTCCAAGACCATGCATCTCCCCATTTCTACCTCAATTACCCGCCGGCATGTTACCATATCGGTTTTAAAAAGGACCGCAACTCCGCTGCAGGGCTCAGCCGCAAGAGACCAAAAGGAGGGACCGCATCTCCACTCCCTTTTTGCTAGATGGACATCGGCCAAAGTATTGAGCCAGGTCTCTTGCAAAAATAAAATCTCGGCATCAAACTCGCTGAGCAAAAATAAGGCAATATCACGAGCTCTTGCAGATTTAATGCTGGCGACATTAATGGTCGCCACCTTTATCGGAGTGGGAACTGCCATCAGGATGATTGGGGTAGTCGTTTCTTAACCTTTGCCACACTCTCATCACCAGAAACAGCTCTCTTCAGACTACGTGACTCCCCCTCATCCATGGATGATAAAGAGAAAGATATATCAGACATCTCATCACCCGACAAAACTGAAAAGGTATTACCAAGAGGAACCCCTCCTGGGTCCGACCCTGAGGAAGAAATAACCACTTTACTTGTCTTCCTCCTCTTCTTCTTTTTCTTCCTCCTAAACTTCTCCCACCCCTCATCATCCGAATCCCCCTCAACAGAGGGTGAGACATGGGATATGGACACCCTTCTATCAGCCCCACCCCCATCCAGCACCCCCACATTCCCCTGACCACGTTTGTGCCGCTGAGGGACAGGGACTGGAGGCCGAGTGGGAAGATTCGCCAAACCTGCCCCCCCAGCAGCTTCTGCCAGTCTGGAGGATCTACGTACAGTAGGATTGGGGACCACCACATGGGGGACAGACTCAGGGACCACATTACTAGGTGAAACAGAATCCGAAACAACAGATGTAACAGACACAGGAGGGACAGACTCAGGGACCACATTACTAGGTGAAACAGAATCCGAAACAACAGATGTAACAGACACAGGAGGGACAGACTCAGGGACCACATTACTAGGTGAAACAGAATCCGAAACAACAGATGTAACAGACACAGGAGGGACAGACTCAGGGACCACATTACTAGGGGAAACAGAATCTGGAACAGATGTAACAGAAACAGGAGGGGCAATAACAGTTTTAGCGGCCTCATCCTCCTTATCAAGTCTCTGCAACTCAGCCTCCAATCCTGGCAAGTTATGTAATGCCTCCGGGCACTGACTATAAGGATGACCCAGCTTTTGGCACAAATTGCACCGAATTTCAGTACAATCCTTAGCCAAATGGTCCAGATCCTGGCATAGTGAGCATTTCTTACGGGTACAGGTAGATGCAAAATGGCCTTTGTCTCCACATTTATTACAGACTTTAGGCTGACCCTGGTAAAAAATAGTCAGCCTATCTCTCCCCAGAAAAGCTGAACAGGGAAGGTGTTGAACTACATTGCCCAGCATGCCCAATTTTAGTGACACTGTCCAGGCCCCTGTCCATATCCCATGCTCATCAAGGACCTTCCGCAGTGGAGCGAGGACCTCACCATATCGGCGTAGCCATACTATCAAATCAGCCTCTGGTATGGATTCGTTACGCACCAGGATCGTCACCGACTTTATCAGAGGCTGCCTGGAAATCACCTTTGGCACCAAACCACTCCACTGCGGAAGGCCCTTGCACCTCCTATATCGCTCCCAAAATAAATCCAGACCCTCAGGCTTTACAAAGGACAAATCAAATTCATAACTCCCCACTGGGCAAATCAAAGCAAATATATCTGATGCTTTAAACCCCATTTCCAGAACCAACTCAGCCACCCTCCCCCTTACTGGTGGGGTCCCCTCCCCCTCCCACTTCAATTGAACCACATTCCTCCTCCTGTACCCACCAACCATTCCACCACCAAGCCCCCCCAAATTGTGACCACTAAAATTCCCTCCACCCTCCTTGGTGCGACTCCCCAGAACAGATGCATAACTGCCCACATTTCTCCCAGCAGAAGAAGCATTTGTGTGCTTTGAACCGTCTGTCACATTTCCAGCAGATATCGATTGTACAGATTTGGTCTGCACAATCGATGAGTCTTTCTTCTGCTGAGCAGGGAGAGCAATGTCATTTTTATTTTTCCCAGCAGTATTTACCCCTTCACCACCACCCACCACATTCATTGTTTTATCATTACTGTCATTCTTAATACTTGCTGGTATATTCACAGTTCCTGTAGTCTTCCCAACAGTGTCAGTCCCCACTGCTGTGCTGGTGGAATCTTCAGCTGGCCTGTTCTCCTCCATCAGGACAGGACTTTCAGCAGGCTGGTCTGACACATCCATGGCTTCCACTGCACATGGTGCAATGTGCTGATCCCCTCCCCCATCACCATCAATCAGCTCTGCTGAAACACAGGGAAGCTCAGGTGAGGCAATCTCTTTGCTGGTGTCAGCCATACTGTGTGAAACACATGCAGCAAACTTGGTAGAGGAACTACTGGTCTCAGCAAATGCAGGAGTAGAAACATCCATGTTCAGGGTGTTTGGTGCAGGTCCATCTTCATTCCCTGGTTTATTTTTCCTCTCATCCTCAGGGGTTTCTGATGGATCATCAGAAATAGCAAACTTGTCTGCTCTCAGGAGTGACTCCATCTGCTGGATGAAGGTCAGGGTGCCATGCTCACTCTCAACCCCCTGGCTGGTTGCCGCTGGCGATTCCAAGGCCTTACATGGGGGGAGAGGTGCAGAGGCAGATGGACCCGGGTCATCCATAACCTGAGGCTGCTGATCCATGCGACTTACTGACGACTGGCTGGCAAATCTCTTCTCATTGTCGAACTTTTCTTTAAATGCTCCACTTCTGGCTTTTAACTTCTCCAACAATAAAGTTTGCTGCTTTACTTTTTCCTCTAATTCCTGTAACTCAGGCTTCATGGCTGTGCGATTTCTACTCCAGGCCTGGAAGTATTTGGCTCTGAAGTTCTTATGTTCAGCTTTCAAAACTTGAAGTTTCTCTTCAGCCCTTCCAATTTGCCTAAAACGATCAACAATCTTCTGTCTGAAGACACTCGCATCCATACCAGGGCCTGGACCCACAGTCAGATCCTCCACCTCCTCCTCACTAGGCCCCGTGTCATCAGGGGGATCCCTCCCTGGGCCTCCCCCAGGATCAGGCATTATTCCTGGGCCAAGCTAACAGGCAAGGCCCAGGCTTGAAAAAAGGCTGGTTCTCAGAGAGCTCCTTAGGTGTGTCCTCCTCCTCCTTCCCAATTTTTCTTTATTAAAAGTCTTGCAATCAATAAGCATAAAATCACTATATATATATAATATACATAAATATATACATATTTACATAAATGAAAATAAATATAGCAAATCTGCTCTCAAACAAAAAATGACTTTACAGCAAAAACAAAACTCATCATGAACATGTCATTATTGGGGATAATCTCACTACAACTCACACCAATACACCAGACATCTAAACTGTGAGGTCAAGAAACAAACCCGCACCCATTATGCATGCAGCCCTTCTTCAAAAAGAAGATACTAACCAACAAAAGCTAAGGGAGTGAAAGAAACAGAAAAAGAAAAGGAGCACCTCACCCAGAGATGGGCAGTTCACCAAAGGCAGGTCTGATATTCCTCCACGCCCTTTTCCAGACCGCCTGAGGCTCCCTGCCCCTCTCAAGACCCCGAATTTTCCCAACCTCACCCAGAATATCGTGCACCACCACCTCAACAGAGAGGACTTTTTTCCGCAGGGTAATCTGGCACCGTGCATTCCATGTGAAGTAACGGACAACTATACTAACTAAAAACAGTGTATCCAAATCAAAATCCCAGCAACTCGGGAATGCCCCGTACACCCACTCCGCATAACTCATGCGATAGAAAAAGGGGATGCCTAGAGCCCTCCCCACCCTTTTATACACCTCTATGTTAAAAGGGACACTGCAGCAAAAAGTGGTCCATAGACTCCACTTTACCAACACACTCCGCCCTAGGACAATCCCGATCATCCACAGGGCGATGCTTCAAGTTCCCTCTGACATAGAGCCTTCCATGGAAAGCGAGCCAGGCTTGATCCCTAAACTTCAAGGGGATTCTTTCTAAATTGATTAAACGCAACCCCTCCCTCATTACAGAGCCTGGGCAATCCCTTAAGGCCAGTGACACACTGAAAGCAGAGCTCAAAATCCTCTTCTCCAGAAGCTTCCTGGGGAGGGACTTGATATCCTCCACTGTCACCTGCCACTGCCGAAGTATTTTCAGACACGGGGCAACATAAGCCGGGAGCTTGCCATGTCGGACTCTCAGACTTTTCACTGGCCCACCATCTTCCCAGCATCGCAGAAAAGGCCTAAAACAAGACTGAAAAATGCCCACCCATCCCGGCGGGTTCTCTGCTAGCATGTTACCAAGATTGTACTTTAAAAAGAGCAGAGAAAAGAAAACTATTGGGTTGACCATTCCTAGGCCACCCTCCCGCCTAGACAGGTAAGTTACATTGCGTTTGATCAGGTTCAGCCTACTTCCCCATAACAGCTGGAAAAAACAGCTGTACACCCTTGCATAGAGAAATGCTGGCAAGATACAGACGAAGCTGACATATAAAAAGATTGGGACCAGGTACGTTTTGATCAAGTCAACCCTCTCCCTCAAGGAAAGCTTCCATTTCTTCCAGCTTGCTACTTTGGCATTGGCACACACCAACCTGCTTTCCCAATTTCGATGACCATAGTCACCAGGACCAAATTTGATGCCCAATACTTTAATTTCCTGCTGGGGCTCAGGGAAGGCATTCGGAAGTTATAAGCTTTCACCCTCCTCACCCATCCAGAAAACTTCACTCTTTTCATGGTTGACTTTAGAACCAGAAGTCTCCGTGTACTGCTCTATCATAGAGACCACCTCCTGCGCCTCCTCTGTCCCAGAGACAATAACAGACACATCATGGGCATAGGCCACGACCTTCAGAGGCGGCACACCAGCAATGCCCAAAGGCACCCCGCACAAAGATCCACTCTCTAGCCTTCTTATGAAGGGGTCGATTGCGAATACATATAACAGGGGGCTCAGAGGACATCCCTGGCGCACACCAGAGCCAACCTCAAATGGCCGTCCAACCCAACCATTAACCAGTGGGAAGCTCTCAGCCCCTCTATATAATGTCTTCAGCCAATCTATAAACCTCCCCTGCAGGCCGTATCTACCAAGTAGCAAATACAGGTACTCGTGATTGACTCTATCAAAAGCTTTCGCCTGATCCAATGCCAGCAAGTACTTTCTCCATCTAGCAGCCCTGCATCGTTCCAAAGCCTCCCAGACAGCTAAAACCGCTGAAAAGGTACTTCTACCTTGGACCGAGCAGTGCTGATGACTGGACAACAAATCACCCGCTACTGACGACAAGCGCCAAAAAAGAATCTTCGCCAGGATCTTTCTATCAACATTGAGAAGACTGATGGGGCGCCAGTTCTCAATCATTGAGGGGTCTTTACCTTTTGACAGAAGAATCACAGCGGATTGCCTCATGGAGGGAGGGAGCGAACCCTCTTCTAGACAGCTGTTATAAACCTCTGCTAAAAAGGGAGCCAGAATGGACTTAAAACACTTGTAGAATTCAGCTGTCAGCCCATCTGGCCCAGGCGATTTTTTGGTAGCCAGCTTCTCTATAGCATGAACTACCTCATCCACTGAAATTGGTTCTGTCAAATCCATCAAAGGCAACGTAGCATTTCCCAATCCTGGAGTAGAATCCAGAAAGCTTTCCATCCTGTCCCGACAAAGGTCCTTTCTTCCCAGAAGGTCTGCAAAATATGACCTGAAGATCTCCAGGATCCCTGATCTGGACTTTACCAGGGAACCCGTACTATCCCTCAGGCCTATGACCGTCTTAACTGCTATGCCTTGCTTACAGTTCTGGTAAGGATCAGGCGAGTGATATTTTCCATAATCCCTCTCCAGAACCAAGGAGGCATGCCGGTCGTATTGACACTTCCTAAGAAGAAACTTCACCTCAGAGATCTCCCCTGGATCCCCTCTATACGAGACAAGACGATCAAGCTTCCTCCGCAAATGCTGGTAGGCAATGTACATACCAAGCTGCTTCTTCTTACTTATGGCCTTGAAAAGTCCAATTGTCCTTTGTTTCACAAGCTCCCACCACTCTGACTTACTGCTGCAAAAGTCCAGAATAGAAACCTGTGCCTGAAAAAAATCCTCAAAGGATTGTCTTACCTCTACATCTTCCAGGAGAACCGAATTCAGTTTCCAGGTACCCTTTCCCCTAGGTGGAGTGTCTGAGGCATTCAGAGTCACAGACAGCATACAGTGGTCAGAGAACTCCACCGCCCTCAACTCAGGAGCCGAGAAAGCAGAGTTCTCCTTTAAAAAAAACCTATCTATCCTACTCTGACTATTCCCTCTCTGAAATGTGAATCCCGTGCTGCCAGGGCAGTACTTAATATGCACATCTACCAGGCCTGCTTGTCTTACCATATCTCTAAGAAAAACGCTATCGTAACCCAGCCTGTCTATGGAGCCTCTCCTGTCTTCAGGCCTAATTATGGTGTTAAAATCACCTCCAAAGACAACCTGCTGGGACGTAAAAAGGAAGGGCTTGATCTCTGTGAGGAGGCATTTCCTGCCCCATTTTGACTGCGGTCCATAGATATTGATCAGGCGCAGGTCCTGCCCCCTAACAGAGACGTCTAAGACCATGCATCTCCCCATTTCTACCTCAATTACCCGCCGGCATGTTACCATATCGGTTTTAAAAAGGACCGCAACTCCGCTGCAGGGCTCAGCCGCAAGAGACCAAAAGGAGGGACCGCATCTCCACTCCCTTTTTGCTAGATGGACATCGGCCAAAGTATTGAGCCAGGTCTCTTGCAAAAATAAAATCTCGGCATCAAACTCGCTGAGCAAAAATAAGGCAATATCACGAGCTCTTGCAGATTTAATGCTGGCGACATTAATGGTCGCCACCTTTATCGGAGTGGGAACTGCCATCAGGATGATTGGGGTAGTCGTTTCTTAACCTTTGCCACACTCTCATCACCAGAAACAGCTCTCTTCAGACTACGTGACTCCCCCTCATCCATGGATGATAAAGAGAAAGATAAATCAGACATATCATCACCTGACAAAACTGAAAAAGTATTACCAAGAGGAACCCCCCCTGGGTCCGACTCTGAGGAAGAAATGACCACTTTACTTGTCTTCCTCTTCTTCTTCTTTTTCTTCCTCCTAAACTTCTCCCACCCCTCATCATCCGAATCCCCCTCAACAGAGGGTGAGACATGGGATATGGGCACCTTTCGCTCAACCCCTCCCCCATCCAACACCCTCACATTCCCTAGACCACGTTTACGCTGCTGAGATACAGGGACTGGAGGCTGAGATGGAAGATCCGCTAAACCTGCCCCCCCAGCAGCTTCTGCCAGTCTGGAGGATCTACGTACAGTAGGATTAGGGACCACCACATGGGGGACAGACTCAGGGACCACATTACTAGGTGAAACAGAATCCGAAACAACAGATGTAACAGACACAGGAGGGACAGACTCAGGGACCACATTACTAGGTGAAACAGAATCTGGAACAGATGTAACAGAAACAGGAGGGACAGACTCAGGGACCACATTACTGGGGGAAACAGAATCTGGAACAGATGTAACAGAAACAGGAGGGGCAATAACAGTTTCCTCCCTAACTTTAGCAGCCTCATCCTCTTTATCAAGCCTCTGTAGCTCAGCCGCCAATCCTGGCAAGTTATGTAATGCCTCTGGGCACTGGCTATAAGGATGACCGAGCTTTTGGCACAAATTACACCGAATCTCGGTACAATCTTTGGCCAAATGGCCCAAATCCTGGCATAGTGAGCATTTCTTACGGGTACAAGTAGATGCAAAATGGCCTTTGTCACCACATTTATTACAGACCTTAGGCTGACCCTGGTAAAAAATGGTCAGCCTATCCCTCCCCAGAAAAGCTGAACAGGGAAGGTGTTGAACTACATTGCCCAGCATGCCCAATTTTAGTGACACTGTCCAGGCCCCTGTCCATATCCCATGCTCATCAAGGACCTTCCGCAGTGGAGCGAGGACCTCACCATATCGGCGTAGCCATACTATCAAATCAGCCTCTGGTATGGATTCGTTACGCACCAAAATCGTCACCGACTTTATCAGAGGCTGCCTGGAAATCACCTTTGGCACCAAACCACTCCACTGCGGAAGGCCCTTGCACCTCCTATATCGCTCCCAAAATAAATCCAAACCCTCAGGCTTTACAAAGGACAAATCAAATTCGTAACTCCCCACTGGGCAAATCAAAGCAAATATATCTGATGCTGTAAACCCCATTTCCAGAACCAACTCAGCCACCCTCCCCCTTACTGGTGGGGTCCCCTCCCCCTCCCACTTCAATTGAACCACATTCCTCCTCCTGTACCCACCAACCATCCCACCACCAAGCCTCCCCAAATTGTGACCACTAATATTTACAAAATTCCCTCCACCCTCCTTGGTGCGACTCCCCAGAACAGACGCATAACTGCCCACATTTCTCCCAGCAGAGGAAACATTTGTGAGTTTTGAACCGTCTGACACATTACTAGCAGATATCGATTGTACAGATTTGGTCTGCACAATCGATGAGTCTTTCCTCTGCTGAGCAGGGAGAGCAATGTCATTTTTATTTTTCCCAGCAGTATTAACCCCTTCACCACCCCCCACCACATTCATAGTTTTATCATTACTGTCATTCTTAATACTTGCTGGTATATTCACAGTTCCTGTAGTCTTCCCAACAGTGTCAGTTCCCACTGCTGTGCTGGTGGAATCTTCAGCTGGCCTGTTCTCTTCCATCAGGACAGGACTTTCAGCAGGCTGTTCTGACACATCCATGGCTTCCACTGCACATGGTTCAATGTGCTGATCCCCTCCCCCATCAGCATCAATCAGCTCTGCTGGAACACAGGGAGGTTCAGGTGAGGCAATCTCTTTGCTGGTGTCAGCCTTACTGTGTGAAACACATGCAGCAAACTTGATAGAGGAACTACTGGTCTCAGCAAATGCAGGAGTAGAAACATCCATGTTCAGGGTGTTTGGTGCAGGTCCATCTTCATTCCCTGGTTTATTTTTCCTCTCATCCTCAGGGATTTCTGATGGATTATCAGATATGGCAAACTTGTCTGCTCTCAGGGGTGACTCCATCTGCTGAATGAAGGTCAGGGTGCCATGCTCACTCTCAACCCCCTGGCTGGTTGCCGCTGGCGATTCCAAGGCCTTACATGGGGGGAGAGGTGCAGAGGCAGATGGACCCGGGTCATCCATAACCTGAGGCTGCTGATCCATGCGACTTACTGAGGACTGGCTGGCAAATCTCTTCTCATTGTCAAACTTTTCTTTAAAAGCTCCACTTCTGGCTTTTAATTTTTCCAACAATAAAGTTTGCTGCTTTACCTTTTCCTCTAATTCCTGTAACTCAGGCTTCATGGCTGTGCGATTTCTACTCCAGGCCTGGAAGTATTTGGCTTTGAAGTTCTTATGGTTAGTTTTCAAAACTTGAAGTTTCTCTTCAGCCCTTCCAATTTCCCTAAAGCGATCAACAATCTTCTGTCTGAAGATACTCGCATCCATACCAGGGCCTGGACCCACAGTCAGATCCTCCACCTCCTCCTCACTAGGCCCCGTGTCATCCGGGGGATCCCTCCCTGGGCCTCCCCCAGGATCAGGCATTATTCCTGGGCCAAGCTAACAGGCAAGGCCCAGGCTTGAAAAAAGGCTGGTTCACAGAGAGCTCCTTGGGTGTGTCCTCCTCCTCCTCCTTCCCACTGATCACCAATGTAAGGATCATTCTTCCCACTGATCACCAATGTAAGGAGCATTCTTCTCACTGATCACCAATGTAAGGAACATTCTTCCCACTGACCACCAATGTAAGGAACATTCTTCTCACTGATCACCAATGTAAGGAACATTCTTCCCACTGATCACCAATGTAAGGAACATTCTTCCCACTGACCACCAATGTAAGGAACATTCTTCTCACTGATCACCAATGTAAGGAACATTCTTCCCACTGACCACCAATGTAAGGAACATTCTTCTCACTGATCACCAATGTAAGGAACATTCTTCTCACTGATCACCAATGTAAGGAACATTCTTCCCACTGACCACCAATGTAAGGAACATTCTTCTCACTGATCACCAATGTAAGGAACATTCTTCCCACTGACCACCAATGTAAGGAACATTCTTCTCACTGATCACCAATGTAAGGAACATTCTTCTCACTGATCACCAATGTAAGGAACATTCTTCTCACTGACCACCAATGTAAGGAACATTCTTCCCACTGATCACCAATATAAGGAACATTCTTCTCACTGATCACCGATGTAAGGAACATTCTTCTCACTGACCACCAATGTAAGGAACATTCTTCTCACTGATCACCGATGTAAGGGACATTCTTCCCACTGACCACCAATGTAAGGAACATTCTTCTCACTGACCACCAATGTAAGGAACATTCTTCTCACTGATCACCAATGTAAGGGACATTCTTCCCACTGACCACCAATGTAAGGAACATTCTTCTCACTGACCACCAATGTAAGGAACATTCTTCTCACTGATCACCAATGTAAGGAACATTCTTCTCACTGATCACCAATGTAAGGAATATTCTTCTCACTGATCACCAATGTAAGGAACATTCTTCCCACTGATCACCAATGTAAGGAACGTTGTTCTCACTGATCACCAATGTAAGGGACATTCTTCTCACTGATCACCAATGTAAGGAACATTCTTCTCACTGACCACCAATGTAAGGAACACTCTTCTCACTGATCACCAATGTAAGGAACATTCTTCTCATTATTTATTTAATCCATATTGAGCACTATATTTGATTGGCTGCTTCTGCTTGGCACACACGCACAATCACAATCACACACATGATGATGGAGTCATCATCATGTGCGATTGTGCGTGTTTGCCAGGCCTAAGCAGAAGCAAACAGCCAATCAAATATAGTGCTCAATATGGATTCAAGAAATATGCATAGCCATAGATATCATAAATGACTACAGGAGATAACCAGAGACTACGGATGCAACTACAGGAGATGACCAAAGACTGCGAATGCGACTACAGGAAATAACCAGAGACTGGGGATGCGACTACAGGAGACAACCAGAGACTGCGAATGCGACTACAGGAAATAACCAGACTGCGAATGCGACTACAGGAAATAACCAGAGACTGCGAATGCGACTACAGGAAATAACCAGAGACTGGGGATGCGACTACAGGAGATAACCAGAGACTGCGAATGCGACTACAGGAGATAACCAGAGACTGCGAATGCGACTAGAGGAGATGACCAGAGACTGCGAATGCGACTACAGAAAATAACCAGACTGCGAATGCGACTACAGGAAATAACCAGAGACTGGGGATGCGACTACAGGAAATAACCAGAGACTGCGAATGCGACTACAGGAAATAACCAGACTGCGAATGCGACTACAGGAAATAACCAGAGACTGGGGATGCGACTACAGGAGATAACCAGAGACTGCGAATGCGACTACAGGAGATAACCAGAGACTGCAAATGCGACTACAGGAGATGACCAGAGACTGGGGATGCGACTACAGGAAATAACCAGAGACTGCGAATGCGACTACAGGAAATAACCAGACTGCGAATGCGACTACAGGAAATAACCAGAGACTGGGGATGCGACTACAGGAGATAACCAGAGACTGCGAATGCGACTACAGGAACTAACCAGACTGCGAATGTGACTACAGGAAATAACCAGAGACTGGGGATGCGACTACAGGAGATAACCAGAGACTGCAATGCGACTACAGGAAATAACCAGACTGCGAATGCGACTACAGGAAATAACCAGAGACTGGGGATGCGACTACAAGAGATAACCAGAGACTGCGAATGCGACTACAGGAAATAACCAGAGACTGCGAATGCGACTGCAGGAGATGACCAGAGACTGGGGATGCAACTACAGGAGATAACCAGAGACTGCAAATGCGACTACAGGAGATGACCAGAGACTGGGGATGTGACTACAGGAGATAACCAGACTGCGAATGCGACTACAGGAAATAACCAGAGACTGTGGATGCGACAACAGGAGATGACCAGAGACTGCAAATGCGACTACAGGAGATGACCAGAGACTGGGGATGCGACTACAGGAAATAACCAGAGACTGCGAATGCGACTACAGGAAATAACCAGACTGCGAATGCGACTACAGGAAATAACCAGAGACTGGGGATGCGACTACAGGAGATAACCAGAGACTGTGAATGCGACTACAGGAAATAACCAGACTGCGAATGTGACTACAGGAAATAACCAGACTGCGAATGTGACTACAGGAAATAACCAGAGACTGGGGATGCGACTACAGGAGATAACCAGAGACTGCGAATGCGACTACAGGAGATAACCAGAGACTGAAAATACGACTACAGCTGATGACCAGAGACTGGGGATGCAACTACAGGAGATAACCAGACTGCGAATGCGACTACAGGAAATAACCAGAGACTGGGGATGCGACAACAGGAAATAACCAAAGACTGTGAATGCGACTACAGGAGATAACCAGAGACTGGGGATGCGACTACAGGAAATAACCAGAGACTGTGAATGCGACTACAGGAAATAACCAGACTGCGAATGCGACTACAGGAAATAACCAGAGACTGGGGATGCGACTACAGGAGATAACCAGAGACTGCAAATGCGACTACAGGAAATAACCAGACTGCGAATGTGACTACAGGAAATGACCAGAGACTGCGAATGCGACTACAGGAAATGACCAGACTGCAAATGCGACTACAGGAAATGACCAGACTGCAAATGCGACTACAGGAAATAACCAGAGACTGGGGATGCGACTACAGGAAATGACCAGACTGCGAATGCGACTACAGGAACTAACCAGACTGCGAATGTGACTACAGGAAATAACCAGAGACTGGGGATGCGACTACAGGAGATAACCAGAGACTGCAATGCGACTACAGGAAATAACCAGACTGCGAATGCGACTACAGGAAATAACCAGAGACTGGGGATGCGACTACAGGAGATAACCAGAGACTGCGAATGCGACTACAGGAAATAACCAGAGACTGCGAATGCGACTGCAGGAGATGACCAGAGACTGGGGATGCGACTACAGGAGATAACCAGAGACTGCAAATGCGACTACAGGAGATGACCAGAGACTGGGGATGTGACTACAGGAGATAACCAGACTGCGAATGCGACTACAGGAAATAACCAGAGACTGGGGATGCGACAACAGGAGATGACCAGAGACTGCAAATGCGACTACAGGAAATAACCAGAGACTGCGAATGCGACTACAGGAAATAACCAGACTGCGAATGCGACTACAGGAAATAACCAGAGACTGGGGATGCGACTACAGGAGATAACCAGAGACTGTGAATGCGACTACAGGAAATAACCAGACTGCGAATGTGACTACAGGAAATAACCAGAGACTGGGGATGCGACTACAGGAGATAACCAGAGACTGCGAATGCGACTACAGGAGATAACCAGAGACTGCAAATACTACGACTACAGCTGATGACCAGAGACTGGGGATGCGACTACAGGAGATAACCAGACTGCGAATGCGACTACAGGAAATAACCAGAGACTGGGGATGCGACAACAGGAAATAACCAAAGACTGTGAATGCGACTACAGGAGATAACCAGAGACTGGGGATGCGACTACAGGAAATAACCAGAGACTGTGAATGCGACTACAGGAAATAACCAGACTGCGAATGCGACTACAGGAAATAACCAGAGACTGGGGATGCGACTACAGGAGATAACCAGAGACTGCAAATGCGACTACAGGAAATAACCAGACTGCGAATGTGACTACAGGAAATGACCAGAGACTGCGAATGCGACTACAGGAAATGACCAGACTGCGAATGCGACTACAGGAAATGACCAGACTGCGAATGCGACTACAGGAAATAACCAGAGACTGGGGATGCGACTACAGGAAATGACCAGACTGCGAATGCGACTACAGGAAATGACCAGACTGCGAATGCGACTACAGGAGATAACCAGAGACTGCGAATGCGACTACGGGAAATGACCAGACTGCGAATGCGACTACAGGAAATGACCAGACTGCGAATGCGACTACAGGAAATGACCAGAGACTGCGAATGCGAATACGGGAAATGACCAGACTGCGAATGCAACTACAGGAAATAACCAGAGACTGGGGATGCGACTACAGGAAATAACCAGAGACTGCAAATGCGACTACAGGAAATAACCAGAGACTGGGGATGCGACTACAGGAAATAACCAGACTGCGGATGCGACTACAGGAAATAACCAGAGACTGGGGATGCGACTACAGGAAATAACCAGACTGCGAATGCGACTACAGGAAATGACCAGACTGCGAATGCGACTACAGGAAATGACCAGACTGTGAATGCGACTACAGGAAATGACCAGACTGCGAATGCGACTACAGGAAATGACCAGACTGCAAATGCGACTACACGAGATAACCAGAGACTGGGGATGCGACTACAGGAGATGACCAGGTAGCCAGTTTTAAAATTTAAACTTTCAGCAATGCACAGCTATACAGGGGGGTAAACAACATTTCCAGGGATGGTTTAGGGAAAAAAGGGGTCTACAGGCCGTGTATATAATGTAGGCAGAAGGACCTACCTGACCAGTCGGGCTCACCTCCCGCTCTCAGAGGTCCAGGGGCGGAGCTTTCGTCGGTAGGGGGCGGAGCTTTCATCGGTAGGGGGCGGAGCTTTCGTCGGTAGGGGCGGTGATCTTTGTGGTCCAGAGCGGAGCTCTCACAAGTGCAGGAGAGACGCTCTAATTAGGAACAGACTCAGACTACATGAGGAGGGGCGGGGCAGGGCAGGGTCAGAGCGTCAGTGGAGCTCCCTGCCCCGCCCCTCCCTGCTGACAGAGCCTCTCTCAGCCTAAGCCGAGGTCTGCTCGGCAGCGGGCTGGCCGCGGTGCTGGGAGCTGAAATAATGCAGGAGGACGGGGTTTTCGTGCGGTGCGGCGGGCGGCTTTTTTCCACTGCTGACTGAGCCGCTCATGGGGCCCCTCCTGACGTCGGGCCCTCGGTCGGCGACCGAGTGACCGAATGGTCAGTCCGCCCCTGGTTCCCACACAGATGTAGGATTGTTCAACAGGGGAGGTAGGAGAGGGCAGGAGTGCCCTATACTAGGCTATCTGCCTAAGCGCCACACCAAAAAGTCAGGGGGGGTGGCGGGATGGGGGTCCCACCCACTGGGACCCCCCTCCGAAGTCCACATAGGGGATGCTGACTGAGGCCCTGCACAGGGGGCCCGTCACAGAGGGCACAGACTGGGGCCCCTCACAGAGGGCACAGACCGGGGCCCCTCACAGAGGGCACAGACCGGAGCCCCTTACAGGGTGCACAGACCAGGGCCCCTCACAGGGGGCACAGACCGTGGGCCCTCACAGGGCACACAGACCGTGGGCCCTCACAGGGCAACCCAAGGTCAGGTTATGGGTATGGGGTTTTCTTTAATCACTTGGCCTGCTGGGAGAGCCTATATATTTGGATGAGGTCAGGTGATCTGTGTTCTGTGCCACCCGGACTGTCATCTGAGTGGACGTGTGTCGTCTGCCCGGGGCTGCTAGGCCAAAGATTGGGCCTATCCTGGGGGTATCTGGCTGCCATGCTGTGTGAGGGCCTATCCAGAAGTAAGAGAGCAGCGCAGGGTTGGGACTGCGGGCTTGCAGTCCAACCAAAAGTGAGGGTTCAGTCAGCCGGAAAATCTAACAGTAGTCGGAAGTAGAAGGGAAGCTGTCGGCACGAAGGGACCAATCGCCTTTACCAGGTTGAGGGGACACCACCGCCAACCTTGGAGGAGCTCAAGGGATTTATAGTCAGTGAATCAGTGGGTCTAGTGAGAGACCAGGAGCTCAGTATTAAAGAACTACAAGGAGCAGTTGTAGTGGAGCTAAAAGAACTGATACATTGAGTTAGGAACTGTTAAAGGACTGCTACCATAGGAGACAGTAATCTTGCACGTGCAGAAGTGGCGCCTTGCTGGGGCCTTTCCCTGTACGGCTGTCCTCCTATTGAGGTCTCAGGGTCTGCCAATTGAGTTTACAACTATCTAAGAGTGTCCTGGCCCTAACCCTCTTTCCCCCAAAATATATAAAAAGGACTGTCAAAAGACTTCTTTTACATCCAAGAAGTGTCTGGCGCCCCATGACTTTCACCATCTTTGCACCCACTATGCCTCACAACCCACCACATATTGAAGGACCCCCCTGATGACACGTGATCCCTGTGTTGAACACACGTAGGGGAGGGGCCAGGATGGAGCGAGAGACAGCTGAGCTGCCTATTGAGGAGACGCACACCATACCCTCATGAAAAGTATCATATTTGCCATGCTTAGAGCGGTGCACTGACGCACCTATACATTGTGAGTACCCCTTTTGGCGAGAGTATCTCTATTTTTTAATAAATTTTAAAACGGTATTATACTATGTAGTTTTTTCTTCCCATCTATATATACCTTTTACTGCATTGGAGCCTGGGATCCTGTGATCTTCATAGAACCCGGGGTGGTTCACAAGCGTGGTTTGACTTTGTCTAGCGACTTGGTCACACGCTCTGAGGTGAGCCCATAACCTTTGGGGTCACTGAATCGCAGCATTGCATGGCCTGTGGCACTTTGAGAGTTACTAGCAAGTTTGATTGTATCACCAGTGGACATCAAGTTTAGGCACCTTTATATCTTTTACAGGACTTCATAGTGAACTATATGTTTTGGTTCCATTGAGGACTTCTTTTTTTTTTTTTTTTTTTGCATATGAACTGTGTGACACTTAATTACCTTTTTGTATTTTTTTTGGCACTTAGCACTTTTTACATGCTCATATATTTATTTATATTGTATTAAGTATGTTTATTTGCACATTTGCACTCTATGCGTTTATATTTTGCATATTTGATTAATATTGTCATTCAGTTATGCATATTGGCACGTTTGCACTTTGATGCGTTTATATTTATTTATTCATTGCACTTTTTAGTAATGTTGTGATTCAGTTATGCTTATTGGTATTTGTGCATTTTGATGCGTTTATTTGTCATATCTCACATTTGAATTTGCATTTATTACTTTGATGCGTTCATATTTATTTGTCATATTTCACATTTGTAGTTACATTTATTAGTATCCATCTATCATTATGGTCAGCTTACCTTGTAGAGGTATTCTGTTTTCCTCATCCGCATGCGTTTATTTAGACGTATTTGTTCTATCATGCTATAATTTAGTAGCATGTCCAACACACTCTAGCGCAGCGTAATCTTTTTTACATTTGTCATTTGCACGCGTATGAGACGTGTTTAATGCATGCAGCTGAGTAGTGTTTACTAAGTTTTGTGTAGTTCGCAGGATCTTTCCCATCGTTGCACATATTGAAGGATGTCAGCTATCTTTGGCCTTGAAGGTTCTCAAGAGACCAAAAGAGGTAAAAGACCTTGCTACATTTGGCTCCCAATGTGGGGCTAAGGTGTCGTCTTTGCAGAAGTCGCCCACAGCAACTGGCTTCAGCTCCATTGGGACTTCGCCTGGCCCCGTGGGAAAGTGGCAAGTAACATTTACCCTTCTTATAGACTGTGTTGTCGTATGTATAATCAGTTTGGGGAAGAACCACCAAGTCTCATTGCTCATAGGAAAGAATCAGCCTGGTCTTTTGACACTTCCCGCCAGCGCTGTAAGGGTTAAAACAGGCCCCAAAATGGACTCCATTACAGCTTTGGCGTGCTGCTGCAACAAGGAGGCGGGCGCCACCTTTCCTAAGAAACATTTGCACCAATCCATTGGCAGGGGGAAGTGCCGCCATGTGTGTCTGATTGTGAGTTATTGAAGGAGATGGCGCAGTTCGTGAGTGAGCGGATTGGAGAAAGTATGCTCCGGGCGTCCACATTGACCTGAGCGGCAGAAAACCTGTCGTGATCGATACTGGGGTGCGGTACGTACCGAATGGTCAGCTTGCCTTGTACACAGCCGGAGGATACGAGTCTCTGGGGGTGATCTGTGGAAAATGTACTGAGGCTGTGGATCATCTGTAGATGCTGCAGAGACCATCTGTTGAGGTTGCCTCCCCAACTCTACCTCCAAGAATCCTACAAGTGGATTGGGACAGGAACAACGCTGTCCCTTCGGAGAGTAATGTCCAAAGCCCGTCGGTTGTCACCCAAGTTGTGACGTAAGCTGCTACCTCTATCACAGCAATTACCCTAGCACCCAGCGCACCGACCACTTTGAGGGGCTGAATTCGAGCCAGGTTGCTCGAGTTGATGACTGAGTTACCGGATAGCAGTGAGATATCAAGCAGTGAGCGTAGTGTGCCTGTGGGGGAAGTGATGCCAGTGGCCGTGAAGGGAGTTGATACAGAGGTGCCAGCTAAAGTGAAAGCTTAGAGAAATGATCTCCCGGCCGAAGAGTGTTTGACTATCTTGAATTCGGACGATTTGTCCGATAACTTATCGGAACTCTTTTCGGACACCCTGTCTTATTGAGAGAATGACGAGGAGGTAATCAGCAATGTGCAGAGAGATGAGACACCTGCTACTACTACTGCAAGTGTACAGATTATGCTGTCAGCCAGTGCAGCTCCGCTGATCAGCATTGCCAGGTCCTTCGAGGAGGATCAAAAGAATCCATGGGCTTCCACAGCTCGGCCTATTACGCCTATGTCAAGTTCCAAAGCGGATCGTAAGCCAGAGGTGGTTGCTGGGTATCCAGTTCAGCGTGCCCCAGATGCTCGGGCTCTTTCTGGATACAGAGACCTTAAAACCCTGCCTCGGCTGCCTAAGATCCAGCGCATTATCATTAAGAAGATAGCATAAAATTACAGGTATTTTTACCCCTACATTTCTCCTCATCTGGAAGAGGAGATCCTGGAAAAGGAAAGGCAGTGGGTGGATGAGGCCGTCCGGGAATTCCTCCAAATACCCCTCAAGGTGGACTTACTAAATACTAAATCTCCTAAATTGTCCGGGAAATAGCTTTCAGTGCTGGATAACTGGGGCTATGGCCGCAAAATCAGTCTAGACAGTGTTATCCTTCGTAGGCCAGATAAGCAAGATGTTAAATACCATGTTGTCACTGTGAACGCCAAAGAAGAAGATATGAAACTGCCAGATCCCCAGACATTACTGGTAAAATCTTGTCAATATAATACCTTACTTGTGGATTAAAAATATGGGTTGTGTGATGTCAAGGATGCTCTGCTGATAGTTACCTTGCACACCCATTTAAAATGTTACTAATGGGAAAATCCCTGAAAGCTGTAATGCCAGGACTGTGTTGGACTGAATGCTGCCGGCAGTTACAGGGAACAATAATTTGAGCCCCTTTGGCTAAATGATTAAAAGTTGTTGGGGTGCTTCACCCTGAAGAGCGATCTGTGAACTTCAGCAGGTTGTTGATTGCAAAAGAATGAAGAAAGTTCTGTCTTTGGCTGCCATGTGGGCAGACTGAAGATATTCTTGCAAGGGGACCTGTGGCCTGAAGTGTGGTCTCTTGCAATTTGGGCTGACTGCTTGTTATTTGAAATACAGTCATGCCCTGTGCCCGGAGTTCCTTTTTGAAGAAGAAAGGTGAATTGCTGGGAAGTGTGGTCTGTCTGAAGTTAACTCAGATGGACGGTAACCGGTCATGGACATTGAACATGTAGTTAGTTGGAATAGGCTGTGATAGGAAACTGATTGCCTATTTTTTAAAATAATGGACTTGCACACCTATATCGGGACTGTCACTGATCGAAGTTTTGCTGAAAGTTTGTAGTTTTATACTGATTATGGAAGGAGGTGGCATTCTTACAGAGAATGGGGCCTGCTTTCAAAAACATAAATAATGTAGACATGTATAGGATGGTTTCACATTTTCATGCTGCCTTCGGCTGAGGAGAAGTTCAAATCACCGTACATATATATATTGCACCAAGTTCTTATAGAGTAGGATGCATTTTGCATTGTTCTGATTTCTCTCTTTCAGGCACTGCTGTGTCGGTACGTCTTCCTTGGCTAAGGGGAGACAGGGATCTAACGGAACAATCCTAACCCTCATATATTTGCTATGATTGTATACATTAGATAGATAGTTAGGTGATAGCATTATTGCTTACTTGCCTTAAAATTTACATAACTATTTTTGATACTTGAATGTCATACGTGACTGTTTTCTTGTTATATCAATGTTTATTCATGTGGCACACCACATATATGTTATTCTACTGTTATACTGTTAACCTTTTCCCTGTTTCCCCACCTATACCAGTTTTTGCCAGGACATTCACTCTCAGGCTTGGGAGCTCAAATTATTTTTTTTCTTCAAACTCTGAGACGTAGTTTCTTGGGTAAGGGGAGGATGTAGCGCCCTGGAGTTTAGTGAGGGAGCTCCTTACAAATTTACTTGCCAAGAGTAGTTACAGTATCTCACAAAAGTGAGTACACCCCTCACATTTTTGAAAATATTTTATTATATCTTTTTACGTGACAACACTGAAGAAATTACACTTTGCTAGTAAAGTAGTGAGTTTACAGCTTGTATAACAGTGTAAATTTGCTGTACCCTCAAAATAACTCAACATACAGCCATTAATGTCTAAACCGCTGGCAACAAAAGTGAGTACACCCCTAAGTAAAATAGTCCAAATTGGGCCCAATTAGCAATTTTCCCTCCCCGGTGTCATGTGACTCATTAGTGTTACAAGGTCTTAGGTGTAAATGGGGAGCAGGTGTGTTAAATTTGGTGTTATCGTTCTCCCATACTGGTCACTGGAAGTTCAACATGGCACCTCATGGCAAAGAACTCTCTGAGGATCTGAAAAAAAGAATTTTTGCTCTACATAAAGATGGCCTAGGCTATAGGAAGATTGCCAAGACCCTGAAACTGAGCTGCAGCATGGTGGCTAACACCATACAGCGGGTTAACAGGACAGGTTTCACTCAGAACAGGCCTCGCCATGGTCGACCGAAGAAGTTGAATGCATGTGCTCAGCATCATATCCAGAGGTTGTCTTTGGGAAATAGACATATGAGTGCTGCCAGCATTGCTGCAGAGGTTGAAGGGGTGGGGGGTCAGCCTGTCAGTGCTCAGACCATACCCTGCACACTGCATCAGATTGGTCTGCATGGTTGTCATCCCAGAAGGAAGCCTCTTATAAGGATGATGCACAAGAAAGCCGCAAACAGTTTTCTGAAGACAAACAGACATGGATTACTGGAACTACGTCCTATGGTCTGCTGAGACCAAGATAAACGTATTTGGTTCAGATGGTGTTAAGTGTATGGCGACAACCAGGTGAGGAGTACAAAGACAAGTTTGTCTTGTCTACTGTCAAGCATGGTGGTGGGAGTGTCATGGTCTGGGGCTGCATGAGTGCTGCCGGCACTGGGGAGCTACAGTTCATTGAGGGAACTGTAGCTCCCCAGTGCCGGCAGCACTCATGCAGTGAGCATGTGTGATCGCAAAAAAACAAATTGGGGCTGTAAAAGGTGAATTAAAATTATAAAGGTAAGTGATATGTGTATTAAATAACTGTGCGTGAGATCCTTAATAGGGAAAAAGGGAAAAAGGTGCATGGAAGTGTATGAAGTAGACCAAATCACATAAAGAAAAAATAAAAAAGGAAGGAAAACAAGGAGGTGTGCAGTCAGGGTGAGAGAGAGGAAATCACAGAGATAGTTGCCTGTGAAATCACACAGAGACATGCTCTGAGACATGATGTGCCTGTATGAGGAGAAAAGACAGAATGTGAACAAGACTCCCAGTGCAGGTATAAGTAATGCCGCGTACACAGGAGTGGACTTTTCAGCATCAAAGGTCCTACGGTCTTTCCGACGGACTTTCAACGGAGTTACAATGGACTTTTGAATGACTGGACTTGCCCACATATGAACAGACTAAAGTCCGTTCGAAAGTCTGTTGGTTTGAACGTGATGACGTACGAAGGGACTAGAATAAGGAAGTTCATAGCCAGTAGCCAATAGCTGCCCTTGCGTAATTTTTTGTCCATCAGACTAGCATACAGACGAACGGATTTTTCGACCGGACTCGAGTCCGTCGGAAAGATTTGAAACATGTTCCAAATCTAAAGTCTGTCTGATTTGCGACAGAAAAAGTCAGCTGAAGGTCCGATGAAGCCCACACACGGTCGGATTGTCCGATGGATTCGTTCTGTCGGACCAGTCCGGTCTAAAAGTCTGGTCGTGTGTACACGGCTTAACACCCGACACTCCCTGGGCTCCTCCCATATATAATCATGGATAAGAAACCAACACCCATTGTTGCCTGGAAAAGTAAAGAGTATAGTGGATACAAAGCGAAAGAAAACATAACCCAAAGGAAAAAGAGAATAGAAAGGTGAAAAAATCTCATGAAGATCATGCAGTTTCCCAAAAAGGGAGAAGGGGAGGAAAAACATAGGTGTGCGAAAGGTGAACCCACAAAAGTGGACTGACAGGACCAGAAAGTAAGGAGTGGGATAGTAAGTAGCAGAAGGAATGATATGGGGGAAGTGTTGCCTACTAACCAAAAGGGGAGGTAGGCTGTGTATGGTGTCCAAAGAAAGGAGCAGAAACCAAATGCTAGAACCATCCAAAGATGGCGCCTATAAAGGCGTCGCTGCAGAAGACCCATCAACATCACACATATGCGAGCAAAGGGAAGGGGAGGCTTCATCACCAATGCGGAAGAGCCGCCTGGTGGTTTGGCACCAAACCGAGTCCCATAACGCTCGTAGATTGAATGATCGCCGGCAGATGCAGCGCAACAGAAACTGGCGCTGCCTGCCCGGGGGGGAGAAGCATGACATCGACTCGTAGGGCGTGCACACCCACCCCCCTCATGAGAACAGGGGGAAGGGAACACCCACAGTGCGCGTCGTCGCAGCTCCCGTACCAGAGGAAACCCATGACAGGGACAACACAACCCCCATCCAGAAAACTGCCAAAGCACACACACAACCCTGAGGGATCCTATGGGGGGGGGGGATTAAAAAATGCTATGTATAAAAGGCCATACATATATTTTTTAATCATATTGGAAAAAATTGAATTTTTTTGTCATACTTACCTGTAAAATCCTTTTCTTTCAGTATATCATGGGACACAGAGTCAGGCTAATATTCATTACCTGCTGGGTTATACTTCATCTCCAGGTGAATGGACACTGGTAGACCAAGGGTCTTTAGACAGGAAGTGATCCCCTATATAACCCCTCCCATACAGGAAGCACTTCAGTTTTGTAGCAAGCACTGAATCCTCAGAAAAGAGGGAAGGGATCTCTGTGTCCCATGATGTACTCAAAGAAAGGGCCACCAACTCCGACACCCTTCTAGCTGAGGTGATAGGCACCAGGAAGGTTAGCTTGCGTGACAGCAAGTCTAATGAAATTTCCTTCATAGGTTCAAATGGTTGTTTCTGTAACACAGACAGCAGACAGCACCAAGTTCAAGTCCCAAGGACACATAGGCGACCTAATTGGGGGAAACAAGCGAGTTGCCCCCTGCATAAAGGTTCGGACCAGTGAACGGGAGGCTAAAGGCCTTTGGAAGAATACTGATAGGGCCGAAACTTGACCTCTGATTGCACTCAAAGGCAATTCGATTTCCACAGCTGACTGTAGAAGAGAGAGAATTCTCTCAATCACGTATTTCCGAGGATTAAATTTTCTGGCTTCACACCAAGCAATATAAGTCTTCCAGACCTTATGATAGATCTTCCTAGTGACAGCTTTTCTAGCATTCACTAGGGTAGACACCACTGGTCCCGAGATGCCACGGTCCTTTAACACCCTAGCTTCAATAGCCATGCCGTCAAATTAAGAGACTGTAAATTGGGGTGGAATATAGGACCTTGAGACAGTAGATCAGGGGGACATGGAAGCGTCCATGGCCCGTCTATTGTCAGTCTCACAATCTCTGGGAACCAGGGCCTTCTGGGCCAGGCTGGTGCCACCAGAATGACTGGAACCCCCTCTCTACGAATCCTGCACAACAAATGTGGAAGGAGAGGGATCGAAGGGAAAGCATAAACCAGGGAGTAGTGGCTCCATGGAACTACCAGAGCATCTGTTCCGATTGCCAGAGGATCTCTTGTTCGGGACACAAACTGCTGTAGCTTGTTGTTGAACCTGGATGACAGTAGGTTGACCTCTGGCCATCCCCAACGTTGGCAAATTTCCTGGAACACCCCTGGGAGTAGGGACCATTCCCCCGGCAAGAATACTTTTGCTTGGACCATATCTAGGATCAGACCTAAATACTTTAGACCTTGAGCTGGTTTCAAGGCTGACCTTTCAGTATTTCTGATCCAGCCTAAGCTTTTCAAATACTGCACGTGTATGTTATGCTCTGTTGGGCCCTTTAAAGACCCAGTACTGGTGCTAGGACCTTTGTGAACACCCGGGGAGCTGTAGCAAGCCCGAAGGGTAGAGCCACAAACTGAAAATGATGTTCCTCTACTGCAAATTGCAGGAACCTCTAATGAGGCTGAAAGATAGATACGTGTAAATACGCGTCTTTTATAACGACGGAGGCTAAAAAGTCTTCCATCTGGAGCGAGGCTACAATTGAGCAGACAGACTCCATCCGAAAGGACTGGATTAGTAGATACTGGTTCAGGATCTTAGGTCCAAAAATGGGCCTTGTAACCCAGTTTGGTTTTTAAACCATAAAACAGGTTTGCTCTTTCGGATACAGGAACCTGTACAATCACTCTTGATGCACTAAATGATGTAGTGCCTGAAGCAATAAGTCTCTTTTTGGAGGATCCGAGGGAACGCTGGATCTTAAAAACCTCTGGGGGGGAACCCCCCCGCGACTCCAGCTTGTAACCGTGGGATATAATTGAGGTGACCCACTCATCCTAAATTATCGTTCTCCAAATGTCCGCAAAGTACAGCAGCCTTCCCCTCAAAGGGAGGGCTTGGTGCTGGGTTTAGAAGAATTTTGGACCCAGGGTTTTTTCTGGCCCTGGCCTTGCGGCTTGCCCATGGCCCTAGCACCCTGTTGGCAGAGGAACTGCCTTGGCGCTGAGACATTTGATGAAGTAGTCCCTGAAGTTTTAAACAAGGGATACCTGGTGCTTTTCTTCACAGGAAGTATAGAACTCTTCCCTCAGAGAATCTTTTGGATATATTCAGGGCAGGACTTAGGGTGGTGGGGTCCCCTGGGCTTGAGTCACTCTCGGCCCTACCTTCTATACATATGCACAGCTCTATAAAACAGAAATAGAAAAGGACAAGGTGCGCCAGACTCAGTGCAGTATTAAAGAACTTCTGTTTAATTGGACAAGACAAAACAGCCAAATGGCTACTCACAAAAGTAGATAATATATAAGCGTATAAGTGGGGGATACTGTACTGGTATTCGTCCTGGGTCCACAATTAATAAAAGCAATAAGAATGTATAAAATTATAATTACCGTATTTATCGGCGTATAACACGCGCCGGCGTACAACACGCACCCCAAGTTTAGGAGGGAATTTTAAGGAAAAAAACTTACATTTAAATGCCCATCAATGCAGCCTTTTCAGTGTCCATCTGCAGCCTTGTCAGTGTCATTGCAGCCTTGTCAGTATCAGTGTAGCCTTGCCCCAGTATCAATTGCAGACTTGTCAGTGTAGCTTTGATCCAGTGTCATTGCTGCCTTGTCACTGCAGCCTTGCAGTTTAAAAATGGCGCCGCTCTCGGCAGCTCTCAACGGCTTTCGGAACGGGCGGGGATCCCTTTTGGCCGGGGCCCATGGGCTTGAGCCCCGTCAAGCCCGATGGAAAGTCCGGCCCTTAATATATTTGTGCAAATGATCACCAAATAAACGTTCCCCATGAAAAGGGAAACCTGCCAATAACTTCTCACAAGGAAGCTCGGCTGACCAGTTCTTAAGCCACAATGTCTGTGCATATGTACAGACAAGGGAGCCAAACTAGAAACCTGCTGTATTGTATCCTTTTAAGGCGTCAACAGCAAAATACAGCGCTCAAGGAATATCTGTCTTATTTTCAGGCAAATCATCCCCCTGGTTAGGCCTATGAGGCTGTTTGACCTGATCCTTTACGGACTGGCAGATACCAATTGCTGCAACAGCTGGCTGAATGGCTGAACTGGGCAAAGAAAAGGAAGCCTTTAATAATGACTTCAATTTCTTGTTAACTTGGTCTTTCAAGCCCTATGCGTTATCTAGCAGACAAGTTAAGTTCTTGTTTAAGGAAGAGACTGCTGCATCTATGGCTGGCATGCTTCCTTTTTTTAACAAACTTTTCATCCATGGGATATAAAAAGGGAAAACCTTTCAAGAGGAACAAAAATCCTGTCAGGATGTTCCCAATCAGCATACACAGCCTGTTCCAGCAGGGGGTGTAGGGGGAAAGCCTGTGCAGCCTGAAGAGGCTTCAGGGATCCCAAGAGGACCAGGGGGGCTCAGTCACCTCTGCAAGAGGCAACGTCAAGGCAGAACGAACCATTTCGGTCAGAGTCAGGATGAAAAGCCTCTGGAACTGAGAGGCAGACATCAACTGGATATCCTTTTGTCCAGATTGCTCGGAAGCAGACTAATCCGCCAGGCCCTCCACAGAATCCTGAGCTTTTAGCTTTTCCCCATCCTCAACCCATTCCTGCTCCAAACTAGGAGGCTCCAGGGAGGGGGATCTGTTACGCTTCTTGCCACCGTGTGGGATGGAGGCAATTCTGCCAGCAATCCTGTGCTCTAAAGGGTGAAGCAGCATTAACTGTAGGCACAATACCAGATACCAGAATCAGATTGCCCAGAAGTCTCTGGTCCTTCAGGGGATACAACACTAGGGATATGACTAGGTTCATCAGGAACTACTGACAACATAGGTATGCCCTTCCCTGTAGGGTTAGTCCCACACCTCTTTTTTGAAGACATTTACTAGCCACAAAAAGCGAAGCCGCGTGCGCCATGGCCACCAAACAAACTGTTAAGTCCAGCGGCACTTTTGTGAATGCACGTGCGCCATGGCCGCCAAACAAACTAAGTCTGCGGCACTTCTGCAAATGCACGTGCGCCATGGCCTCCAAAACAAACAACTGCTGCGCACAGCAGCACTCTTGTGAACACACGTGTGCCCTGATGAACCAAGGCAAAATGCCGCACTGTCGTGCGCCATCATACAGGTAAAACAGCCAGACACAAGCAAAAAAGGTAGACTTTGCAAACACCCACAGCTAGCCCAAATCTCCCCCGTATGGTCACTGCACACAAGTGTCCAGCCTCTAGCTATCTTGACTAATGGTTACAATCACTGGGACACCCCACAATAATAAGTAAAGGGGTTTCACTTACCCATTCAGGTGCAGGGCAGCTTAAAAACTAAGAGCCCAAACTTCACCCATCACGGCGGGTTCTTTTCACTTGAGGACCTTCAAGGACTGGGTACCCTTTTCATGTTTAGGGTCTACTCCCTTGGACCTGTACAGCACCCTGCAGGAATGTCTTAGTGCTGTGGTGTCCAGGATTCCACTTTGCAGGGAGCTCCCAGAGGCCGCATTACAGGCAAAACCTTGCAGGATCTTGAGAGTTCTTTGCGAGGCTCGAGTACCATTTATCTAAGCATATAAAGCCTGTGTCAAATGGATCCGACCGGTCAATCCTTTGATTCATTTAAGAACCGTTTGTGGGAGCTCTCAGAGAGCTCAAACAAACCGTGCCATCCACCTTGCAGACACTGGAACTGAAGTGCTTCCTATATGGGAGGGGTTATATAGGGCATCACTTCCTGTCTAAAGACCTTTGGTCTACCAGTGCCCATTCACCTGGAGATGACGTATAATCCAGGTAATGAATATTAGCCTTACTCTGTGTCCCATGATGTATGAAAAAGAAAAAATATTTATATATATATATACAGCATGAAATAAGTACAGAGCAGGAACATGATATTACATTAGGCAGCCCAACACGCGTACTTCCATCCCTAATTAAGTTTCTAAAAGAGGGGTCTATGGGACTTTATATGAGGAGATGACGTTGTCATCAGCCTCCATCCCTATTGAAATATACAAAGGAGAACAAGGAAGCGGGACTTTAAATGAAGTAAGCAGAGGGTCAAGTGTTTTGTGTGGAGTTATAATTAACATATCTATAATATGTGTAAAAGATTAGGACATTTGCCTCATAACAATTCATATTTGATAGAAAATTAATATACCACACATATAATTATTACCTGCATAGAGTAAGATATTGAATGAAAAACTTTATTTCATACATAAGTACATCATTTATAAAGAATCCAAAAAATGGATACCACATGATACATATAGAAAAGCCCAAAATTTGATAGCACATGATTGGAATATAATCAAATACATAACGTGTGAACAGAATCGACAATCACATGGAAGGATACAGTATGCAATTTGAGCACAATATCTGTTAGCTCAACGCATTTCGTGACTTGATGTCACTCATCAGGAGAAAGCATGTACACGTGCAAGATATCTCTGTAATGATATATTATGCATTTCTAGTTGGTCTAATATAGTCACAAGTGTGAAAAATATAAAAAGCAATAGGGGTAAAATACCCTATATAATGCTTACTGGGTATCCATGTGCAATTGATACGATACTGAGGGTCATGAGTATCCCCACATGTGGAACACCTTTTCCGGGAGCCGAGATGGTATGTTATAAATATATATAAATATATTATAAATAAATATTATGGTATTAAAGAGGTAACAAAACAAAATAATTAGTAGCTGTTCAGTAATGAAATAATTTGGAGGCTACCAGAGTTCTAAGGGGGAGAATGATCTACCCTGTTTCCCCGAAAATAAGACCTAGCGTGATTGTCGGTGATGGCTGCAATATAAGCCCTACCCCCCAAATAAGCCCTAGTTAAAGTCCTTGTAGGTCTTATTTTCAGGGTAGGGCTTATCTTCGGGGAAACAGGGTAGGGCTTATTTGGGGGGTAGGGCTTATATTGCAGCCATCACCGACACTCACGCTAGGTCTTATTTTCGGGGAAATAGGGTATGTTTTAGCTATCTCATCTCCTTTCAACCACTCTCATTTTCCTTCCTCAGAAGGGCCCTTTTTGGGTTTATTTCCATTCCTAATTAGTTTCTTTCTCACATCTGCTGCGAAACCAACTGGTTCCTTATGATTGCAAGTGTTTCATCTAGGGAATCCATGACCTAAAAATGTTAGGCAGATAAAGCCCATCACTGTGCAAAATTAAAATATTAAAGGCAAAACTTGCTTTTCTTTTCATTTTCCATAGAGTAGCAAATGGTTCAGACTCCTGTAAGTTTTTTTTTCTTTTGCCATCTGTGACCTGTTTAAGGGATTTTAATTCACTTGCTGTCCTGAGGATACAAAAGGAAGTGAGGAAATCTTTCCAAAGTGATAGTTGGAACAAGAGTCCCGATCAGAAGAATTCCCCCCTATTTCCGTTCTGGTAGCACCTTTAAGGTTTTCGTCAGAAAGTGAATCTCCCTAGCAGGGACATAGACAGCAAAAAAACCCAAAAAAAACAACCATGTCCTTTGCAGCGCTTCTACTGGAGGCGAAGACCAGTGATCCAGCTCTGCAATCTGTGCCTGCACCTGCCCCTTTCCTTGTTGTGATGTCATCATGCCACTGCTGGATCGTAAAAGTACCCTACTGCTGGCCAGCCAATAGGAAGTTTCCATGTCACCCAGGAAGAGATGAGGACACCTGAAGAAGGAACCCCCTTCTCAATCAGTCAGGACTAGAAATGAGTCTAACTGCCCTAAACTTGGTTTGAGCGGGGGGTTCAATAAACTGAACCTGAACCCCACTGATAGCAATAGGAGTTCAATCTGTTAGATCCAAAATGCTAACTTTCCAGGATAGTATGCAAAAGGTCAAAAAATAGCATTGAGGGCACAGGGGGGCAGTGTATATTGCCCGAGGGAACATGTACCAAACAAAAAAATTTCAATTGGGCTGGGAGCGGTGATTTTTAAAATGTTTAAAGTGAAACATTAAAATGCACAATTCCTTTTATTAACATGCCTAGGGGTGCCCTAATCCTACCTGTGGAGGGGCACATTTACATACAGAAAGTTCTGCCGCAGCACCGACATAAATGAGGTAAAAAAATGTTTAAAATCCCTGGCAAATAAAATTTGCCTGCTACTTTCTTTTTTTTTAAAAAGACAAAACTGCACACAGACCCCCCCCCCCCCCCCCAAGTACATTTTGGGGAACTTTGAAGGAGTCTGTGTGTTTTTTAGCAATGAAATGTAATTTGCCAGCAATTTAAACAGTGTCATTTTTTTGTTGTAAATGTCAGTTTTGCTGTAGCACATCCTACTGCAAGAATTAAAAAAATTGCTTATCAGACCCATTGAGTCTGGATGGATTTCAAGGGGTACCATATCCAAAAGAAAATGTCTGAAGTGCCCCAGGAAATCCATATCAGGCCCTTTGGGCCTGGCATAGATTTTAAGTGGGTTCCCCATTACAAAAAATAAATAAAAAAATAGTCTGAGCATGCAGCCTGTCTGGCCATGAAAGGGAGGTAGGACAAGTGTGCACCTTCCCACCCCAAACCATACAAAGCTACATGCCCTCAACATGGGGGTATGCCTTGCAGGGAAAGGAGGGCCTGGAAAAGCACTTCTTCTCAACAACCTTGACTCAGTGCTTGTGGGGGGCTGTAGGGGGGGCTTATCCGAATCTGAAAGCCCCCTTTAAAAAATAAAAAAGGCCCCCCAGATACCACCAAACCCCCTAAGTAAACCCCCCGCCTCTTACTCATTCACAAAAAATAACAAAAAGGTAACCTAGAAATAGATACCCAAGCTTTAAACCTTTATTAAAAAATGTAAATGCCAAGAAAATATCCCCCATTGTAAATCCATTGTCAATCACAATGTTTACTGTCTCGTTGAAAGAAAAACAGATGGACCCAGAGCACATGACTGATCCGGGCACTACTCCTCACCAAATGACAGCACTCCAAGCTGTCATCAGTTACCACTTCAATCCGCATCTATATATGATGTTCAGACCCCGACGAACAGGGGGCTGAATGGGCAAAAGTTTGGGCGTTTGTCCAAATGCTCGAATAGACAAAGTTCAGATCAAACTTGGGTTTTAGACTGAACCATTGGGTCAGTCTTTGGGAATGTAGAAAGAGACTTGTGTATGTCTCTGTATTTGATCTTATAGAGTAATACATTTTTCAGTTATTACAATTGGCGTAACAAGGTTGCTTTGCTTTTCTTTCCACATTACACTGATGGAAATGTCATCAGTGTGTGTTTATCAGCTAGAAGTAATTCACTGCTTGCCCATTTGTTATATTAGGTGGGGACATTTGTATATGCAGAAGGTGCTATAAATAAAGACGACCAATACATAAAAGTCTACATCACACACTATACGGCTATCATGCTCAATATGGTGGGTGGTGAAGCGAAAAGACAGATGGCACAGTCCTCCAGTGGAATCTTTCAGCTATATTACCAGCTTTTCAAATTAGTAGCAAACAATATTTATTTACACAGCGTACCAAAGCATTCCAGTGTTTCAGGACTACAAATAACTGAGATAGTACCTCTCTGCCTGTTGTGGTGACTGGTCACTGTGACAGGAAGTGAGTGGAAATCTCCCCAACAGGGACAGAGGCAGCAATAAAATCCCTACAGAATTTCAAAAGCCTTCTTTGCTTAAAAAAACATATCTGTAGTTCTTAAAGGGTAAGTACACCTTTTAGAAAACAAATATTAAATGTACATTTTTTGCAGGTAAAAAAAAATGTATTTACTTATTTATTTCTTAGGGGCCTGTAAAGCATTATACATGCGATCAGCAGATTGTGGGTGAAACGTCAGGCTCCTGCAGACTGTCAGTGAAGCTGTCTGCCTTTACCCCCAATACAGGCAGGCAGTTACTTCAGTCCAGGAAAAAACACTGAACTACGAGGATGCTCACCAGCACACTCGTAGTTCACTAAGAACTACAAGCTGTCAGCCCCAAAGGCTGTCGGGAGATGTAGTCTATTAACTCACAGAAATCTCTAAATTAATGATGCGGGCATGTGGATGGAGCCCCAGCATGGCCGCATGCTTTCCAAATTGTGACAGCCAATGCAAGTAGAAGATCCTTGATTGCTGCTTGCCTGCTGTTACAGGAAGACGGGGGGGAGAGCCGCATGAGCAAGGACATATTACATGTTCAATCCTAAAAACAGGTGGAATGTGTAACATGTTCCAGAAGGTGAGCTTATCCTTTAAAGTGATATTAAAGTCAAAATGTTTTTTCATTAAAATACAAAAAGAGGATATACTTACCAGCTCTGTGCAATGAAATTGCACAGAGCTGTCCCTTACCTTGTTTCTGGAGTCCCCTGCCAAAGCTGTCTGCTTCTCCTATCCTCCGGGTGCCTTCCAGCAAATGCTCATTCTGTTTGTGCTTTTATTAACATCAGTTGCTCAAGCCCTGAAGAAGGGAGAGGCTTTTTTTTCTCCTCGAAATGTGCTGGCTGTATCTGATACTCTTTACCATTAAATGTTTTAAAAGTCCTTTAAGTGAGATGAACTTTTGTACCAGGAGCTCCTCTGTACACATTCAAGAATCATCCAATCATGAGCAAGCAATGCAGTTTTTTGTTGTTTTTTTTTTTTTAAACTTCATCTCCATTACAAGAGGGTTATGCCACCACTTTGAGGTGACTGGACACTAGGAAAAAAAAAGACACAAAATCTCTTCCCAGGCATAAACCCTTCCTGTTAGGAACAGCTTCAGTTTTGTAGTAAGTCATAAACAACAAAGGTAGAGAATTGGGATCCATTTGTCCTGTGGTGTACTCCAATAAAAGGATTTTACAGGAAAACCAAAAACCCATTTTCTTTATCATACATCCCAGGACACAGAGTAGCTTCATCTCCGTTACAATAGAGATGTCCCAATGAACTGAATATGAGGGAAGGGCAATGTGACAAGCCAAAAGTCTCCAGACAAAATTTAGAACAGGTTAAAAACCACATGCAGCAACCTGACAATCTCACTGGCCAAATTTGGGGTCCTCAGTGGTTTGACTATCCACTTGGTAAAACTTTGTAAATGTATGCACCAAAGATCATCAAGAAATGGTAAATTCGGAAGCTGCACAACCTTTCCTTGAGCCTTCAGGAACCAAAAAGAGGGAAACCCTCTGATGAATTGCAGGAATAGACTTCAGTTAACACCTGCTAGCATGAACCACATTTAAGGTGTGAGCAGCCTTGTCCCCTGAGGCTTAGGACAAAAAGAAAGAAAACAAAAAGTCCTGGTTGAGATGGAACAAAAAAAAACACTTAGGGTAAAAAGGACCACTGAGGCCATAAAACCACCTTGTCACAGTGAAACACCATGAATTGTTCCTGTCAGGAAAAGCAGCCAATTCCGAAACTCTGTGAGCAGGACTAAATGGAATATGCTGGATAGGATCAAATGAGATTTCTGAAATACAGAAAGTACCAATAGTAATCTTAAATTGATCCAGGCTACTTTTGCAAGAAAACTCACAAAACCCTTTTTGGGTCTGAGAAAAAACCCTGACCCTGGGGTTCTTCTAGGAGTAGATTTCTGGTTTAAGGATAATTTTGTGTTCCCTTCTACCAGTCTTGTCTTCCTTTACCTTGTCCTCCAATTGATTCACTGTTAACCAAGGTGGTCCAAGCCAGCAATTATTCAGGAAAGTTCCTACTATACTTAGCGAGAATTACTCCCTTGTCAGAAGGGACTGGACACTGGAGGAAAAGTTCCCCAGAGATAGAATTATTAGATGAAGGGAGTCAGATCTGCAAGGAACACACTGTGCACAGGTTTCTTGAAGGTAATTGGGACTCCTAACCCCCTACATTCCCTCTTCTCGGTCGATGAGACATGGCCTGCTGACACGTACAGTATTTATGGAGCCTTCCTAGAAACAATGGTTTAAATCAGCTGAACGGACACTTAGCCAGTTACTCTAGATTTCCACTAAATCTGCCAGTGTCCCCGGCCCTGCTCCATTAGGTTCTTTAGCTGAGCTGGCCCCAGAGCCTCTACTGCCGACATACTCGTGTAAGAAAAATGGCCACCACCAGGGCACTCTGCCCCCATTTATGACATTAGGGCCATACTGCACATGTGGATAGCCCAGTTTATTCCTGAGTGAATGTAGGGGGTAGAGAAGGCTCTGGGCGCATAACTACTGCTTAGGGCCCCTTTCATGTCCTGTACAAGGGGAGTCACAGGGAGAGGATACCTACAGGACTACCTCAGGGGACGCCCCAGTCCATACCACAGGACCCCTTTGGGGGTTGAATTCTTCACCCATCACAGCAGATACTGTCACAAGGGCCTTCAGGGACTTGACTCCCCAGCTAGAGATCACTCCCTAAAATGCTGTAGCACCCTATTTGCCCACAAGGCAATATATCCGTCTGCAGGATCCCATTCCGTAGGGTCCATTGCTGACCAGCAGCATGTGTCCAGAGCAGGTCTGAGTACCATTTCCTCCAAGCGTACAAAAAGCAAGTCTCTTAATTCCAGATGGAACTGTTGAGAAGCTAGCTACTGTACATTTTCGTGCAAAGACTGCACAGACGTGACCATCACCCTAAACCACTAGCAAAGAAACTAAAGCTTGCCAAATGGGAAGGGGGCTTCCTTTGCCCATGTCTAATAATTGGAACATGGCAGCATAACCCTATCATAATGGAGATGATGATACCCTGTGCGCAAGGATGTACAATAAAGAAATT
The DNA here is from genome assembly GCA_037952925.1 of Lithobates clamitans. Classification (NCBI taxonomy): domain Eukaryota; kingdom Metazoa; phylum Chordata; class Amphibia; order Anura; family Ranidae; genus Lithobates; species Lithobates clamitans. The sequence continues at coordinate 502,627 of JBBGZY010001241.1, forward strand.
TTCATTTATAGAGGTAGTAGTTTAGAGAAGGATGAAAAACACTGATGTATAAGACCGGTTATGTAGTAAGAGGCACAGGCAATTAATAATAACACACTGTATGATTCTGCATAATTGTGTTTTATCTGCTTTGGCGAAGCTCTCTCTAGTGTTAGAGATGCTTTGTGGTTAGATACTGCAATGAAAAAAAATAACCTCACATGTGCCTCTGCATTTTTCCAGTAACATGCAGATACAGTTATATACATAATAAACAGCAGATGGCAGCAAACTCTTCTGTCACAACTGTGTTCAGAGTGCTCAGGTTGATTTTGTAGCTCTATGTCATTACTGACCTAAATGTGTATATACTGATTAAAACTATTAAATATTATTTAGCGTGAGCTGACATTTGTTTCAAGGGACAATTACACCAAAGGCAAAATCTAGCTGCGCATTTATTTTGCTGAATATAGATGATGAATGTTTTAGAAAAAAATCAAAGCATCAGTAATTGAATATGCTCTGTAATTTAAGAGATGAACCAGCACTAATAAAATAACCTAGCAAATATTTTATCCTGACCAGCTGAGATTATTTTCTTCTAAAGATAAGTGTGATAATGCTTTTACAAACATTGGAGGAAAGCTCCATGAATAGATAATGGTTGGTCTGCTTTTTCAAGAAAATGTTAGGCCTGCAGCAGGAAACCAAGCCATTTACATTATCATTTGTTGTGCCTACTGGACAGCAATCTAGCCATTCCATCTAATGCAGTTTGATCCAACAGCAACCCTCCGCTATCCACAGAATAGCCTCTACACCCACTATTGACTGAAAGTACTGAGGACATGGGATCAGAATAATAGGTGAAATAAAAAAGAATATAGTGAAGCGCTCTGTATAAGAAAAGTTTTACAATACTCAGAATATAATGTGGGGACGGAAAGTATTCAGATCCCCTTAAATTTTTCACTCTTTGTTATATTGCAGCCATTTGCTAAAATCATTTAAGTTCATTTTTTTTCCTCATTAATGTACACACAGCACCCCATATTGACAGAAAAACACAGAATTGTTGACATTTTTGCAGATTTATTAAAAAAGAAAAACTGAAATATCACATGGTCCTAAGTATTCAGACCCTTTGCTCAGTATTTAGTAGAAGCACCCTTTTGATCTAATACAGCCATGAGTCTTTTTGGGAAAGATGCAACAAGTTTTTCACACCTAGAATTAGGGATCCTCTGCCATTCCTCCTTGCAGATCCTCTCCAGATCAGGTTGGATGGTAAACGTTGGTAGACAGCCATTTTTAGGTCTCTCCAGAGATGCTCAATTGAGTTTAAGTCAGGGCTCTGGCTGGGCCATTCAAAAACAGTCACGGAGTTGTGAAGCCACTCCTTCGTTATTTTAGCTAAGTGCTTAGGGTCATTGTCTTGTTGGAAGGTAAACCTTCGGCCCAGTCTGAGGTCCTGAGCACTCTAGAGAAGGTTTTCGTCCAGGATATCCCTGTACTTGGCTGCATTCATCTTTCCCTTGATTGCAACCAGTCGTCCTGACCCTGCAGCTGAAAAACACCCCCACAGCATGATGCTGCCACTACCATGCTTCACTGTTGGGACTGTATTGGACAGGTGATGAGTAGTGCCTGGTTTTCTCCACACATACCGCTTAGAATTAAGGCCAAAAAGTTCTATCTTGGTCTCATCAGACCAAAGAATCTTATTTCTCACCATCTTGGAGTCCTTCAGGTGTTTTTTAGCAAACTCCATGCGGGCTTTCATGTGTCTTGCACTGAGGAGAGGCTTCCGTCGGGCCACTCTGCCATAAGGCCCTGACTGGTGGAGGGCCGCAGTGATGGTTGACTTTCTACAACTTTCTGCCATCTCCTGACTGCATCTCTGGAGCTCAGCCACAGTGATCTTTGGGTTCTTCTTTACCTCTCTCACCAAGGCTCTTCTCCCCTGATAGCTCAGTTTGTCCGGATAGCCAGCTCTAGGAAGGGTTCTGGTCGTGCCAAATGTCTTCCATTTAAGGATTATGGAGGCCACTGTGCTCTTAGGAACCTTAAGTGCAGCAGCATTTTTTTTTGTAACCTTGGCCAGATCTGTGCCTTGCCACAATTCTGTCTCTGAGCTCTTCAGGCAGTTCCTTTGACCTCATGATTCTCATTTGCTCTGACATGCACTGTGAGCTGTAAGGTCTTATATAGACAGGTGTGTGGCCTTCCTAATCAAGTCCAATCTGTATAATCAAACACAGCTGGACTCAAATGAAGGTGTAGAACCATCTCAAGGAGGATCAGAAGAAATGGACAGCACCTGAGTTAAATATATGAGTGTCACAGCAAAGGGTCTCAATACTTAGGATCATGTGATATTTCAGTTTTTCTTTTTTAATAAATCTGCAAAAATGTCAACAATTCTGTGTTTTTCTGTCAATATGGGGTGTTGTGTGTACATTAATGAGGGAAAAAATGAACTTAAATGATTTTAGCAAATAGCTGCAATATAACAAAGAGTGAAAAATTTAAGGGGGTCTGAATACTTTCTGTCCCCACTGTATATTATATATATATATATATATATATATATATATATATATATATATATATATAAATAAAAGAGCAAACCAAAGTGGTCCTTAAAGTGTTACTAAACTCACAACAGTAAGATCCGTCTGTATATACAATAAAGCATGCTTGTTATAATCACCACGAAACCTATGGGGTTAATCCTCTACATTATGTAAAAAATCTGTTTAATCCTGTCTTCTCTGATCCTCCCCTTCTTCTACTGTCCCCAATCTATCTGCTGATTGAGCATATGTAGCTTGTCCTCAAGGCTCTGTTCAGTTTGGTGTGTATTGCTAGAGAGTTATTTCTTTTGCTTTCTATATGATAACTGAACTATTGTTATTCCAAATTAATTACTGAGAAGTTCCTTTATTCAAGTTTGATTGCCTTATATAATGTTAAAACTTGTATTGTTAACTTGTATTGTATTATTCTCAATAAATTATTTTAAAAAGAAAAAGAGAGTTATTTTTTTACTTGGGAGAGTGCATGTGAACAGCATAGGGCCAATCAGCACTGTCCAGACAGAGTCAGGGGTCCTGCAGCCTCATAAGACAAATCAGGATAAATGGAAACTCTTCCTACAAGCTTTAACCTGATACTGTAATGCCCCGTACAAACGGTCGGATTTTCCGATGGAAAATGTGTGATAGGACCTTGTTGTCGGAAATTCCGACCGTGTGTAGGCTCCATCACACATTTTCCATCGGATTTTCCGACACACAAAGTTTGAGAGCAGGATATAAAATTTTCCGACAACAAAATCCGTTGTTGGAAATTGCGATCGTGTGTACACAAATCCGACGGACAAAGTGCCACGCATGCTCAGAATAAATAAAGAGATGAAAACTATTGGCCACTGCCCCGTTTATAGTCTCAACGTACATGTTTTACGTCACCGCGTTCAGAATGATCGGATTTTCTGACAACTTTGTGTGACTGTGTGTATGCAAGGCAAGTTTGAGCCAACATCCGTCGGAAAAAATCCTAGGATTTTGTTGTCGGAATGTCCGAACAAAGTCCAACCGTGTGTACGGGGCAATAGAAGTCACAAGAATGCTATATACTGCTGATGAGAAAAGGTATTTAGCAGTTGATATTTACTAAAATAATTGCATTTCCATGGTTTGTGTACTGTGGGAGACCAGATCCAGTGAATAGAGGTTTCTGGGTTTAGTTACACTTTAAATATCAAATCCAGTGAAAAAAGTCCCATACACAATCCAATTTCACTATGAGACCAATCAAACAAAACTGTTTAAAATGCAGCAGCATAAATATGAATATGTGTCCACTCTGCAGATGGGATAGGCGCAACAGGTCAGTGGGGTGGTGATATCATCATGCTGGGCGTGGGGAGGATGCCATTTTACAGAAGTGTCAAGCATGCACTACTACTTACTTTCTCTACAGGCGATTTGCCTACATTTTCTTGCAAGTGAAATAAAAAAAAAAAAAAAAAATAAACATATTTTTGCGGTCTATGCTGTTAGTATCTATTTTTGTGCTTTTACATGGGAATACCTATTGGAGAGTGGAGGAGACATTTAAAGGACCAGGAGTTTGGCTGACACTATTGTATATACTATATGTATCCGAAGTGTTTTTGACCTCCATTTTATAGTGGGGTCCACATGATCAGGTGAGAAGACACCCATAGTGGTGTTGTTTTTCCTGGGTGTTTCCACTGCCTTCCCCCCTCCAGGATGGTCTATCCGGGAACAGTTCCTAAGTTAACCCTAATGGCTGAGAACATGGTTCACTCTATGAACACTGACATTGATGTTCTATGTTTTTTGGAGTGGTTGTTTTTTCTTACACTCCCTTTCCTTTTTTTTCTTTTCCCCTTCCCCCCTTTTTCCTCAGTTTTTTTCCTTCCATTTTTTCTCAATAGGTATCTCCGGAACTATAAGTGTGTATCCAGCTCTTCAGCTTTGCATGCACAGTTTTGTGTTAAAATGTATTACAACAGTGTGTATAGAGGTCATGTAGGTACCATAGATTCTAGACCCACTTTCTATTATCCATTGGTACATGTTTGTCAATCAAATGTATTACGGTTCCACAAAAACAGTCAATGTGGTAATCTGCATACAGTTGATATATCCAAATGACGGCAAGTATTAAGATTCTGTCGTGGAATATCAGAGGTCTTGGTAATCCTGTAAAGAAAATGGCGGCACTCAGACATTTTAAATCCGCATAAGCGGACATTGTGTGTCTACAGGAGACCCATTTTCCCCCTGGGGCTATTACCTAGTTTTGGTTCTAGAATATATAATACCCAAATACACTCCACCTACTCAGCATATGTGGGGGGGGTGAGTGTCCTGATTCGTCATCAAACCTGGTGTGTATCATAGCTAATATATACATACCACCCCCATACTCTGCAGAGACCCTTAGGCACCTGGCTAAGTTTATGGCACAATATCCCAATGTTCCTCTAATAGCAGTAGGCGAATTTAATAATTACCTGCACCATAAATGGGATAAACTACCTACACCTTCAGCTGTAAATGTTCGTAACAAGGGGCTGACGCCCTTTGCTGGGTTGATATCAGAACTGGGCTTGACTGATGTTTGGCGTCGGAGTAATGCTCACGTTAGACAGTACTCCTGCTGCTCCACGGCACATAGGAGCCTATCCAGAAAAGACATGGGGCTGGGTAATGCTGCCATACTCCCATTGGTCGTTGAGTCCAGATATGGTGATAGACTTTCTGATCACTCCTCCTTTTGGGTGAAAATAGCGATCCCAGTGACCATTCAATCCAGACTCTGGAAGCTCAATCCCTTTTGGCTAGCTCTGTTTCCCACCCCTGATCCAATTAGAGAGCGCCTAGTATATTTCCTAAAGGATAATAGGGGCTCCACCCAAATAAATATGGTCTGGGAGGCCATGAAAGCATTCTTACGTGGTAAGTTTATAACCACCATTAACAGTATAAAGTCTAATACAAAGTCCTGGGAAACAGAGGTATGTAAGGTACTTAAGGAATCAGAAGATGCATATGTCTCTAATCCCACAGAGGATACAAAAAAAGCATGGCTGGGGGCACAGGCTATGTCCAGCCAGCTGGCACTACAGCTGGCAGAAAACAAGAGATTTTTCCTGCAGCAGTCCCACTTTGAGGAGGGGGAGTCTACTGGACACATGCTGGCATTACTAGCGTGGGCGCAGGGGTCCCCTTCTATGGTCTCCTCCTTGTGTGACACGCAGGGAGCAGTTCATACGAATAATATAGAAATACTACAGGTTTTTTGGTCATTCTATGCTGATCTATACACGTCTAAAGTGTGCCCTGAAGAGAGTGACATAATGAATTTCCTCAATGAGTGTGGGTTGCCTCGATTGTCCACCTCGGATGCGGCCCTCTTGGACACCCCGATATCGGCAGAGGAATTGGCATTAGCGCTAGAGCAAACACATAATAATAAGGCTCCAGGAGCTGATGGCCTACCATCCGAGGTGTACAAAAGGTATGCGGACACAATATTACCTATGTTATTAAAAGTATATAATGATGCACTAGAGAGGGGTGTACTGCCTAGCTCTATGAACGAGGCAATTATAATAAAACCTGGTAAAGATGCCACGTCCCCTGACTCATATAGGCCCATCTCACTACTAACGACTGATGTCAAATTACTAGCCAGAGTTTTAGCGACGAGACTCTCTCAAATAGTCCAGAAGTTAGTACATAGGGATCAATCAGGATTCATACCTACCAGATCCACAGCCCAAAATATTAGGCGCCTATTTCTAAACATTCAAATCCCAGTTGATAATCCCGGTAATCAGGCCATTTTTTCACTGGACGCAGCTAAGGCCTTCGACAGTGTCGAGTGGCCTTCCCTGTGAAAGGTGTTGGAACACATGGGATTCGGCTGTACTTTTATTAGATGGGTTAAACTGCTACATGCTCAGCCATCAGCCAGAATCAGGGTCAATGGGGAACTTTCAAAACCGTTTCCTCTAATCCAAGGCACAAGGCAGGGGTGCCCCTTGTCACCCCTGCTGTTTGCCTTGGCTCTGGAGCCTTTGGCAGCTAGGCTGAGAGGTGATAGCAGAGTCATAGGGTTCCGTTGCGCCACGGGAACAGACGTTATATCACTATACGCTGATGATACATTGCTATATCTCGGCGATACCCAAGACTCTTTAAAGACAGCTATGCATCTAATTAAGGTTTTTGGCACACTGTCGGGATTTTCCATCAACTGGATTAAGTCTGTGTTGATGCCCCTGGACCCACTACCTGCCCCGTTGCCGGATTGTGCTTCAATGGTACAGATAGTGTCCTATTTTCGCTATTTAGGTGTACAGGTGTCCCCAGATGTCACCCAATATATCACTCTTAATCTTATTCCCCTACTTATTAAATTTAGAGAAAACAGAGTTAGGTACCTGGTAACTCTTTTTCTAAGAAGTCTTCCAGGGCAGCATCCGAGAGATAGGCTCCTCCTCCCTAAAACAGGAAACACATTAGTCCACCATTATAAATTTCACACTCTTACCTGTGTGCCTCAGTTATGTTAAAGCACCGAAGGAATTCCCTGTAAGCTGCAAGCTCCCCCTCTGTACCTGGTTTTTGTTGTTTCAAGGGTGGGAACTAGTGCTGCCCTGGAAGACTTCTTAGAAAAAGAGTTACCAGGTACCTAACTCTGTTTTCTCGAATCGTCTTCCAGGGCAGCATCCGAGAGGATATATCAAGCAATACTTACTAGGGTGGGGTTAGAGACTGGAGCACTTTACGACCAAATGCTTGGTCTTGGTCAGACAGCTGGTCTATGCGGTAGTGCTTAGCGAAAGTACTGAAGCTCGACCATGTCGCTGCCCTGCAGATCTGCTCCGGAGTTGCCCCTGCTTTCTCTGCGACCGAGGTTGCCCAGGCTCTAGTTGAGTGCGCTCTGATTTCACTAGGTGGAGTGAGATTCTGTGCCTTATAGGTAATCTGTATGGCCATCCTTATCCATCTGCTGATGGTGCTTTTTGAAGCTTGTTTCCCTCTGTTCATTCCTGCATAGAGGATGAAGAGGGAGGTCGTTCTACGCCATTCTTTTGTTCTTTCGAGATACGCTATGAGCGTGTTCCTTACATCAAGTTTGCTGTAAATGTCTCTTTTCCTACTATCCATGGTTGTTGGAAGTGAGGGTATGACGATGTTTTGGGTTCTGTGAAATGTAGAAGAGACCTTGGGTAGAAAGGCCGGATCTGGAGAGAGAATTATCTTGTCCAGATGTATTAGACAGTATGGTTCTATTGAAGATAGAGCTTGGATCTCACTCACTCTTCTGGCGGATACTAAGGCCAGAAGGAGCGCAGTTTTTAACGTGAGGTTTTTGTCTGAGCTGTCCTCGATAGGTTCAAACGGAGGGGAAAGAAAGCCCTTAAGTACTGTGCCCATGTCCCAGGTGGGAGTTTTGTACAATTTGGCTGGTTTGGATCTTTTAAGAGCTATGAGGAATCGTCTTATCAGCGGGTCTTCCGCTAGTCTAGTATCCATGACCGAGGAAAGTGCTGCAACTTGTACTTTCAGGGTACTTGGTGATATGTTTTTGTCTGCACCATCTTGTAGGAAGTCCAAAACTATTGGAATTATCCCACCGTTGGAGATTGGTCTGTCTTCGTACCAAGAAACAAATTTTTTCCTTATTTTCTCATAGATGGCTCTCGTTACCGGCTTTCTGCTGTTTAAGATGGTGTTGATTACTCTGTCTGACAGGCCCTTGTTCTGGAGTTTTACCCTCTCAGTAACCAAGCCGAGAGCTTCAAGATTTTGTGGTTCGGATGGTTGACTGGGCCTTGTGACAGTAGATCTGGGCGGTCCGTCAGTGTCAGCTGAGGTTGTATGCTGAGATTTTTTAAATGACTGAACCATGCTCTCTGGGGCCAGTGTGGTGCTATTAGTATTACTGTTGTTTTCTCTGCCTTGATTTTTTGGATTACTTTTGGGATTATGGCAGTTGGAGGGAATGCATAGCACAGATGCCATTTCCAGTTTTGGTTGAAAGCATCCACCCCGCTGTTGCCATCTGTAGGGTCCAGGGAGAAAAATATCGGAGATTTTGCGTTCGCCCTGGAAGCAAATAGGTCTACTTCGGGTATTCCCCACTTCTGGGTGATTTGAGTGAAGGTTGTTTGGTTTAGCGACCATTCCGTGTGTTTTATCGTTTTCCGGCTCAGGAAATCTGCCACTGTATTGTCTGTTCCTTTTAGATGAATACCGGATATCGATCTTATGTTCACTTCTGTCCACAGTAGGATAGATTGTGTCAGTCTCATCAGTTTTTGGGATTTTGTGCCCCCTTGTCTGTTTAGGTATGCAACTGTCGTTGCGTTGTCTGATTGTATCTTTACATCCTTCCCCTGTAATGCTGGCTTGAAGGCTTTTAGCGCTTCTCCCACAGCTTTCAGCTCTCTCAAGTTTGAGGAGGCTTGTGCCCATTTGGGTGTCCATTTCCCTTGCGAGAACCGCCCTTCCATGTGGGCTCCCCATCCTAGGGCGCTTGCATCGGTGGTGATGCTGACTGGATTGACTTGAGCCCATCTGCGCCCCTCGATGACCCGAAGTGGGTTGAGCCACCAGTAGAGTGTTTGTTTGACTGTGGCGGGGACGGGAATGGATTTTTCTAGGGATGCTTGCCTGCCATCCCACTGGGACAGAATGTAGTTCTGTAAGGGTCGCATGTGAATTTGTGCCCAGGTGATGGCTGGAATGGAAGACGTCATCAGTCCTAGTACGGACATTCCGTGCCTGATCGTTGTGGAATGGTTCCTTAGCAGGGACGTAATTGCTTGTGTCATTTTTACGTCTTTTTCCTTTGTTAGGAAAATTTTTGACAGTCTGGAGTCCAGCACGTATCCCAGGTACACTACTCTCTGGCTTGGGATCATTTGCGATTTCTCTGCGTTTATTAACCATCCCAGGTTTTGCAGATAGTTCATACTCTTGCGCAGGTTGTTTTCTAGGATTGCTGCTGAGTCCGCAAAGAACAGGAGGTCGTCTAAGTATGGTATTATTCCAATACCCTCCTGTCTTAGACCTTTTAGCGCTTCCGCCATTATTTTTGAGAATATTCTTGGAGCTGAGGAGATTCCGAAGGGGAGAGCTGTGTACTGTAGGTGCAGCGTAGCTGCTGGCCCCTGGATTGCGAACCTTAGAAACTTTTGGTGATCCTTCCTTATGGGGACATGTAGGTAGGCATCCTGTAAGTCTAGTGTTGCCATGAATGTCTCCTGCGGTAGGATGTTCCTGATTGAATAGATAGATTCCATTCTGAATCTCTTGTATCTTATTCCTCGGTTGAGTGGTTTGAGGTTTAGTATCAGCCTTAGTTTGCCTGATGGTTTTCTTTTTGCGAAGATGTGTGAGTAGAAGCCCTTTTGTTCCTCCTCTTGGGGAACGTGACAAATCACCTTCTGATCTAATAGTTTCTGTAGGGATTCTAAAAACACCTTTGCTTGATTGCTGTCCTTGGGTAGCATGGTCGCTAAGTATTTGGTTGGGGGGCGGTTGGAGAATTCTATTGCGTAACCGTCCGCTATGGTGCGCAATATGAATTTGTTTTCTGTTATCTCCTCCCATTGGTGGGAGAAAGCCGCCAATCTGCCCCCCACCTGAAGGCAGTCATTGTTTTTTGTTCTTTTGGGTATTAGGCTTGAGGATGAATTCACCTTTGCCTTTCTTGTTTTGTTGACCCCAGTGCTTTTTTGCCCCTGGCTTATTGAATTTCTTGAAATGCCGAAAGGGCGCCTTCCCTTGTCTCTTCTTGGTTTGAGGGAACCCCTTATTTTTTGCTGCAGTCCTATCCAGGACTGTTTCTAGCTCGGGACCAAACAGTAGGTCTCCAGTGAATGGTATGCCACATAAACGGTTCTTGGAAGGTGCATCCCCCCCCCAGGATTTTAACCACAGGGCTCTGCGGGCCGAGTTTAGTAGTGCCGTGGTCCTAGAGGATATTCTGACAGTTTCTGCTGAAGCATCTGCCAAGAAAGCTGCCGCTCTAGTTAGTGTGGGGATGGTTTTAATTAGTTCCTCCCTGGGCGTGTCGTTCTCCAATAGATCTTGCAGCTGGGTTAGCCAGATTAGCAAGGTTCGGGCTGTGCAGGTGGAAGCAATAGCCGGATTTAGGTTTGCCGCCCCTGCTTCCCATGCCCTTTTCAGGAGAGCTTCTATTTTCTTGTCCATGGGGTCGCTGAGGGTACCTGCGTCATCAAAAGCCAAGTCCGATTTGTTCGTGATTTTTGCCAGAGAGGCATCCACCTTGGGGCATTTAGCCCAGGTTTTGGTGTCTGCTTCCGCAAACGGGTATTTGCGTTTGATTGTGGCGGGGATGAAAAGCTTTTTCTCTGGGTCTTCCCATTCCTTTTTGACTATGTCTTTAAGTGTTTGGTGTACCGGGAACGTTCTTGGCTTCTTGGGCTGGAGCCCTTTGTACATTCTGTCATGCATAGTGAGTTCTGCGGTTTTCTGTTCTTTAATGCCTAGAGTGTCAGTGATGGCTTTGAGAAGACTGTCTGTGTCCTCAGAAGGAAACAGGTTGCAGTCTGTCGTGTCATCTTCCTCCTCTGAGTCTGAACAGATACCGTCTTCTGATTCAGATTGTTCAGATTCATCTGAATCCACCTCTTGTTCTGCCTGTACCTTGTTCTCCCTTGGAATGTGTGTTCCGCTGGTAGATGGGATACTGGCCTGAGCGACACTTGCTGGCGTTTCTAATTTTTCTATAGCTGAGCGTAGTGGTGCCATGGTGCTCTGAATTTCTTTCTTAAAAGAATTGAGCAGGTCTTTCAAAAATCCCTGCGATTCTTTTGCCACCATTTTGTCTAAGCATTTCTGACACAGGGGCTTTTTCCAATCTGGGGAAAGCCTGTGGCTGCATGAGGCACATGTTTTGCCTTTAGCCTTCCTTTCCTCAGGGGTCTTTGCCTGCAAGCGAGCATAGAGAACAAAAGAACCCCGTGAGATAGGTGGTCAAAGAAACTGCCTGTAGATAGGCAGTAAAGAGGTTAAGACAGAGATAATTCAAGAATATTCTGGCTTACCTTGGAGCTGTCCTGATTTGCAGGATCTGCAGGGCAGGGTGGGGAAGCGTCAGACATGATCAGCCACCAGGATCCTCTGCTTAGAGGCCTTTTTATCTGCTTCCTGCATAAGCTCCGGCCCCGCCCCCGGCTGACCCCGTGCAGGTTGGTGGACACACCTGCACATGCCGCTGTATTGTAGAGTAACTGTGCTGGTAGTGAAGGGTAGCATTGAACAAATTTGCTATTTGTATTCGGTTTTCTTTCTCTGTTTTTTTTTTTTTTAAACTTCCCGCCCCTAGGTGTCCCTGCTCTATCTCCGCAGTAGATAGACTACGGGAAAATGGCCGCCAACCCGGAAGCGGAACTTCCTCGGCGCCATCTTGGTACACCCCCGACTTCCTGTAGCGGCCTGTGGCAGTGAGGACGCTGCTGCGCCGCCCGGAGAACGGTGGATTCGTTTGGGGGGACAGCCGCAGCTACCAGGGACCTAGTTAGAAGGTGCAAAACCCTCCCTGCTAGACCCTCTGCTGCTGAGGTTTTCGGCGGCGGTCGGCGGCGGCGGGGGGGGGGGGGCGCCCATCTATGCATGCATCCATCCCCCCTGGCGGGCTCCAGATTCCGGAAGCATACACAGGCCTAAACAGCGGCATGGGGTGGGGATGACAGAGTCCTCCTGCAGCCTGGGGGGATGATTGCAGACCCCTCAGTAGGGGCGAAATCTCAGGCTTTGAGCAATATTGCCCAGTGCTGCGCCTGCTCGCCCTCCCAAAGCCCCTTGGGCTGTATGGGATGCTGGCAGGGGGTCTCCTGCAACAAGCACAGAGACAGGTGAAAATAAAATAACAAACGTTCTTGCAGCTCCTGTGGGTCCGGAGGAAACACAAACAACTGAGGCACACAGGTAAGAGTGTGAAATTTATAATGGTGGACTAATGTGTTTCCTGTTTTAGGGAGGAGGAGCCTATCTCTCGGATGCTGCCCTGGAAGACGATTCGAGAAAAATGTAATACATGGTGCAAACTTCCATGATCAGTAGTTGGGAGGGCGAACCTCATAAAAATGGTGTGGTCTCCGCAGCTGTTATACATGTAATAACTCACCAGTATGGATACCCTGGCGGTGGTTCGATAAGATAGATACTCAGTTCAGAGAACTACTGTGGCGTAAAAAGGCAACTAGAATCAGCCTGTCCACTTTACAATATAATAAGGAAGAGGGTGGACTGGCGGTACCGCATGCTAGAGTCTATTTCCTCGCATCCTAACTACAACAGCTGGGAGGGTGGGGGTTGACAGATGACTTGGATCCTACTTCTTTGCACATCGTCAAGTACTACCACTGCATTAACCACCCTAGAGGCCGGTTACACTCATCTAGTCAGGGGACTCCCAACCATAGTCTTGTTGAAAAGATTATGGACTTATCTCAAACGATTATTAGGCATAAGGGGCTTTATATTGTGTACTCCTATTTGGAGTAATGGCAACTATAGGGAACTACTTAAACTGAAGGGCTTTAGATCATGGGAAACAAGAGGGATCCAGTTTCTATTGCAACTTTACAGAGGTCAAGTCCTCAAGTCTTTTACAGAAATCCAGAGTTTGATATACCACGTGCCGATTTCTTTAGGTACTTGCAATTAAGACATGCTCTACAGCTGCAATCCAGACATACATCTCTCCAACTGGTTGAGCATGTCATCTTGCAAGAGATCTTGACGGTAAAAGAAACGAAAGGTATGATCTCTAGAGGGTACAGTATTATCCTTGCTGCATTGCAGGATCCTACCGGTTACCATGTAAAAGCAAATGGGAGGAAGACGTAGGACCATTAGACGAGGAGACATGGAATTTGTGTCTTGCCTCTGCGCCGAAGGTATCTATATCGGCCTTACAGAGACTCTCTCACCTCTATTTGTTCAAATAAAGCTTTTTTCTGATTTAAAAAAAAAAAGATAGGGAGGGAAAAAAAGACTGACAGAATAATTCAACCCTGCTGTCTAAGCCCATTTACACGTAAGACAGCCGCAGAAAAACATAAATGGTGCCTTAGAAGGCAGTAAGGCCAGGTCCACGGCAGTGGTGAAAGAAAGTGTCAACCACCCTTAGCTCGATACTTACTTTTTTGATTGAAAATGTATACTTTATTTTGCAAGAAAATATACAAAAAAAACAAATACTTAAACAGGGTACATTCCAATCTGTACTGCGACGCAGCGCATAACAATACATTGCCAAGCATACAAATAAATTACATTCATCCTGCCTAATGTGTTGTGCAGAGTACAAATATCCCAAAACATCACATAATGCATGACGCCGCATTACCCTGAAAGCCATAGGTGTGTGCAGCCTAATAAATTGCAGCCTAATAAATTGTGCACCCCAAAGCTCAAACACATGCATGTGTGTGTGCATACTGACGGTGTCTGGCACACCCTGTGCGCACGCCTATGCTGAAAGCATTACTTCAACAACATGTCACAAAAAGTCAGGTCATACAGTCTAGTAAAATTCAAAATGGGCAACGGGTGTGATTGGGGGGGGGGGGGGGGGGGGGGGAGGGGTGGAGAAGGTGGGGTAGGGGAGAGAAAAAAGAGTTCACAGGCCCGAAGCTTTATTGAACTGCAAAAGGATACACGGGGGAGAGAGGGGGGGGGTAAATCTTCAGACCTCCTCTTCCTCCTTGAAGTCCATCAAGTGATAGTCTCTGAGCAGACTGTGAACCAGTCTGCAACAGTCCTCAATGGACATCCTCTCCCCCTGGTGGATGAGGCGCTTTCTGGCACACCACAAAGCGTCCTTAAAGCAGCACAGCACCCGCCAGGCACCGTCAATGTCCTCCTGTGAATGAGTTCCACAGAAGAGTCTGTTCAACACACCAAAGTGTGTCATAGCAGTCTGTGGCACAAAGTCTTTGAGTTCAGGTTCCAGGGCCCTCACAAGGTCCTGTGCAAAGGGGCACTCCCAGAAAACAAGCAGAGCAGTTTCCTCCTGGATGATGCAAAAGAGGCAGTGCCTGTATCTGCACAGGTTTCTGGCATGCATGAATGTCCTGAGTGGCAACCCCCCTTGGATTGCCATCCATGCCAGATCTTTGTGCCTGTTGGTGAGTCTCTTCGAAGAAACATTCCTCCAGACCACTTTGCAAGTGGCTGAAGGGAGGCCTGGAACAGTCTCAACAATGTCCGATGCTCTAATCAACTTGTGGATAGTTTTTAGCTTCCACAAGTTGGGCTTTACTCCATGTAGCCCCAGCTCCTTAATAAACTTGAAGGTGTCCAAGTAGTACCAAGGGGTGTCCCAGTTGTAGGGGATGGAGCTGTCCCATTTGCCCCATCCAAGGGTCCTCCAAAGAGGCAGGAGGAAAAAACAGGACATGGAGTTACCACCAGAGTCCACAGTTCTGTCCACCAATGTCCTGCGGATGCAGTTACAAGCAAAGCACACCCTCAGTAGGGTAGTGATGTTGGGCACGCCCTTACCGCCCTTGAGGGGTTCCTTGAACAAAATCGCCCGCTTCACTCTGTCCATTTTGGAGCTCCAGATGAAGGAGAAACACCGCCCTGGTGATGGCCTTGCAGGTGTTGACCCGGGGGGGGGGGGGGGGCCAGGCCTGGGCGAGGTACTGCAACACAGGGAGAATCTCGCTGCGGAGTACAAGTGTTATACCTTCGATGGTGAGTTCTCTGAGGCTCCATAGTCCAAACTTCTGTCGCATCTTTGACAGTCTTTCCTCCCAGGACTTCAGGGCTGCGCCCTCAGCTCCAAACCAGACCCCAAGAATTTTGATGAAGTCCATCTTGATGCCGAAAGGAATGGGTGCAGAAGAAGGCAGGAACCACTTTCCGAAGGGCATGACTTCTGACTTCCCACAGTTGAACTTTGCCCCTGAAGCTTGGCCGAAGTCCTCACAGGTCTGGGCGAGTGTGTCGATGGAGCGCCGATCAGCACAGAACACCGTCACGTCGTCCATGTAGAGTAAGCACTTGACCTCCCGTCTGGTGTAGTAGTCGCTGACCAATTGCATCACAGCCTTCTTCCCCTTCTGGAGTGTTCCGGTCTCGTCACGCAGCTCTGACAAGGGTGTGTGTCCTGAGTGAAGTTTCCTGAAAAAGAAAGAATTACACTTCTCACCTTTCTCAAGATTCTCCACCTTGGCACGGAAGACAATGTGCCTGGATTCTTCCTCGAAGTGTCCTTTCAGGCTCTTGGTGTCCTCCAGGTCCTGCCTAACGTCCCAGCCACAGTGATGAAGGTCCTGCAGGGACTGCAACTGACGCTGCAGTCTCCTGAGTTCCCTCCTCCTGCCACACATGCGCTGGCGTCCCCTTGCCTGAAAGAAGCTACGCAGCTTAACCTTCACAAACTCCCACCAATCACTTACCTTTCCGAAGAATCTCTTTTTCCTCCGTCCAGGTGGCATAAGCCTCCCGGAGTTCCCCCATCAATTCCTCGTTTTCCAGCAGGGTGCTGTTCAGCTTCCAGGAACCCGGTCCGCGGGCAAAGCCCTCGCCCAGGTCACCCCTAAAGTGAATAGCCCTGTGGTCAGAGAAAAAGCAGGGGACCATGGAGAACTCACGATGCTCGACTGTTCTTGAAGTGAGCACGAAGTCAATCCTGGAAAGCACAGATCCATCGGGTCGGCACCACGAATAGTTCACGGTCCCTTTCCCTATGGATCCCACGGCGTCCTGCAAGGAGGCCTCCGAGATCATCTTCTTGAGCAGCCTAGAAGTAGCATCAAGTTTTGCGTATATGCTGGAGCTGCACCCATCCTCCTCGAACGGACAGTTAAAATCACCGCCGATCACTACTGTTCTGGTGGTGACGAGTTGGGTCCGCAAAAGTTCCAGCCGCGCATTCTTGTCTGGGGTGGCATACACATTGATGAGCCTAACTGGCTCTTCCACCCACGAGCCGTCTATGACCAAAAGACGACCACAGACTAGCTCATGGAGAGAGTCAACCATGAAGCGCCCACCCCTGACCAGAATGGCTACTCCTGCAGACTTGCAATCGCCACCCCCGGACCAGTAGGAGGGACCAAGGGTCCACTGGGAGGACAGATGAGTGTACTTTCTCAAGGGAGGAAGGGCGCACTCCTGAAGCATGTAGACATCACTCTGATGACTTGAAAGAAAGGTTGCCTTCTAGATGTATCCTTGATACTCCTCACATTAATGGAAAAGATTGAGATCTCAGCCATAATGAAAAAGGGTATGAGGGTCTAGTCAACAAGGGTCCGAACTTACCTCCCCGGAGGGGGGGGTGGCTCTTCCGTTGCGTCTTCTGCCTGTCCAAAGCTGGGAGCCCGTCTGCAGGCTGGTCTGGCTTGGCTGGTCCTGGTCGGCTGGCGCCGGCCGGGGTAGAGGTGGGGGTTGAGGCAGCAGCATTCCCGGGCTCAGAGGAAGTGGCTGGAACGGGGTACTTCTTCTCCTTGCTGGTCTTCTTGTCGCTCTTCCCCATCGTCGAGGAGTTGGATGTCGCTTCAGGTGTTCTTAGGCGGCTTCCTTCTGGTTCCTCGACGTCTTCGCTCTTTTCGTAGCCTTTACAAAGGCTCTAGCATCTACTGCCCGGAGGTAGTAATGCGGAGTGGGGGAGGAGGAAATGACCGCAATCTCGTTCCCTGTGGGGGCTAAGCCTCTAACCAGATAGCAGCAAGTAGGTGAAGCTGAATTTAATCAACGATCCTACCAGGCCGAGCAGAGGGTTCCCCACAAGGACCAATTTGCTTGGATAGATGCAAGTGGTTCTCAATGTCCTAGCTGTGAAGCAGAGACACCCCTAAGGGCTAAAGTCGATACTGCACTTGATCTTAGCCAAAAGGCATAGAAGCTCGATACTTACACACCACTTATGCCAGACCCCTGGCCTATATGCCCAAGAAACTGCCTTAGTTTCTGTGGAATGTGCTGTAACGCGGAAGGCAGAGGAACCCGCAGAGAGCTAGGCCAACTGAATCATCTTGACCATTCAGGGAAAACTAATCCTTGTCAATACAGTGAAACTTTCCTAGACGCACTTGGGACACACAGTGGTTATCTTGCCTTTGACAGCTTCAAATTTATCCCAGGTAGGCTGAAACGGGAAGAACCAGATCAATTTCTTTGCATACTTCCTTTCTTTTATCATTTGGAAGGGCTGTTTCCCAGTTCACCTGGAATGTAGTCAAGACTTGGGTAAAAGCCAATTGGCTGAAAAGCCTAAAACAGACATCTTTATTTATTGTATTCATTTACTTATTTATCTGGCATAAAATGCACATAATCCAGATATTCTGCCTTAGGAAGCATTACGATAAGGAATATTGACATCAGTATAGATGGAATAAAGAGAGAGAGAGAGATAATAAAGCCTTTAGGACAAAAGATAGATCCTACTGAGGCAAGAATTGTGGTCTAATTCAGTGCAGCTCTTAAAAGAACAAAAACAAAACAAACAATCTAAAGACCTTAAATGAGCATGTCACATGGTTATCTAACCCATTAGCTGGCATACATGAACATTTAAACCTAAAGAACACAAGGAATTACAATTCTTCCCTGAAGAACTGTACAAAACAGCCTGTCACCTGCTGTGATAAGCTGAATAGTCCTCATTTCTAGATTTTGCCATAAGGACCACATTATGCCCTCTGGCAACATAAAATGATCACGGCCATCACATTTGAACCTACAGGCCATCCATCTCAGACTCCCAGGAGTCGGATGAACATACTCGTTCTTCTAGAATATGTAGTGTAGGCAGCAAAAAGTGTTATCTGGGAGCCTAAATGTGCTCCCCATCCTACGCCGCTTGCGTCTGTGGTTAGAATTCGGGAAATGGGTAGGATCCACAGCTGTCCTTTCCCTTCCTTTTTTTATATAGTGTCAGGTGGGGGATGGGAGGGGGGAATATAGTGTCAGGTGGGGGATGGGAGGAGGGTATATAGTGTCAGGTGGGGGATGGGAGGGGGTATATAGTCAGGTGGGAGGGGGGTATATAGTCCACAGCCGTCCTTTGTTTATATTTTCTGCTCTCTTTCACCACCATAGGGTTCTTTTTACCCTTGCTGGTATTAGAACCCATGTGTCCAAAGACTCCTGCTTGTGATCCCATATTTTTAATAGGAACATCTGCAGTGGGCGAAAATGTAGGCCTGCCCATTGTACCGCCGGGATTGCAGAAGTTAGTAGCCCCAGCGTTGACATTATTGAACATGGTAAATTGGCCTGCATTTCTGATATTTGCTTTTGAATTTTTTCTTCTCCCTGGGTAGGAACACTCTTTGTTGAGCTGAGTCTATTATATACCCCAAGTACATTATCTATTGAGTGGGTTTTGGGTTGGATTTTTCTATATTTATCAACCAACCTAGTTCTTCTAAGAATGCCCGTGTGTATTTGAGGTTTTCTAGCAATCTCCTGGGAGATTCTGCAAAAAGGAGAAGGTCATCTAAAAAGACAATGATGGATATGCCTTTGACTCGCAATGGTGCCAGAGCTTCCGCCAAAATTTTTGTAAAAATTGGGGGGGAAGAGGAAAGGCCGGAGGGTAGAGCTTGGAATGTAAGGTGCATAGTTTCCTTTTTTGTTTCTATTGCTAACCTTAGAAATTTCTGACAACTTTGATGTATCGGGATGTGTAGGTGCGCGTCTTTTAAATCTAGGGAAACCTTATAACAGTTAGGAGGTAATAGAGCCTTCATTGAGTATATGGAATCCATTCTGAATCTTTTGTAAGTTATGGATAAATTTAAGGGTTTGAGGTTGAGGATTGGTCTGACCTTTCCCAAGGGTTTTTGTACTCCGAATATGTGGGAGTAGAGGCCCTGACCTCTTTCTTCCTTTGGTACCTTGGTAATTACTCCTTATTTTCTGAGATCTTTTATGGCCCTCATTAAATGGCCCTCATTAAACCTCTGGCCTTTTCTATCTTCTTTGGAAGTTTGGTGCTGTAAAGCCTGCTTGGGGATGATCTTGAGAACCCTAGAGGATACCTCTCTTATCGTTCTCAAAATAAACCAATTGGAGGATATCTTTTCCCATTGTGAGAGGAAGGCCCCCAGTCTTCCTCCCACTGTGACTAATTTGTCATTGTTTATTGCGGGTTTGCTCAGGACAAAAAAAAAAAAAATCACCCCTCCCTTGTCTTGCCTTTCCTTTCCCTCTTTGAACCCAAGGTCTTTTCTGGTTATCTGCCTTGGGTGCTCTAAAGCGGGATCTTGTGTCCCCTCTTTGCCTCTTTTTATTCTGCTGTGGCTGACTCCAGGTTGTATTGCGTTTCAGCAGAAACGCCTTCTTTTTATCCGCTGTACGATCCAGCACTTTCTCCTACCCTGGCCCGAACAGCAAGTCCCCTGTAAATGGGATCCTGCAAAGTTTGGCTTTAGACACGCAGTCCCCCTGCCATGTCTTTAGCCACAGGGCCCTTCTTGTAGAGTTGGCTAGTGCAGAAGATTTGGCTGCCATCCATACCAGCTCTGCTTATGCGTCTGTGATATACGCGATGCCTCGCAGAGTGTGGGAAAGGAAGATAGAATCTGCTCTTTTGCAGTTCCTTCCTCAATGTGCGCCTGAATTTGGGTCAACCAAAACTCTACATTTCTGTCCACCACCGTGACTGCCATAGCTGACTTTAAGCTTCCCACTGTGAAGTCCCATGACTTTTTTTAATAGAGAATAACAACAAAGGAGAAATGGCGCAAGGAACCAACCCAGCATGGAAGACAATCAAAATAATAAGTACATAAAAATGTTCAAAAATGGCGGTATAAAACCATGGTGTATGCGTATATAAGAGGATAATGTTTATATACAAACACATACACACTTGAAAGTGGAGAGTACCAAATGGTGATTAAAAAGTTCAAATGGAGATGACGATATGAACCAGTGGCAGCTCCCTTGAGAGCAGAAGCAAACCTCTGGAAGGCAATGTAGAGGGAAACAAGGTGCGCCAATCTAAGTGCAGTATCAAATGCAACTTTATTAGATAAATATAAAAAAAAGGAACGGCCAAATGGCTACTCACAAAAACTCAGTAGGGGTAAAACATATATTGACATGTAGATAGCCCATAGGCAAAACTGCGGCGGCTCACAGTGAGGGGTCCCAAGGATGTGCAATGTGCTGTCTGGAGGGTATTCGGAGGCTATCCGTAGTCTGCTGTCCTTGGTCGGTGGAGACTCTACCATGGGGGGGGGGGGGGGGGAACAGGAGATGCGAGATGTCAGCAAGGCAGTGCAGTGTTCGTCTTGGACACCGGAACAGGATGAGGACCAGCGTGGAGCGCACGATTCACATAGAACTATACCATAGAGCTATAGAAAGATTCCAATGTCCTGTGCTGTGCTGGCAAAATATACTCATTTAAGAGAGATGCCTGTGGCTTCAAACAGCCAATCTGCTATATTCAATCTATCTGACATGCCACCACGCTAGAGTGGCATGTCAGATAGGTGGCATTAATTAAGGCTGATCAGAGTAAATTAGGGGTTGAACAGAGGAACATTTGTTCATCCCTTTGATCTGCAGATGAAGAAAGATTCAAAAAGAAACAATATTTCTTTTTATTTTAGTGTTTCAGCGGCTGAGCAATGTTGTTAATATACATTGTTGGCTGCTTTTTTTTTTTTCGACAGCTCCAATTACCGGACTTCTTTAACACTTCAGCTGTCAACAGGGGAGGCCCACTGACAGCTCAAAGAACCGAGCCTGAAAATATCAGTTTCAGGTATCAGTGTATTTGCACAAGTACTAGTACCAGTGCAACCCTACTAGAGGTTGCAGAGGGGCAGAGCTGACCCGTAGTAGCCTGACATGAGGGGGTCCAGGAAAGCCAGTTACTGATGAACCCAAACTTTTTTTTGCTATGGGGAACACGTACAGTTCATATTTCAGACACCATGGCTTACAGAAATGTATGCATCATTCTCCACTACCCTTTTACATTTGTTCTGGTTGGTTAGCTTTATAGCAAGGAAATATTACATTACCATGTTGCCAGTTTTGACGTACCAATAAACATGTCCTTCACATCAATGACTGTATTAAGAACACTAAAAGCTCTCTGGTATTCAGATTTTTATCTCTTGCTGGCTTGTCACGAAGAGCTTGTCCATTACAGAATCAGATAAATTATTTGTAAATGACCTGAAAGCCTTTTACAACATAAGAAAAAAAAAAACACCCCATGCTGCGATTTCTCGTTATTATTTCATTTTCAGTCAAGGGAGTATTAAAATCCTGTGAAAGCTCCAGGAAATGATATGTCCTTGTTGTAAAGCCTGACAACCTGGAGATTTAATTAAAATTCTAGATGACTTCATAGAAATTGTACACTGTACTGTACCAGTATGTCTTAAGAAAGTGGATGGTGACCTTTCCATAATGTAGATCAGCATAACGCTTTCAGTGAAAACACAAATTATGTTTATGTGTGCGCACCAGTCTACTCAAAATATCAATATTTTAAATTTTCTCTAGGACATTGGCCAACATCATAGAACAGGGAAATCACAGACAGATGTGGGAATGATGGATCTTGACAGGTAAGGAGGCATGCATATTGAAGAGCTCTAATTATTTCTGTTATGCAAAAATACCACCCATTGGCACAACCAACAAGCACATTCCAGGATACAGAATAGTGTAAAAAGAAAAATCATTGAGCACCATCTTTGCAGCTTGGTACGGCTTCTCTGAACCTGAATATGTGTATGGGGTGGGGAAAAAAAAAAAAAAAGCACCATTATGCATGTTGCAAAATATATGTAAAACACGTTATTCATATACTATAAAACCCAACAACAACTTAGAGCCTTTTGTAGACAGAAGTTCTACAAAAAACAACAACCGTAGAGCCAATTTGATAAAAAGGAGGATATGGATGCCATAATTATTATATCTGCTACATAATTGCTCCATATGGCTACCAAAGACATATTTCAAACAAATAGATACCCTGTTTAGAGATCTTATTTAGAGATATAAACATCCCCGGATGAGATTGCAGTTGCTTAAGGATGAAGGAGGCTTGGCTGTTCCTAATGTCAGGTCTTATTTGGCATCCCAACTTCAGCAACTATATGGAATGGATCGCGAGATCCCATACAACAAATTATATTCTCTCAATTGCCGATAGATCCAGTAGTGCAGTCAATAGTCGCTTACCATTTTTATAATAAACGTAGATATCCTACATAGGGTATACTCAATATATGCCTATATGGAATAATCCACAATTGCCTGAAGTGGTGAATCTAAAAAATGTTGATATATGGAAAAAGTCTGGCATTTTGCTTCTTAACCTCCCTGGCGGTATTCCCGATTGTGGCTCGGGGTGAATTTTCAGTACCAAAAGCGGTAACCCCTAGCTACACTCGGGATTGCATCGCAGGATCCAGGTACAGTTACTTACCTTGTCCCCAGGATCCTGCGATGTCTCACTGCTGTGTTTGCGAGCAGTCCTCTGCGCGATTCATCACAGCGCCAAGCTCCGTTCCCTGCGAGCATTGCAACGCACAGCGGCCAAATTCAAAAAGTGAAACACACACTATACATACAGTACACTGTAATCTTACAGATTACATTACTGTATCAAATAATTTCACATCCATTTTGTCCCTAGTGGTTTGTCCAGTGCCCTGCATGCAGTTTTATATCATCAAAACTGTTCTTTCTGCCTGGAAACTGGAGATTGTCCATAGCAACCAAAACCATCCCTTTACATCCAAAGTGGTTTTAGACCAGCTAGAAAACAACGATAATAAATTAGAATCACTTGCAGAATTGAGCGACAGTGATTCATGGGGAAATCAGTCATCAAACACTGAAAGTAATGACAGCGACAATTCTGCAACTGAGCAAATTTCAGTGTTTTTGAATTTATTACATTATTGAATAATTTTTATTATTATTTGTTATAATATAATAAACTATAAATATTTATAATTCATCATTTTGTGTTTCAAACTTTATATACCCGGGCTGTCTACTAGACTCGTTTGGACAGATTTAAGTGTGTTATTACTAAGAATTACAGACCTAAAATATAAAATGCCAAATTTCCATGCAAAACATTGTACCGCTTTGAGCATCAAAAATCTGAAATACTGCCTTTATGATAACCAACTTTATCATAAAGTTTATCATAACCAACTTTATGATAGTGATGTCTTGCAATCATTTGATAAATTGGCAGCGAAATATCATTTGTCTAATCAATTATTTTTACAATATTTACAGCTACGGAATGCTTTGCAGAGCCAAGCTAAAAACTTTCTTGTAAAATATAGACCTTCATCAATTCTAGCTTTGGCAGTAACTATAAGACATGCTAAACAGGGACTCATAGGAAATATGTACTCTTTTATACAAACGATTGCTAGAATCAATCCAAAAGAGGGTAGATTTGGACAGTGGAGTAGAGATCTAGAGACACTAAGCGATAAGGAATGGGGGGGAAGCTTTCAAAAATTTATTTAAAGGCATCTTTATCCTCCACACAGTGTTTGACTCAATTTTTTATCATCCATAGAGCCCACTATACGCCATTAAAATTGTACTCCTGGGGTAAAGCAAGTACCTCAAATTGTTGTACATGCACTACTGTACCGGCACACTTATACATATGCTGTGGCGATGTCCCAAATTGCATCGATACTGGGAGTCTGTATTCGATATTTTAAATTCCATGCGCTCTACACAAGCACAGCCTGATCCAAAAACAGCATTGCTAGGGATTATACCAGAAGATATCTTCCCAGTTGAAGTGCATGTGATGTGGTTGAGAACTATGTATATGGCTCGTAAACTTATACTTCAAAAATGGATATCAAAATATCCACCAATGATAGATCAATGGATCAAAGCAATTAATCCTAATCCAGGACAAGAGGAACTGACATATAAAAACATAGGAGATGTTCTAAAAAGAAATAAAAAAAAAAATGTAAAGATCTGGCATTGGTGGTTAGTCTCCATCTGCCTGAGTAATCAGTTGAGTATATTAAAAGATATGGAAAATTAATAAAGAGATAATCCTGGAGGGAAACAATTACCTGATAATATACTGTATATACTCGAGTATAAGTCGTTCCGAGTATAAGTCGAGGCCCTAATTTACCACAAAAAAATGGGAAAAACTTATTGACCCGAGTATAAGACGAGGGTGAGAAATGCACAGCTACTGTAAGTGGAAAAGAGGGTCAGCAATGCCTATTTGCAGCCTCACTGTGCCCATTTGCATGCCTCACTGTGCCCATTTGCTGCCAAAGGTCCCCAGAACTTCAAACTCGGTAGTTAAGTGTTCCTAGATGCCCCCTAGCTGCAGCCAAAATTTGGGGTCTCTGAACCCAAAGTGTCCCGAAATGACATTGCTGCAGGTGGACACAGTTGACCAACTTTGGGGCCCCTTATCTTGGGGCCACTTAGAGCTAAGAACCCTATTTTTGGAGTGCAAACCCAGTGGAACTAGCACCATAAAATATCTAAAGCTGGGATTTCTAGCACCAAGTGGCCCCGAGATACAGGGCCCCAAACATCGGTTCAGAAAATGTCAAGCACTTTTCTGCAGCAGAGAATGACATTTTCTGAACCTATTTTGGGGCCCCGTATCTCAGGGCCACTTGGTGCTAGGAACCCTAGCTTTGGATATGTTATGGTACCAGGTCCACTGGGTTTGCACACCAACTTTGGGGTTCCTAGCACTAAGTGGCCCTGAGATATGGGGCCCCAAAGTCGGTTCAGAAAATGTCAAGCACTTTTCTGCAGCAGAGAATGACATTTTCCGAACCGATTTTGGGGCCCCGTATCTCAGGGCCACTTGGTGCTAGGAACCCCAAATTTGGTGTGCAAACCCAGTGGACCTGGTTTCATAACATATCCAAAGCTGGGGTTCCTAGCACCAAGTGGCCCTGAGATACGGGGCCCCAAAGTCGGTTCGGAAAATGAAATTTTTTGCTGCAGAAAAGTGCTTGACTCGAGTTTAAGCCAAGGGGGGCACTTTCAGCACAAAAAAATGTGCTGAAAAATTCGACTTATACTCGAGTATATACGGTATGTTTCATTTGGGTAAAATGTGAAGGAGGGGATTGAAAGTTTGTATGAGGAGCGCAAATAGGCAAGGATTAGGTGTGTTTGTTTGGTTTTATTTTGTATTGATGATAAGTGGGGTTATGTGATGTATATGCTATGTTTTTTTTTTCATTGCTGTATAATGTGAAAACATTTAAGAAAAATTATTTGAAAGGAAGGAAAATTCACTCCTGCAAGATTGATCATGGGATAAAGAGGTCTCCACTAAAGCTTTATCACCAATCCTTGTTTCCACAACATCCCAAAATATTCAAAATCCATTTGTCACAGGGACAGAAAGTGAGGTGAAATCTTATGAAAAGGGAAACAGACAGCAAAACAAATGTTACAGGGGTGTTAATCATTTTCTATGCTATCCCCCCCCAAAAAAAAACAAACAACACAATTACAATTAGAAGAAAAGAGGTTTAACCTTAAACTACGTAGAGGGTTCTTTACTGTAAGAGCGGCAAGGATGTGGAATTCCCTTCCACAGGCGGTGGTCTCAGCGGGGAGCATTGATAGCTTCAAGAAACTATTAGATAATCACCTGAATGACCGCAACATACAGGGATATGTAATGAAATACTGACACATAATCACACACATAGGTTGGACTTGATGGACTTGTGTCTTTTTTCAACCTCACCTACTACCCTGTTTCCCCGAAAATAAGACCTAGTGTGATTGTCGGTAATGGCTGCAATATAAGCCCTGCCACCCCCAATAAGCCCTACCCTGTTTCCCCGAAAATAAGCCCTACCCTGAGAATAAGACCTACAAGGACTTTAACTAGGGCTTATTTGGGGGGTAGGGCTTATTTTGCAGCCATCACCGACAATCACACTAGGTCTTATTTTCGGGGAAACAGGGTATGTAACTATGTAACACTTAAAAATATTTTTTTGGCTGGAGTTACACTTAAATATTGTACCTGTTCCAACTTGCATACAAATTCAATTTAAGAACAAACCTAGAGAATCTACAGTGGGGACGGAAAGTATTCAGACCCCCTTAAATTTTTCACTCTGTTATATTGCAGCCATTTGCTAAAATCATTTAAGTTAATTTTTTTCTCCTCATTAATGTACACATAGCACCCCATATTGACAGAAAAACACAGAATTTACATTTTTGCAGATTTGTTAAAAAAGAAAAAAACTGAAATATCACATTGTCCCAAGTATTCAGACCCTTTGCTCGGTATTTAGTAGAAGCACCCTTTTAATCTAATACAGCCATGAGTCTTTTTGGGAAAGATGCAAGTTTTTCACACCTGGATTTGGGGATCCTCTGCCATTCCTCCTTGCAGATCCTCTCCAGTTCTGTCAGGTTGGATGGTAAACGTTGGTGGACAGCCATTTTTAGGTCTCTCCAGGAGATGCTCAATTGAGTTTAAGTCAGGGCTCTGGCTGGGCCATTCAAGAACAGTCACGGAGTTGTTCGTTATTTTAGCTGTGTGCTTAGGGTCATTGTCTTGTTGGAAGGTAAACCTTCGGCCTAGTCTGAGGTCCTGAGCACTCTGGAGAAGGTTTTCGTCCAGGATATCCCTGTACTTGGCCGCATTCATCTTTCCCTCGATTGCAACCAGTTGTCCTGTCCCTGCAGCTGAAAAACATCCCCACAGCATAATGCTGCCACCACCATGCTTCACTGTTGGGAGTGTATTGGACAGGTGATGAGCAGTACCTGGTTTTCTCCACACATACAGCTTAGAATTAAGGCCAAAAAGTTCTATCTTGGTCTCATCAGACCAAAGAATCTTATTTCTCACCATCTTGGAGTCCTTCAAGTGTTTTTTTAGCAAACTCCATGCAGGCTTTCATGTGTCTTGCACTGAGGAGAGGCTTCCGTCGGGCCATTCTGCCATAAAGCCCCGACTGGTGGAGGGCTGCAGTGATGATTGACTTTCTACAACTTTCTCCCATCTCCCGACTGCATCTCTGGAGCTCAGTCACAGTGATCTTTGGGTTCTTCTTTACCTCTCTCACCAAGGCTCTGCTCCCCCGATAACTCAGTTTGGCCGGACAGCCAGCTCTAGGAGGGTTTCTAGTCGTCCCAAACATCTTCCATTTAAGGATTATGGAGGCCACTGTGCTCTTAGGAACCTTAAGTGCAGCAGAAATGTTTTTGTAACCTTGGCCAGATATGTACCTTGCCACAATTCTGTCTCTGAGCTCTTCAGGCAGTTCCTTTGACCTCATGATTCTCATTTGCTCTGACATGCACTGTGAGCTATAAGGTCTTATATAGACAGGTGTGTAGCTTTCCTAATCAAGTCCAATCAGTATAATCAAACACAGCTAGACTCCAATGAAGGTGTAGAACCATCTCAAGGATGATCAGAAGAAATGGACAGCAACTGACTTAAAAATGAACATAAATGATTTTAGCAAATGGCTGCAATATAACAGAGTGAAAAATGTAAGGGGGTCTAAATACTTTTCGTCCCCACTATAGTTAGGTCCATATATATTTATTTGGACACAGGCACAATTTTAGTTTTTTCAGTTATTTACCAAAACATATTCAAGCTATAGTCAATAATGGATATGGGCTGAAAGTGCACACACTCAGGTTTAATTTGAGGGTATGTACATCCAAAATTGGAGGATGGGTTTAGGAATTACAGCTCTTAAGAATAGCCACCCCCATTTTTCAAGGGGCCAAAAGTAATTGGACAATTGAATCAAAATTTGTTTCATGGCAAGGTGTAGGCTACACCTTCGCCATTTCTTCATCAATTAAGCAGGTAAACGGTCTGGAGTTGATTCTAAGACCCCTTTCACACTGCCAGCGTTTTACAGTCGCTACGCACTAAAAATAGCACCTGAAAAAAAGCGGCTCCTTTCACTCCAGTGTAAAAGCCCCAGGGCTTTCACACTGGAGCGGTGCGCTGGCAGGTCATCACAAAAAGTCCTGCCAGCAGCTTCTATGGAGCGGTGAACTCACCGCTCCTCCCCATTGAAAGCAATGGGGCAGCGCTGCGATACCACCGCTCCGGCGGTGTTTTGCGGGTGGATTTAACCCCTTTTCGTCCGCTAGCGAGGGGTTAAAACCACCCCGCTAGTGGCCGAATAGCGCCGCTAAAATGAAGGTAAAGCGGCGCTAAAAATAGCCGCTTTACTGCCAGCGCCCCCACGGCTCGGTGTGAAAGGGCTCTGTGTGTGGTATTTGCATTTGGAATCTATTGCTGTGACCCTACATGTGTTCAAAAGGAGCTGTCCATGCAAGTGAAACAAGCCATTGTAAGGCTTCAAAAATTAAACAAATCCATCAGAGGGATTGTACAGAGTTTTGTACATTCTGAGGAAAGAAGTACACACTGGTGAGCTCAGCAACATAAAAAAAAAAGGCCTGGACGCCCACAGAAGACAACAGTGGTGGATGATCGCCGGATCCTCTCTATGGTAAAGAAAAACCCATTTACAAAATCCAGACAATGAAGGACACTCTCCAGGAGGTGGGCGTATCATTGTCAAAGTCTACAATCAAGAGAAGACTTCACGAGAGCAAAAACAGAGGGTTCACCACAAGGTGCAAACCATTCATAAGCCTGAAGAATAGAAAAGCCAGATTACACTTTGCCAAAAAACATCTAAAAAAGCCAGACCAGTTCTGGAAAAGCATATGCATGTGCATATGAGCAGTGTATGCCTGATTTTTGGTAGGCTTGCTAATTGCACACCTGTGGGCGGGCTTCATAAACATCCCAGGAATAGAGGTCAGCACTCAGACTTGGAGACAGCTCCGCCCAGCAGACAGCAAGTCTGGCCCGGGAGGGTCCCAGTAGGAGACGGCTCCAGGAGAAAGACATGGAGCCACTTGAACCTAATCACCCCGGATCGTCACAGATGGTATGGGCATGCATGGTTTCCAGTGGCACTGGGTCAATGGTGTTTATTGACAATGTGACAGAAGCAGCCAGATGAATACTGCAGTGTTTAGAGATATACTGTCAGCCCAGATTCAGCCAAATGCAGCAAAGTTGATTGGAGGAGCGCTTCACAGTACAGATGGGCAATGATCCAAAAACACACTGCAAAAGCAACCCAGGAGCTTTTGAAGGAAAAGAAGTAGAATGTTCTGCAATGGTCAATCACCTGATATTAACTCAATTGAGCATGCCTTTCACTTGCTGAAAGAAAAACTAAAGGCAGAAAGACCTACAAAGAACTGAAGACAGCTGCAGTTAGAGCCTGGCCAAGCATCAGAAAGGAGGAAACCCAGTCTTTGGTAATGTCCATGGGTTCCAGACTTCAGGTAGTCATTGCCAGTAAAGAATTCTCAACAAAATACTAAAAATGACATTTGTGCCCCTGAAAATGGGGGACAGTGTATAAAAAGGATTCAGTACCTAAACTTTGTACCGTATATACTCGAGTATAAGTCGTCCCGAGTATAAGTCGAGGCCCCTAATTTACCACAAAAAACTGGGAAAAATGTATTGACCCGAGTATAAGTCGAGGGTGAGAAATGGCAGAGGGTCAACAATGCCCATCTTCAGCTGCATGCCTCCCTGTGTCCTGTGCAGCCTACCTGTACCCTGTGCATGTGTCCTGTACATGTGTGTCCTGTGTGCATGTGCAGCCTACCTGTGTCCTGTGCAGCCTCCCTGTGGCGATCTCCATCCTCAAACGGCGGCCATTCCACAGTTCAAAAGCCGCGCCTCCTCCTCGTCTGTGATAGGCTGACCGCCTATCACGGACGAGGATGAGAGAATGTCCGTGATAGGCTGAACAGCTGTCAGTGTACAGCCTATCACAGATGAGCAAGAGGCGCGGCTTTTGAAAGCTGCAATAGCCGGCGAACAGTATCATTACACGCCGGCCGCCTGCATGACACGCTGATCATGCAGACAGACGGCGGGGACTCGAGTATAAGTCGAAGGGACACTTTCAGCCCAAAAAAAAAGGGCTGAAAAATTTGACTTATACTCGAGTATATACGGTACTTGATATTTATGTTGAACCCTTTGAATTAAAGCTGAAAGTCTGCACTTCAAATTAATTTGGATGATGTTCTATTTTAATTGTATGAAAATTGTGCCCGTGTCCAAATAGATATGGACCTAACTGTAGCTTGTTTGTAACCCAGGAACTGCCTGTAATGGTTTGTTGGTATACGCTACAGGAGTAATGACTTCCTGATACTGTATATAGTGGAAATGTAGTTTTGGATTGCCCCCACTCACCCAAATAACTAAGATACCAGAACCAATTTGTAGAAAGTTTTTTAAAAGGGTGTGTAACTGGTATACCGCATACAGATTGTTGTCAAAGTATAAGAAAGCACGCAGAAGTGTTACTGTCCGTGTGCAAAAAAAAAAAAAAAAAAAAAAGGGAGAACAAGTTATTCTCCATTAAATGGTCACTCACCCAAGAAAGTTTGGAATGATCCTGGTCGAATTAACCAGCCAGCATATTTTCATATATCATGGTTCTCCATCTACTGTCATTTCATTACAGTGGAAGTCTCATTTATTATACTTTACAGAGAATGTAACAGGGTAAGGGACATGAGTCAGGATCTTCACTGGAATCTGGTAGGATTTTAGGGTCAGCTAGCAATAGTGTGCTGGATTGGGCACATTAGTTTGTTACTATCCAGTTTTAGTAAAAATAAAAAACTGCAGAGTGCAAAATCAGTCTCACTTCGGCATAGAAACCAATCAGCTTCCAGGTTTTTATTGCCAAAGCTTAATTGAACAAGCTGAAATTAGACGCCAATTGGTTTCTCTGCAAAAGACTGATTTTGCATACTCCAGCTTTAGTAAATAAACCCCCATGAGTCCAACTTGCTGTCAGAGAGTGAGACAGGGACAGACAGCGGTAAGGTATTTACACTATAGTAGAGGATTAGAAAATGGATTGCAGCCGTAGAATAAAATGTGTGCCCTAGATTTGCCAAATGAAAAGTAAGGAATGTACATCACAGTGTACAGAATAGATGTGTGCAGCAAAGTACAGAATAAAAGTGTTGAGTATCACCTACAGTGTAGAGAGTAGCAGTGTGCAATAAGGAATGTTTGTGTATATAAAGCAGTGTGGAGTGCTGTGGAATTTGTAACAGTGTGCAGCGTGGATAATTTAACATACAGCAGTCTGCAGAGTGAAGAGGTAGCAGCAAAGAGATGTGGAACGAGTATTTTATAATGACCCCAACTGCTAGATAGTGAAGGAGGCTGAAGTAATAGATTAAGTGAAGAGAACGTACTAGGACACATTAAATGCCTAGATGCAGAGGTTACCTCTAAAAAACAACAAGCATATCTATTATAATACAGGATTTATATAGCACCAACAGTTTTGCTCAGTGCTTTACAAAAGTATGGTGAATGCCCAAAGGCTTGTTTAATGGAGTTCCAGAAGGAGAGAAGCACCTGAAAAATAAATAGTGCAAAATGTTCACAGCGGACTAGTGAAAAGTGGGGGAACAAGAAGAAAAAAAACAAACAAAAAAAAACAAAAACAAACAAACACACACAAGCCGCATGCAGACTAAAAGGTTAGAAGCAGCATGGGTAATAAAGGTGGTGGGTATGTAGATTTTTTAAGCTTTATTGTCTTTGTAAATGGCAGCCAGTGTAGGCAATGACAGAAGAGTTAGAAAAGAAAAGCAGCAAATACTGAGAATAGGACCGGACTTCCGGGATACGCAATTTCCATCAGTTGGAATGCAAACTGACTTTTCCATTGTTTTTAATGCTGGAATTTCTCTGCTTAAAATGTAAGTGCTATATTTTGATTAAAAGGGTTATTTTTTTTTTTTAACACTACACTATGAGACCCCTCTTCTCTCCTCCCTTGCCTGTGAGCCCTATACTGAGTGCTTAAGGGAGCCGGAGAGCCATGTTGGGAATTTCTGGGAGGACTCCTTTCTATCTGGATTTTTGGTCAGATGTTAAGCAGCCAAACTGAGAATCCGGGAGTCAACTGAACAGCTTGTGAATTTAGGAGTAACCCACTGCTGGATTTGACTCCCTGTAAATCGGGGTCAATAGATTCTGGCGACTGCGCTGTGCAGCTGTACGTTGGTGGAAAAGAAACACTCCTTCACTTTGGCAGATAACACATTTGGACGAGTTTTTCATCAGTTGACTTTTATAGCATATTTATTTTCAAATAGTGCAGTGCTATTAAAAAAAAACACTAAATTTATACAGTTTTTAAAAAATGAATGACAAAAATAAAATCTTCAAAAGGAAAGTCCATGCATATGAGCAAAGGGAACAGGGAGTAAAAGGAGTCCTCAGCTGTGATCACTGTGCTTATAAAGTACTTCTCAATTTTGTGCAAATTCATGAAAATACCGCCGACAGTAAAACATGCCGCTCACCTTACACAGTGGACCTACTGATCTAACAGATCGGTCAAATCGAGCCTTCCCCTCACAAGGGGTTAAATATAAATGCCTTTCCAGAGATCCAGCCAATAACAAACTCCACTGCTCCAGATCGCTCATCAAATCTCCAAATCAATGGTGCTTAGATAGACTCGTTGTACCAGGAAAGATCAACATAAAACATGCCTAGTGCTCTCTGTATGTACCCATAAGATTTATTAAGTCAAAACAAAGCACTATTGTCCCAGTGCTAGGAATACAAGCGTTCACTGCATGCATGTCTCGCAGAGATGAGTGGAAGGTGGCTGCTGCTGACATGATCGGGTCCTCCCGCACGCGTATCGTCCCAGTGGGCGAGACTTCCTCAGCGGTATTCAGAGGCACACACAGCAGCTCTATTAACAACCGCCTAATTGACGGACATGTGCAGTAATCATCCTCGTGGTGTTAATCACCATATGGGCATAGAAGCTGATCCCAGACGTACAATTAGTCAGCCAGAGCCTCGTCCTAAGTGGACATCCAAGGCAAAGCCTGACCTGCAGACAGAACAAGCCTCATCCCAGGTGAAAACACCATAGAGGAGAAATTATAATGACACCATCAAACTGTATGAATTTAGTGTTTAATAGCGCTGCACTAATATTTGAAAGTTTATATTTAGGATTTGTATTTTGACCTTGAGTGCTATAGCGGCTTTATAGGTTAGGTTTTTCGTTTGCGCCAATTGATTCTACTTTCTTTTGAACATTGTGTTTATTGCTGTCTTTTGCACTATTCACATCACATTGGTGGAATGTTTATCATATTAAGTTATTCGGATGTCAATATTAAAATCACATTAAGTACATACACGTTAAAATTATGAGCACGGTTTATTTTACTTTAATTAACCAAATACTAAGAACAGATTGACATGGAGCTACTGGGCGATTCAGCTCACTTACGTCTGACTATAGTATTTTGGGAAGACTGACCCTTTTAACATAAAGCACACATATCAAACGTGTGTTGGTTTAAAAAAATAAATAAATTGGAACATTAGTGACATGAAAGGAAAAGACATTTCATTTGTTTGTATTTTTTTTTATTTAAACATCTTTCTTTGACAGATCAAATCATTCGGCTCATATTCAAAGCTGTAGATGGAGAGACATCAGGGCACATTACACAGGACATCAGACATCCACAAGCCTTCTGAAGGTTTTCTGTGTAGTCTTCACTAAAGTGCATGACCCTAATGTGTCATATCTATTACAGTGAATAGAGCCCTTTCATTATCACAAAACAACACATCCATTCAGCATCTAGCACTGGCAAGATGCTGTAAAATAAAAGCTAGAAAATATGCAGAAATACAAAATGTGTCTGAAATAAACAAAAAAAGGGCACTGAAGGACATGGTGGCATCCATCAAAGATGATTTAATCTATAAAAACATGTGCCAGTTATTCCAACATTGGTGTGCATTTTCTAATCTCTGATCAGCAAATAAAGCCAAATAAATTTAAATATGACCATCTGACATTCAATGAATGCCACCTTATCCCTCATAATGGTCAAAGATCATTGCAGTTTTTATCACGAGAAAGGTCAGTAAGAAAGCATTATCATAATTTCTGTGACTCCGACACCCATGGACCGTTTGGAAATGCCTTGCCCTGGGTCCACTAAAGTGGTTTCCACAATTACAGAAGTTTTATAGGAGAAAATCCTTCCTTCAATTAAAGAAAAAAAAAAATGGAGCTGGAAGCTTGGATTTCGTACATTTTACAACACTCTACATTAACCTTAAAATTTCTAAATGTCTTTGGGTAACACATTCAAGAGAATGTGCAGAAAAGTACCACAACTGCACTGGAAATGTGGCGTTTGGTGGGA
Source organism: Lithobates clamitans (assembly GCA_037952925.1). NCBI lineage: Eukaryota > Metazoa > Chordata > Amphibia > Anura > Ranidae > Lithobates > Lithobates clamitans. The sequence continues at coordinate 537,501 of JBBGZY010001241.1, forward strand.
CCTGGCAAATTATGGTTTACATTTTTCATTTATCCTTAATGTTCCTATATAGAGATCAGAAATGCAGTGTTAGTAACTGAACTCAGAGGCTGGGAGAAAAATACCAGCTAATACCACTGTGGGGCCTACTGACAACCCATTCAAAAACCAGAGGAAGTGGCCATAAAACATTTAAAAAGGCCAAGTCCCAATAAAAGCTTACACATCATTGCTTGTGGAAATATGTAAATTTTAAATTCATGTACCTTTAGAACAAAACTTAACCAAAGAGCTCAGAAGTTTTGAAAATGTTCTCTTGGGGAGAATGTAGAAGCTGAGCCTTTCCATGTGCTGTTACACTACAGATTGGCTTGGTCTGGTGTCAAAAAATAAAATTAAAAAGTAGCTACTCTTTAGCTAGACTGTGCTCAAACAATGGAATAAACTGTGCTTAAAGACATCCCTTCATTAGAAACAGTAAGCAATCAGGACATAATTTAAGTGATTGTACATGAACAGTATTCAATATATAAATGCTCCGAGTCATGCCAGTTTATTATAGAAATACTAAATATATCCCTAAAATACGCATTAACTCCCCATATACAGTAAAACAGATCTAATATGGCTAACTCCAGTTTGTCCAAGTTTGGCAACTATAAGAAAAGGCATTAATGTGATATAGGTTGTTTAGGAGCAAGGGTCAGCATCAAAACTAAATGCAGTTATGTCCTTGAAAGGTTTTTTTTCCTCCCCAAATATAGTGATGAAGTGATTTTTTTTTTTTAGGAGAAGAAATGGCAGGCTGCTGTAAATCTGTAAAAGGGAGCTTACAGTGAACAGAAGATATGTGCGATATGTTTGAAAAAATTATAAACGGTGCAACTTTTCACTTAGAAATTCTTCTACACTGTCTGTGTTCCATTTGGTGATGCTGAGTTCTTCAGAGATGTTCCCGTTGTCATCCAGCAACTTCAGTACAGGATCAGAGCCACGCACATACTGTGTGCAGAAAAAACATTTATACAACAAGATCAGCAGAGGTCAAACTGCTAAAAACAGACTGGATTCCACATTTTAAAGTAATCAAATATATGCAAACAGTCTCATAATATGTGTATGTAGATTTAATCAGCTTGCAAGAAGTAGATTAACACTTTCTAATTCAATAAAATGCTTATACTTAAAGCTCAACACCATATTTAAAATGTGCCAGAGTACTATGGGTTAAATCTACCTAGTGGACTTTAAAATTTAAAATTTTTACTGGGTGGTGGAACATGGCCATCACTATACTTTAAAAACTGCACCAGGGACATGACTTGTGACCAAAAAGAGTGCCCCGTGTACAGTTGAAATCCTCTGCACGCCCCCTACTCGTAAATACAAACACGTACGTGATCGGGCACAGCTGCGAGTTTGTATTTAAGGGTGGGGGGCCCCCCTGCCCACCGCCCTGGCTGTACTGCCATAGCACAAACCGTTCAGCAGGTCCCGGCTAATGATTTATGGCCATAACTCACAGATCAGCTCAGCGAATGGCAGAAGAGAGCCCTGTGTAGGTAAACACAGGACTCTACTGAAAGCAGCAACGTGCTATTTTTATATCTCCCTGAAACAGTAAGGCTCACATTTATCCACTAGATCAGGGATATGCAATTAGCGGACCTCCAGTTGTTGCAGAACTACAAGTCCCATGAGGCATAGCAAGACTGACAGCCACGGGCATGACACCCAGAGGCAGAGGCATGATGGGATTTGTAGTTTTGCAACAGCTGGAGGTCCGCTAATTGCATATCCCTGCACTAGATGTTATCCCCTTCCCAGCCAGTGACAGGGCATATTAGAAATTATATTAGTGTTACCTAGTCAGTTTGCCCACCACACTATAACAGTCCCATTATAAGTCGCAGATCACCACCATTAGATATCTCTGTATACACATAGAGTTTTGTAGGAGTCCATACTCCATAAAATATGGACACTCAACCCACTCACTTACCCCGTTGACGTTACCTTTCATGTCACACATACACACAGTATCTCGCAAACATGAGTACACCCCTCACATTTTTGTAAATATTTTATTATATCTTTTCATGGGACAACACTGAAGAAATGACACTTTGCTACAATGTAAAATAGTGAGTGTACAGCTTGTATAACAGTGTAAATTTGCTGTCCCCTTAAAATAACACACAGCCATTAATGTCTAAACCGCTGGCAACAAAAGTGAGTACACCCCTAAGTGAAAATGTCCAAATTGGGCCCAAAGTGTCAATATTGTGTGGCCACCATTTTCCAGCACTGCTTTAACCCTCTTGGGCATGGCATTCAGAGCTGCACAGGTGGCCACTGGAGTCCTCTTCCACTCAATGACAACATTATGGAGCTTGTGGAGTTAGAGACCTTGCGCTCCTCCACCTTCTGTTTGAGGATGCCCCACAGATGCGCAATAGGGTTTAGGTCTGGAGAACTAATCCCTATGCTGTCAGAGGAGAGATGTCGTTTGTTCCTAGTAAGTAGGAACAGCGACATGTCTACTCTTACTCAGTCCTACCCCCATACAACAGAACACACATTTAACACCTTGATCGCCCCCTAGTGTTAACCCCTTCCCTGCCAGTGACATTTACACAGTAATCAATGCATTTTTATAGCACTGATCACTGTATAATTGTCAATGGTCCCAAAAATGTGTCAAAAGTGTCCAATCTGTTTGTCTCGCAATACTGCTAAAAAAAGGCAGATTACCACCATTACTAAAAAAAAAAAAAAAAAAAAAAAAAAAAAAAGCCATAAATCTTTCCCATAGTTTATAGACGCTATAACTTTTGCGCAAACCAATAATCAAACCAATATATGCTTATTGAGATTTTTTTTATACCAAAAATATGTAGAATACATATTGGCCTAAACTGATGAAGAAATTTGTTTAAATTTGTTGTTTTTTTTTTAAATTTGGGGAATATTATAGCAAAATAAAAAGATAGCGACAATTTTGAAAAACTTTTGTTCATAGAGCAAAAAACAGAGAAAAAAAAAAAAAAAAGCCAGGAGGTGATCAAATACCAAAAGAAAGCTCTATTTGTGGGTAAAAACAAACCACGACAAATTTTGTTTGGGTACAGCATTGCATGACTGTGCAATTGTCATTTAAAGCACTGTCAAATTGTAAAAAAAGGCTCTGGTCAGGAAGAGGGTAAAATTTTCCGGGGCTGAAGTGGTTAACGGGTAATTGTGCAGCTGTAATATACACACACACACACACACACACACACACACAAAAGTTTGTAGATGCAAACCAATCAATATACACTTATTGGGATTGTTGTGTGTTTTTTTTTTTTAAAGCAAAGACATGTACACCAAAACACATTTGGGCCAAACTGTATGAAATTCAGTTTATGTTTTGGATAGGTTTTATAGCAGAATGGAAAGAAAAAAAAAAAAAAAAGAAAAAAGAAAAAAGGAAAAAAAAAAAGAAAGTTCACAATTTCCAGTCTTTTTCATTTAGATTGCAAAAAATAAATAAAAAAAAAAAAAAAACTCAGTGGTGATCAAAATACCAGAAAAAGAAAGCTCTATTTATGGGGAAAAAAATATATATCAAATTTTGCTTGGGTACAGCACTATATGACTGCGCAATTACCAGTTGAAGTAGCGCAGTGCTAAATAGCAAAAAAATGGCCTGGTCATGAAGGGGGTAAAATCTTCTGGAGCTCAAGTGATTAAATACATATTTGGCATGCCAAAGTGAGGGGAATGATTTTAGCAGTGCAGTGATAGAGCTTTGCCTGTTGAAAATGTCAGGTATCAGAGTTTATCGTCATTTCGCATCTGTGCTTAATTTTAGGTCTTGCCATATTTTTGACTCCCTCAAATCTTACCTTTTATATTATTGAGGAAATATGGGAGATTTTATTGCATTTGTGCACACCAAAATTTAAAATTTTTTTACCACGAAACATTGGATTTAATAAACTGTTGCACCAATATGTGAAACAAACTTTCAGAAAAAAAAAAAAACACAAAAAAAATGAAATGTAAAACATGTGCATTTTCGAGTGTTTGAGCAAAAACAGGAACTGTTTCGGAACAAGCAGTTTCAGAGAAATAAAGACATACCTTGATTTGCAGACCCTTGAAAAGCTTGGGCTTATCACTCCTGACAAAAGCTAGAAGTACAACCAAAACAATTAAAGACGATGAAACAAAAAGGACTCTTAAAAGTACAACACCTAACAAAAGAACTTCTCCTATTTGCTGCCTTCACCGTTGAAAGGGTTATTATATCTGTTCGAATAGTGCAAAAATAAATAAAAAAAGAAGGAGGAGGGGAGTCTGAAGTCAAGGAGGAGGCGATGAGTCTGTGTTCCTCAGAACTGAAGTAGGCAGGGCTGACCCCAAAATACATATTGCTGCCATGTGAAAAATGAGGAAGATGGGAGCACACTACATTTCTGGCACACCAACACTAATGTTCTGTAACTGTAGCATATTTAAAGGATCAAACATGGGTAAAATGTGCATAATATTCTAGCGATGTACAAAATGCACATATGTGTATAGCTTTGGAAAATAAGCTACATCAGGGGTAAAGGGCTAGTGTGATCTGCAAATGTATGCAGGATTATACCAGAAAAAGGCATTGTAAAATATTTTCCTCCTGTCTACAAATCTTAAAGAACAGATGATGTAATTTTCTACACAATGCACTAATAAAAGCGAAGACAGCGCAAATTCTCTTTTTTTGTGGTCTGGATGTATCCTAAAGCTAAGCATTTAGTTACATTAAAAGGTTATTTTTAATGCATGAAAAAGGGCCTTGAACATGACTGGACTGTATAACTTAAAACGTGATCAACTAAAGAACAAAAACAGCTGAGGCATCCCTTCTGCTTAATTTGAAAGGCAGAGAATAGTTCAAATGGGAGACGGCAGATGTAGCAGTCATGAGATCGCTCTGTGCCAAGGATTTCTCATAGTAGATTACGTGTCTAATATTTACAATATGGAAATTAACAAATAGAGCTCTTCAACCTGCAATGGATGGGTCTGGTAACAAAATGGGAAAAAGGAGGGCGAGGAGCACCGACAACACATTAATACATTGTTAAATGCACCAGGCTTATGCGACTGGAAAATGCGGCACGTTCACCAAAAGATTTAGGAAAGCCTGGTCACTGATAAATTCCACATCTTCATAATCCCTTTTTGTGCTGCCAGGCAACAGGCAGACAAAAATATGAGTTATAGATACTGCACATTGGCTTTTCTGTAAAATATTAACTTAGCTTTTGCTGCCGAGGATACTAAATTCAAATGTACCTTATCAGGCAAATATTTACTACCGAATAGTAAAAGCAGCAAGAATCCTGGCTGGAAACAAAGTAGAGCAAGTATATAAAGATTTTAAGCTTACCCTGGACTTGAGGAAACCTCCCCAATTTTCATCCACAGACCTCTAGAATAGCTCCAGCATACATCTGCAAAAAATGATACAAATTGCTCGTTTAACAAGAAGAAATGGCAAATTGTAGTTGACATCTGCATATAACAAAATGAAGGATAAATTTATGCAACCAAATGGGCAGCATGGTGGCTGAATAGTGCTGCAAAGCTTGAGTTGTGAGTTTGATTCCTGCCACCTGCATGGAATTTGTAGGAGTCTCTCCTCCAAAGCACCCCCCCCCCCCCCCCAAACGCTACGCTTTTTTTTAACCAAGGAGGCATAACTTGAACCAAACTGCCGTGTGTGTGTGTGTGTGTGTGTGTGTGTGTGTGTGTGTGTGTGTGTGTGTGTGTGTGTGTGTGTGTAAGAAAATGACTAAGGACAGGAGATTCCTGTCCTTATGACTAAGGACAAGAAAAAAAAAAAAAAATCCCATGTACCCAAGTATTCACATGAATAAAAAATTGCGCTGCGCTTAGGTGTGCTTCATATGTGTCCATTCACCATAGTGATACCATAAATAGGAAATATATGTGAAAATAGTAATTGAACTGTGAACAAATATTCTTAATCTACAATATGCCCTGCATACATAAATAAATACATGAATATATAAAAAAAAAAATATATAAGAAATCTCTCTCCATGAGATCAATCTGTATTAAATAGGAAAACGTGCACTAAAAGCAACATATAGCATAAAGTCATACATGCAATAAACTCAAATATATCCATATAAGTGGTAAGTGATAATTAAATCCACATGATCCTTGTTTGTAAAAAAGTCCTCCAACAAGACTTCATATGTCGGTGTTCAAAGAAAAAATTCCAAAGAAAGTCTTTATGTGCAAAAAGTGTTCATAAAATCCAGTGGCTAAATCAAAGTGCCATAAACATGCCATGACGTGCCTCGGTGACCCCTAAAGTGGTTGCGCTCACCTTAGAGCGTGTGACAGTGTTCAGCTGCGTCAAAACACGCTATGGAGCCACCCCTGGGCTCAGTATGGTTAATAATAAACGACCTCCAATCAGGCTTTATGGCTCCATAGGCATCATCCCAGAAAAGATAAAAAAAGGACTATATAGTGTAATATTGCCAAATGATTTTATTAACCACTTGACGACCGCCTCACGCCGATGTACGTCGGCAAAGTGGCACGGACAGGCAAAATCACGTACAGGGTACGTGATTTGCCTTCCGCGGGTGGGGGGTCCGATCGGACCCCCCCCCGGTGCCCGAGGCGGTCGTCTTTTGTCCAGCGGCGATCGGTGATGAGGGGGAGACAATCCGTTCGTAGCCCCCCCCTCGCGATCGCCGCCGGCCAATCGAATCATTCCTTTGCTGCTGTATGCTAAACAGCAGCAAAGGAAATGATGTCATCTCTCCTCGGCTCGGTAATTTCCGTTCCGGCCCGAGGAGAGAAGACATCAATGTGAGTGCACCAACACACACACACACACACACACTAGAACATGCCAGGCACACAAAACACCCCGATCCCCCCCCCGATCCCCCCCCAATCACCCCCCCCCCTGTCACAAACTGACACCAGCAGTTTTTTTTTTTTTTTTTTCTGATTACTGCATAGTGTCAGTTTGTGACAGTTACAGTGTTGGGACAGTTACTGTTACCCCCCTTTAGGTCTAGGGTACCCCCCTAACCCCCCCTAATAAAGTTTTAACCCCTTGATCACCCCCCGTCACCAGTGTCACTAAGCGATCATTTTTCTGATCGCTGTATTAGTGTCGCTGGTGACGCTAGTTAGTGAGGTAAATATTTAGGTTCGCCGTCATCGTTTTATAGCGTTGGGGACCCCCATATACTATCTAATAAAGGTTTTAACCCCTTGATTGCCCCCTAGTTAACCCTTTCACCACTGATCACCGTATAACCGTTACGGTTGACGCTGGTTAGTTCGTTTATTTTTTATAGTGTCAGGGCACCCGCCGTTTATTACCGAATAAAGGTTTAGCCCCCCGATCGCCCGGCGGTGATATGCGTCGCCCCAGGCAGCGTCAGATTAGCGCCAGTACCGCTAACACCCACGCACGCAGCATGCGCCTCCCTTAGTGGTATAGTATCTGATCGGATCAATATCTGATCCGATCAGATCTATACTAGCGTCCCCAGCAGTTTAGGGTATCCAAAAACGCAGTGTTAGCGGAATCAGCCCAGATACCTGCTAGCACCTGCGTTTTGCCCCTCCGCCCGGCCCAGCCCAGCCCACCCAAGTGCAGTATCGATCGATCACTGTCACTTACAAAACACTAAACGCATAACTGCAGCGTTCGCAGAGTCAGGCCTGATCCCTGCGATCGCTAACAGTTTTTTGGTAGCGTTTTGGTGAACTGGCAAGCGCCAGCGGCCTAGTACACCCCGGTCGTAGTCAAACCAGCACTGCAGTAACACTTGGTGACGTGGCGAGTCCCATAAGTGCAGTTCAAGCTGGTGAGGTGGCAAGCACAAGTAGTGTCCCGCTGCCACCAAAAAGACAAACACAGGCCCGTCGTGCCCATAGTGCCCTTCCTGCTGCATTCGCCAATCCTAATTGGGAACCCACCGCTTCTGCAGCGCCCGTACTTCCCCCATTCACATCCCCAACCAAATGCAGTCGGCTGCATGAGAGGCATTTTTATGTCCTCCCGAGTACCCCTACCCAACGAACCCCCCCAAAAAAGATGTCGTGTCTGCAGCAAGCGCGGATATAGGCGTGACACCCGCTATTATTGTCCCTCCTGTCCTGACAATCCTGGTCTTTGCATTGGTGAATGTTTTGAACGCTACCATTCACTAGTTGAGTATTAGCGTAGGGTACAGCATTGCACAGACTAGGCGCCATTTCACAGGGTCTCCCAAGATGCCATCACATTTTGAGAGACCCGAACCTGGAACTGGTTACCGTTATAAAAGTTAGTTACAAAAAAAGTGTAAAAAAAAAAAAAAATGAAATAAAAAAAAATAGTTGTCGTTTTATTGTTCTCTCTCTCTATTCTCTCTCTCTATTGTTCTGCTCTTTTTTACTGTATTCTATTCTGCAATGTTTTATTGTTATGGTTATTATGTTTTATCATGTTTGTTTTTCAGGTGTGTAATTATTTACACTTTACTGTGCTTTATTGTTAACCATTGTTAACCATTTTTTGTCTTCAGGTACGCCATTCACGACTTTGAGTGGTTATACCAGAATGATGCCTGCAGGTTTAGGTATCATCTTGGTATCATTCTTTTCAGCCAGCGGTCGGCTTTCATGTAAAAGCAATCCTAGCGGCTAATTAGCCTCTAGACTGCTTTTACAAGCCGTGGGAGGGAATGCCCCCCCCCCCACCGTCTTCCGTGTTTTTCTCTGGCTCTCCTGTCTCAACAGGGAACCTGAGAATGCAGCCGGTGATTCAGCCAGCTGACCATAGAGCTGATCAGAGACCAGAGTGGCTCCAAACATCTCTATGGCCTAAGAAACCGGAAGCTATGAGTATTTCATGACTTAGATTTCGCCGGATGTAAATAGCGCCATTGGGAAATTGGGGAAGCATTTTATCACACCGATCTTGGTGTGGTCAGATGCTTTGAGGGCAGAGGAGAGATCTAGGGTCTAATAGACCACAATTTTTTCAAAAAAGAGTACCTGTCACTACCTATTGCTATCATAGGGGATATTTACATTCCCCGAGATAACAATAAAAATGATTAAAAAAAAAAAAATATGAAAGGAACAGTTTAAAAGTAAGATTAAAAAAGCAAAAAAATAAAGAAAAAAAAAAAACAAAAAAAAAAAAAAAACACCCCTGTCGCCCCCTGCTCTCGCGCTAAGGCGAACGCAAGCGGCGGTCTGTCGTCAAACGTAAACAGCAATTGCACCATGCATGTGAGGTATCACCGCGAAGGCCAGATCGAGTGCAGTAATTTTTCCAGTAGACCTCCTCTGTAAATCTAAAGTGGTAACCTGTAAAGGCTTTTGAAGGCTTTTAAACATGTATTTATTTTGTTGCCACTGCACGTTTGTGCGCAATTTTAAAGCATGTCATGTTTGGTATCCATGTACTCGGCCTAAGATCATCTTTTTTATTTCATCAAACATTTGGGCAATATAGCGTGTTTTAGTGCATTAAAATTAAAAAAAAGTGTGTTTTTTCCCCAAAAAATGCGTTTGAAAAATCGCTGCGCAATTACTGTGTGAAAAAAAAAAATGAAACACCCACCATTTTAATCTGTAGGGCATTTGCTTTAAAAAAAATATATAATGTTTGGGGGTTCAAAGTAATTTTTTTGCAAAAAAAAAAAAAACTTTTTCATGTAAACAATAAGTGTCAGAAAGGGCTTTGTCTTCAAGTGGTTAGAAGAGTGGGTGATGTGTGACATAAGCTTCTAAATGTTGTGCATAAAATGCCAGGACAGTTCAAAACCCCCCCAAATGACCCCATTTTGGAAAGACACCCCAAGCTATTTGCTGAGAGGCATGTCGAGTCCATGGAATATTTTATATTGCGACACAAGTTGCGGGAAAGAGACAAATTTTTTTTTTTTTTTTTTTTTTTTTTTTTTGCACAAAGTTGTCACTAAATGATATATTGCTCAAACATGCCATGGAAATATGTGAAATTACACCCAAAAATACATTCTGTTGCTTCTCCTGAGTACGGGGATACCACATGTGTGAGACTTTTTGGGAGCTGAGAGGTATAGTGAGTATTTTGCAGACCTCACTTTTTGTCACAAAGTTTTGAAAATTGAAAAAAGAAAAAAAAAAATGTTTTTTCTTGTCTGTCTTCATTTTCAAAAACAAAATGAGAGCTGCAAAATACTCACCATGCCTTTCAGCAAATAGCTTGGGGTGTCTACTTTCCAAAATGGGGTCATTTGGGGGGGGTTTTGTGCCACCTGGGCATTCCATGGCCTCCGAAACTGTGATAGGCAGTAAAGAGTGAAATCAAAAATTTTCACCCTTAGAAATCCTGAAGGCAGTGATTGGTTTTCGGGGTCCCGTACGCGGCTAGGCTCCCAAAAAGTCCCACACATGTGGTATCCCCATACTCAGGAGAAGCAGCTAAATGTATTTTGGGGTGCAATTCCACATATGCCCATGGCCTGTGTGAGCAATATATCATTTAGTGACGACTTTTTGTAAATATTTTTTTTTTTTTTGTCATTTTTCAATCACTTGGGACAAAAAAAATAAATATTCAATGGGTTCAACATGCCTCTCAGCAATTTCCTTGGGGTGTCTACTTTCCAAAATGGGGTCATTTGGGGGGGTTTTGTACTGCCCTGCCATTTTAGCACCTCAAGAAATGACATAGGCAGTCATAAACTAAAAGCTGTGTAAATTCCAGAAAATGTACCCTAGTTTGTAGACGCTATAACTTTTGCGCAAACCAATAAATATACGCTTATTGACATTTTTTTTACCAAAGACATGTGGCCGAATACATTTTGGCCTAAATGTATGACTAAAATTTAGTTTATTGGATTTTTTTTATAACAAAAAGTAGAAAATATCATTTTTTTTCAAAATTTTCGGTCTTTTTCCGTTTATAGCGCAAAAAATAAAAACCGCAGAGGTGATCAAATACCATCAAAAGAAAGCTCTATTTGTGGGAAGAAAAGGACGCAAATTTCGTTTGGGTACAGCATTGCATGACCGCGCAATTAGCAGTTAAAGCGACGCAGTGCCAAATTGGAAAAAGACCTCTGGTCCTTAGGCAGCATAATGGTCCGGGGCTCAAGTGGTTAAGAAATACACCCAATCCCCACACTGGGGTACTCACATTTCTCAGGTGCTACTGTGCACCACACAATACAGGTTCGATCAGCGCTAATCAGCGTGCTGCGGGGTATTGGATTCTCACAATCCAGCTCTGTGCTGTTCGCTCCGTCCTGGCCCCTCCCCAGGCAATTTTTTATTCATATTTTAGTGCACGGCCATGAATACGTGATCTGCGTTTGCAGCTGGGTATTTTAAATTTAATTTAAGTTGGTTCCTCATAAGGCATTGGATTATTGTGGCTCGCAAGAATTTTCCCTTTATACCCAAGTATTCACAGCCTTTTCTCAATACGTTGAAGCACCTTTGGCACCAATTACAGCCTCAAATCCTTTTGAGTATGATGCTACAGCCTTGGCACACCTATTTTTGGGCAGTTTCTCCAATTCTCCTTTGCAGGCCCTCTCAAGCTCCATCAGGTTGGATGGGGAGTTTCGGTACACAGCCAGTTTCAGATCTGTTCAGAGAAGTTCAATTGGGTTCAAATCTGGGCTCTGGCTGGGCCACTCAAGGACATTCAGAGTTGTCCCGTAGCCACTGTTTTGTTATCTTGGCTGTGTGCTTAGGGTCGCTGTCCTGTTGGAAGATGAACCTTTCGCCTCAGTCTGAGGTCCAGAGTGCTCTGGAGCAGGTTTTTACCAAGGAGGTCTCTGTACATTGCTGCATTCATCTTTCCCTCGATCCTGACTAGTCTCCCAGTTCCTGCCGCTGAAAAACATTCCCACAGCATGATGCTGCCACCACCATACTTCACTGTAGGGATGGTATTGGCCAGGTGATGAGTGCTGCCTGTTTTCCTCCAGACATGACACTTGACATTCAGACCAAAGAGTTCAATCTTGGTTTCATCAGACCAGAGAATTTTGTTTCTCATGGTCTGAGAGTCCTTCAGGTGCCTTTTGGCAAACTCCGCTGTCATGTGCCTTTTACTGGAGGAGTGGTTTCTGCCTGGCCACTCTACCATACAGGCCTGATTGGTGGAGTGCTGCAGAGATGGTTGTTTTTCCGGAAGGTTCTTCTCTCTCCAGAGAAACGCTGGAGCTCTGTCACAGTGACCATCGGGTTCTTGGTTACCTCTCTGACTAAGGCCCTTCTCCCCCGATCTCTGTTTGGTTGGGCAGCCCGCTCTAGAAAAAGTCTTGGTGGTTCCAAACTGCCATTAACAGATGGAGGCCACTGTGCTCATTGGGACCTTCAATGCTGCAGACATTTTTTTTCCTGTACCCTTCCCCAGATCTGTCCTGAGATACAATCCTCTGAGGTCTACAGACAATTCCTGGCTTGGTTTGTGCTCCGACATGCACGATTGACTGTGGAACCTTATATAGACAGGTGTGTGCCTTTCCAAATCATGTCCAATCAACTGAATTTACCACAGGTGGACTCCAATCAAGTTGTACAAACATCTCAAGGATGATCAGTGGAAACAGGACGCACCTGAGCTCAATCTTGAATGTACTGGCAAAGGCTGTGAACACTTATGTACGTGTGATTTTTTTTGTTTATTTTTAATAAAATTTGCAAAGATTTCAAAATAAACTTCTTTCATGTTGTCATTATGGGGTGTTTGTACAATTTTGAGGAAAATAATGAATTTAATCCATTTTGGAATAAGGCTGTAACATAACAAAATGTGGCAAATGTGAAGCACTGAATACTTTCCGGATGCACTGTAGCTCTTTTTGAAAATCATAAAATATCTTACAAATGGGATATTCAGTGCTCTATGCATTTTGTAGACACTCTACTTCCTCAGGAGATATAAAGATGTCTTAGGGTAGATTTAGACCTGGGAATAAAATCTTCCTGGCCTCTGAAGCCCAATCTGCTTTCGGATCACTCTCCAGAGGCTACTAACAGGCGGTGAGGAAGCAATGTGATACCTCCTCACTGCTTATTTTAACCCTATTTTTTCCGACAAACACGTGCTTGCGGCGCCTCCCCATCGACTTGCAAGTGTAGTGTGTGGTGGGCATCAGGTCAGGTCAACTTGGCCGCAGTTGAGATGTGAAGCATTGTGGCATGTAAACATCTCCCTCTGCTGCCTATTGCAGCTTTGAGGGGGGGGCATAGATGTCAGGTTGCATAAACACAGCTCAACCGTGCATTTTTTGCCCCCCACCGCAAGTCTAAGCAAAGCCTTAGCTACACATCAAAAGAAACATTTTTGGACTATCATGCATTATTTTGTACACACAAAGGGGTCTGCTGATCAAACTGAAAATACATTCAAAACATAATTTTATATATTCTCATCTCTCTACTGAGAAAGTAGATCCATCTTTTAAACGTTCAGAAAGCTCAATATATACCATTGTAAAGATAGTGCCAGTTCTAGATTGGCACTGAAGAAAGTCTCTACAAATGTTTTCCTCTTCAAAGAGAAGGTCTTGGAAAGACCATGCTAGAGCAAAAAGCTAGCAAAAAATGTAGCCAACATAACAGCATATGCAATAAAATCTATGTCTAGCAGATTTCCCCATTCTGCGAAAAGTCACTTAACTCATACCCAGGAGGTATGTAAATTAAAGCTAGAAAATTCCAATAAAAAAAACAAAAAAAAACCCCACACGATGCAATCTAATTTTAGGCAAATGCAAAAGCATTATGACACATCCTGTATGCATGGTCTGGGTTAGAAGGCCAAAACACTTAATTTCTATTTCAACAAGTCATTACTGTTTAAATGCATTTTGAGACACGGAGGAGACAATGAAACTCAGAAGAATTAGACATTCTGCACATGAAGACTCCTGGTCATGGGATTTGCGAACATAATCAAGCATACTTGTGTCTTAACAAGAAAGGATGACATTCATGGAGCCAACAGCTGTGCTTTGCAGTACTAAAATTGAATGAAGTTCAAATCACTTGGAATTCAAATAGATCTGCAAAACAAAATGTTTGCTGGCTTCAACTGGCATCACGTAATACGTTTGATTTGTAGTGAGTACCATTACCATGTGAAAACACACGAAGAAAAAAAAAAAATAATTAGTATTAATAATCTACACAATTTTTTTCAAATCATTCCAAATTTGGGGCAGAAAAAAAAAAAAAAAAAAAAATGTTTACAGAAGAATTTAATGTGTACTTCACCGCGGCTCGGCTGGGATGGAAGTACACCTTTGTACTTCTTAAAAAAAGGTAGGAAAAAAAATAAAAATTCAAGTTAGACTTACTGGTAACTTGTTTTCCAGGACAGCACTACTGGGAGTATCTCAGTTTTGTAGCAAAGCAACACATGCGTATACTAGAAAGAGGGGCGGGACCTCTGTGTTCCGTGATGTACTTCAAAAGAAAAGGATTTTACAGGCAAGCGGTTATAAAAATCCTGTTTTCTTTAATCATACATCACGGGACACAGAGCCATAGTAATTACCATGTGGGATGTCCCAGAGCAATGCCAACTGAGGGGAGGGAGACACAACCAAGTAGGGCACCATGAGATCAGACGATTTATACTGCTGCCTGCAGTACACTGCACCCAAAGGCGACATCCTCATGTCTTTTTATATCCACCAGATAGAATCTGGTAAATGTATGGATTGAAGACCAAGTTTCGGCCTTGCAGAACTGAGCCATGGTGGCTTGGTGATGCACTGCCCACGAAGCACTAACAGCCCTAGAGGAGTGCGCTTTGATTTGAGAGGGTAGAACTACCTCTTTAAACCATAAGCTTGAACGATTACTTGTCTAATCCATTTAAAAATAGTAGATTTCGATGCTGCCTGTCCTTTTTTTTTTTAGGACCTTCAGGCAACATGAACAAAACATCATTTTCCGAATCTGAGCAGTCGCTTTTAAGTAGACTTCGACTGCTCTCACCACATCGAGAATGTAGTGATTTTTTCTTCCATAGAACAGGTTTCTGGAAAAATGAAGGTAGAACGATATCCTGGTTTAGATAAAAACCTGATATTACCTTCGTTAGGATGAGGACGCAATACTATCTTATCCTTGTGAACAATAAAAATATGGCTCTTTACAAGGAGCAGCCAACTCCGATACCCTTTTTGCAGCAGATATGGTTACCAGAAAAAATAGTTTTCTTGCCAAAAAAAGGACCAAGGGAATATGTTGTATCGGCCCAAAAAAAGGCTGTTTTGTAATGCCGTCAAAACTAAATTCAAGTCCCAAGGTTTCAGGGGTTACCCAACCGGAGATTAAGCAGTGTTACCCCCTGAATAAATTTATGAACCAAAGAATGCGAAGCAAGTGGTCGTTGAAATAATACAGATAAGGCCGAGACCTGTCCTTAGAAAGCACTCAAGGCCAGTCTTATTTCTCACCCCATCTGCAGAAAGTCAAGGATTCTACCTTTGACCCATTTCCTGGGGTGCAACTCCTGGTTTCACACCAGGAGACATGTTTCCCAGACTCCATAATATACAATTACGGAGGCCGGCTCCCTTGCATTAACCAAGGTAGAAACTACTAAACCTGACAGCCCACGCTTCTTCAGAGTGTGGGTCTCAATAGCCAGACTGTTAAATTTAGCGTTTGTAAAGTAGGATGGAACACCGGACCTTGCGAGAGAAGGTCTGGCCGTGATGGTAGGCTGCATGGGTACTGCCATCTTTACGATCTCTGCATACCAAGATTTTCTGGGCCACAAGAATCAACGACTTCCCTTCCTGCTCGATCCTGTGAAGAAGTCGTGGACGCAGGCAGAATAAGAGGGAATGCATAAATCAGTGAGAACTGATTCAACGGGAGTAGCAAGGCATCTGTTCCACATGCTAGCAGGTCCTTAGTTCGTGACACAAAGTTGTCAATTTCTTTGTTGAACCTGGACACAAACAGATCTATATCTGGGATCCCCAATTTTTGACATAGTGACAGTAAGATATCGGGGTGAAGGAACCATTCTCCCGGTAACAACTGCTGGCGACTCAAGTAGTCCGCCTGCCAATTTTCTATTCCTAGAATGAAGACTGCAGATAGGCAAAGTACATTGTTTTCTGCCCAAGATAGGATAGGATATGATTCACCTTCCAATCTTCACCCTTCACGGTGGGTTCTGTTAAACCTTCAGGAACCGGGAGCCTCGGGGAACCCACAATCCTGGACCTGTAAAAAAGCACGCCGCCAGTAAAACTTTATGGCCTTAATACCAAAAATACTGAATCCCGGGGTGCAGCTCTCTAAAAAGAGAAGTGTTACAGGCAAAACCTCGTTTCTTCAGATATGAGGTCCGGGTACCATTCAATTCAACCTAAAAGACACTTTGAATGGATCCGGCGGCATGGCTAGCCCCAGCTAGGATTGCTCCAGAGGAGCTCAGCACAGCACATCTTCACTCGTGACCAACACCTTAGACACTGGTGAAAAAAACTGAGATACTCCCAGTAGTGGGAGGGGTTATATAGGGAGGCAACTTCCAGGTTTAGGGTATCCAGTACCTGAAGGTGGACTATAACCCACATAGTAATTACTATGGCTCTGTGTCTCGTGATGTACGATTAAAGAAAAAGGTTCCTTTACTGATAGTGTGTAGTTCACCAATTCTTCTTGCGGACGTTACCGCAAGAATAACGTTTTGAGAGTTAAATTTCTTAACAAAATTGTAACGGTTCAAAAAGTTCTTTTGTGAAGGCCTGCAAAACTACTGACAGGTCCCATTTAGGAAACTGTTTAGTAGGAGCTGGTCTGGACCTAGTAAGTGCCTTAAAAGAATTGTGTAACCAAATGAACTGAAGAGATTGGCCTTTCTAGGTATACTCCCAGGGCAGTCACTTGCACTTTAAGAGTGCTAATTGCAAGACATTTGCCTGCGCCGTTTCGTAAAAATTCCAAAATTGACACAATGGGGGTCATTTACGAAAGGCAAATCCACTTTGCACTAAAAAAGTGCACTTGGAAGTTCAGTCACTGTAGATCTAAGGGGACATGCAAGGAAAATAAAAAATAGCATTTTAACTTGCACATAATTGGACAGTAGAGCTTCCCCTCAGATCTACAGCGAGTGCACTTACAAATGCACTTGTAGTGCAAAGTGGATTTGGTTTGTAAATAACCCCCAATGTCCTCTACGGTTCGGCTTGATGGACACCAAGAGTTGGAGACTCAAACTTTAGCGTAAATATACCTCTAGTTACTCTACTTGTACTTGCGAGTAAAGTGGATACTAGAGGTTCTGACAATCCTTTGTTCACTTAACAGCTGCTACTCAGATACCAAGTGGTGAGGCTTAGTCTGGCTATAGCCAGGTGGTATATTGGGTCTTGAAGTAGTAAGTTCTGTCTGAGAGGAAGCTGCCACAAAAAGGGTTGACTGTAATTTGTAGAAGCTCTTTTCAGCCAGAACGGAGTAATCAGAATTATCAACGCTTTCCTTTTGTATTTTCCTTAACACCAATGGAATTAGCTGGAAAAGGGGGGGGGGGGGGGGGGCAGGGGCTTTGCATAGGCCAGTTGAAAGTTCCAGGTATGTGCCAAGGCATCTATCCCTAGCGAACCGGTGTCTCGGTGCAGAGAGAAGAACTGAGGGAGCTGAGTGCTTTCTTTTGATGCAAACAGGTCCCACTTGTGGGCGCCCCCACATCCTGGTGATCAATGAAAAAAAAAAAAAGAAAAAAAAAAAAAGAAATTCTGGAATTAAGCTCCACTCTGCTTCGAGAATTTTTTGTCTGCTCAAAAAGTCTGCTACTTCGTTTAGCGTGCCTTTGAGATGCACTGCAGACAGGGAGAGTAAATTATTCTCTGCTTACGCCAGGATTTCTGTTAACAGCAACAGAAGAGTCTTGCTCCCCCCCCCCCTTGTTTGTTCAGGGTAGTGGTGTTGTCTGATAAAACCTGCACATGGGATCCCTGGAGGTTTGGAGAGAAGGCAGCCAATGCCAAGGCAACTGCTTTTCACTCCCTCCAGTTTGAGGACTTTCCTGCCTCGGTTTGGGACCAAACACCTTGTGCTAGATCCTGGTCCCAGTGGGCCCCCCATCCCCAACTGCTGGCATCTGTTTTCACTCTTCTTTTGGCCGGGAAAGACCAGCATTATTGAGGTTAAGGTTCCCAGTGCTGACATAACCTTCCCGATTCGTCTGTAGCATAGCTGCTACATCTGACCTTGTTTTTCCTCTCCTCCAGAAGAAATATTCTTTGTCCCGCCAAATCTATTTGGTAGCCTAGAAATTGAACCTGCTGAGCCGGTTTAATTTCTGAGGGTTCACGACCCAACCCAAGGCCTCCAAATGACTGCGGGCCTTGCCCAGGTCTGCCTGCAATTTTTCCCTGGAAAGAGCAAAGACAAGGAGGTCATCCAGATAAGGAATTACTGAAATTCCCTGCAGATGGAAAGGGGCGAGGGCTTCCGCCATGATCTTGGTAAAGATTCGAGGGGCGGATGAAAGACCAAAAGGAAGGGCTTTGAATTGTAGATGCAGCACCTCATTTCCCATGTTCACTGCCAGTCTGAGGAATTTCTGGGACCGAGAGGCTATAGAAATATGCAGGTATGTATCTTAGGTCGATCAATGCCATGAAGCATTGTTTGGTCAACAGATTTCTGACAGTGAAGATTGAACCAATGTGAAATCTTCTGTACCGGACTGACTTGTTTAATAGCTCTAGATTGAGGATTAGACGGAATGTCCTGGATAACTTCCTTACCAGAAAGATATGGGAATAGAAACCCCGATACGTTCGTCTGATGACTGGAATCACAGCATCAGATCCTTTAACATGTTCTTCATAGTTAGGGCTTTTGTTGTGTCCCATGACAGGTTTGTTACAAAGTATCTTTCTGAAGGGGGATCCGAAAATTCTATTTCGTATCCCTGGGACAGCATGCCCAGAATATATTGATTTTCTGTCATGTTTGCCCAGTGAGGAATGAATCCCTGAAGCCTTCCCCCTACTGGCAATGAAGAGTCATTGTGTTTTGTTGATGGGTGCAGGAGGATGGAAAAGGACATTTCCTCTGTCTTTGCCCTTTTGCGCTGACCAATTCCTTTTTTTCTCCTGGGACTTGCTGCCTTGCTCTTAAACCCTTTGAGGTTGAAAAAGCCATTTAACTGGTTGCTTTTTCTTTTTAAACAGGGAAAGACCTCTTGTCAGCTGTCCTATCCAAAACTGAATCTAGATCAGGACCAAATAAAAGATCTCCCCTCAACGGAACACCACAAAGTTTACTTTTGGATGCCAGGTCTTGAACCACAAAGCTAGTTAATCAAAGCTGCCGATCTTGCCGTCATCATGATTCACTCTGCCGACGCAACTGAAATATATGCCACAGCCGCTGACAGGGTTGAGAAAGAATCAAGAATTTCTTGCTTGGGTGAATCTGCTATAATAGCTTTTAGCTGGTTTACCTAGTACTCCACATTTCTAAACAGGCAGGTGGTAGCCATTGCTGGTTTGAGATTACCGATGATGGATAGCTGCCATAACCCCGGTATCCCCGTTTTCATGCGGCAGTCCTCTTTCTGATAAAAGTGGTCCCTGTGGCGGATTCGCTGCAAGATCACTTTTAATCGGTGGAGGGAGAGGCCCCCCCCTCCTGCCGCGATCCGGTGCCCTCCGCCGCTTACCGGAGCCGTCGGTAGCAGCGGAGGCGATCGCGTCCGTCTCCCTCCTGTGCCTGGAGACGAGTGAGGCTAAGATGGCGCCCACTCGTCTCCATGACACCGCTGGGCGGAAGTGATGTCAAAATGTCACTTACACCCACGCCTCTTAAAAAGGCATATTTTTTTCAATGTAATTTTTTTTTAATTGCATTTTAGTGTAAATATGAGATCTGAGGTCTTTTTGACCCCTAGATCTCATATTTAAGAGGTCCTGTCATGCTTTTTTCTATTACAAGGATGTTTACATCCCTTGTAATAGGGATAAAAGTGACTTTTTTTTTTTTTTTAAACTGTAAAAATAAATAAAATAATGTAAAATAAATACATTTTTAAAAAAACCCCCGTCCCGACGAGCTCGCGCGCAGAAGCGAACGCATACGCGAGTAGCGCCCGCATATGAAAACGGTGGTCAAACCACACATGTGAGGTATCGCAGCGACCGGTAGAGCGAGAGCAATAATTCTAGCCCTAGACCTCCTCGAACGCAAAACATGCAACCTGTAGAATTTTTTTAAACGTCGCCTATGGAGATTTGAGGGTAAAAGTTTGACGCCATTCCACGAGTGGGCGCAATTTTGAGCGCAATTTTGAAGCGTGACATGTTGGGTATCAATTTACTTGGCGTAACATTATATTTCACAATATAAAAAAAAAAATTGGGCTAACTTTACTGTTGTCTTATTTTTTTTTATTCAAAAAAGTGAATTTTTTCCAAAAAAAAAAAAAAGTGCGCTTATAAGACCGATGAGCAAATACGGTGCAAAAAAAAAGTATTGCAACGACTGCCATTTTATTCTCAATGGTGTTAGAAAAAAAAAAACATATATAATGTTTGGGGGTTCTAAGTAATTTTCAAGCAAAAAAAAAACTGTTTTAAACATCTAAAATCCAAAACGAGGCTGGTCCTTAAGTGGTTAAAGGAAGTTGGTGGAAGGATAACACGTCAGTCAAGCTGGGTTCTAACCCTTCCCCCTCTGAAAAAAATAAAATAAAAATACGCTTTTGGCTACAGATAATACTTAACCCTATTGCTACCACAATGACATGCATCATACATTATGGCAATAAAAGGGTCAAATACCACTCATGGCTGTAGTAGCACTCATGAGCTCGATTAATAAATAAATCAGGCTCTCCATGGTTAGTTCCAAGCGATCACTTTTAAAGCCTAAGATGTGTGTGTAAATGACAACTGCGCAACACATTAGGTATAGCCATGCATGCCAAAGCAAGGGGAACAATTCTAAATGAGGCTGGCTGTAAAAGGTTTCCTAATGTGTTGTGATCATGGGAATAGACATTTATGCTTTTTGAAATATACCTTTCTTGATTCAAAGCGTGCCTCTTCCTGGCAACACTGTCTACAAGGTGTTTCAATACCATTCAGTTGAAACTGCCCCAGCAGGTCACAGGAGGTACACAATAAGTTACTGGAAAACCCAAGGTCCCTGCATGCTTCTGAAGACAGCTCCACTCCATATGTCGATATCTGAAAAAAAACAAAAAAACAAAAAAAAAACCCCATTAGAGACTTACCAGTAACGGTATTTCCATGAATCTTTCAGGGACAGCTACTTGAGAGATTATTGGCTACACCCTCTACAGGAAACACATATCAGATACAATTTAAAAGGCCCCTCTCCTCTGACCCTCAGTTGTCAGAAGATCAAGTAAACCTCCACCAAAAGGGCACTCGGCAGAGGAATAAAAAACGCACTAAAACGCTACCACCAGGTAAACAGAGACCAGTGAATACAGAATAGGGTGGGAATATAGACGCTGTCCTGGAAGATTCATGGAAATAATGTTACCAGTAAGTCTAACGGGGGTTTACCCCCTAATCTTCCAGGACAGCTACTTGAGAGGATAAGCAAGATACTATGCCTTAGGGAGGGATGACAGCCTGAAGTACTTTCCTACAAAAAGGAGAGGTCCTGGGTGGAGAGCATCTGGAATCTAATGCTTGATAATCGCATGAGAGGAGGACCAGACAGAAGCTTTAGAAATTTCTTCCCATGATGCGGCCATGGATCTCGAATGAGCTCCAATTCTGGAAGGAGGGTTGTGTCCGACACTGTAAGCGTCACAAATAGCTTCCCTAATCCATCTGGAAATGGAACTTCTAGATGCTTTGGTCCCCTTCTTGGGCCACTGAACAACATTAAGAGTTGGGAGGATCTCCTAAAACTCACTAGACCTTTCTAGATAAAAGCAGAAGGCATCTTTTTCACGTCCAAAAAACTAAATCTTTCCTCTTCCGCATTCTTGGGGAGGAACAAAAAACTAGGAAGAAACTACCTCCTGGGACCTGTGAAAGCTGGAAGAAACTTTGGGAAGGTACAAAGGATCGGGCCTAAAATCACTACCCTGTCCTCTAAAATCCTCAGGAAGGGGTACTTACAGGAAAGACTCTAGATCAGAAATCCTTCTCCCTGACGTTATAGCCAAAGAAAGGAAATCTTTAAAAAGGAAAATCAATTTCAGAGACGCCTCATGCAAAGGCTCAAAAAGGAGCCCTAGTCAGAGCATTTAACAGCCCTGGTTGTATGCCTAGATCTGGCTGAAAGGAACCTCCTGATCAAAGGCTTCTCAGCTAGTCTTTTCTGTAAGCAAAGATAGGGCAGCAACCTGAACCCTAAGGGGAAAGAAAGAAAGAAAGAAAGAAAGAAAGAAAGAAAGAAAGAAAGAAAGAAAGAAAGAAAGAAAGAAAGAAAGAAAGAAAGAAAGAAAGAAAGAAAGAAAAGAAAGAAAGAAAGAAAGAAAGAAAGAAAGAAAAGAAAGAAAGAAAAAAAGAAAGAAAGAAAGAAAGAAAGAAAGAAAGAAAGAAAGAAAGAAAGAAAGAAAGAAAGAAAGAAAGAAAGAAAGAAAGAAAGAAAGAAAGAAAGAAAGAAAGAAAGAAAGAAAGAAAGAAAGAAAGAAAGAAAGAAAGAAAGAAAGAAGAAAGAAAGAAAGAAAGAAAGAAAGAAAGAAAGAAAGAAAGAAAGAAAGAAAAAGAAGAAGAAGAAAGAAAGAAGAAGGAAAAGGGGAAGAAGGAAGAAAGAAGAAAGAAGAAAGTGACCTCTTCAAAAGTTGGAATCTTCACCTGTGTGTCCAGGATCTGAAGCTGTGATCCCATGACCTCAGGACAAATGTTTGTAGACATCTGAAATGCAGCCTTGCCCACTGAATAGCCAGCATTGTTGAGGTCAGTACCCTAATGCCCACATAACTTGGCCTTATCGTTATTGGCTGGTTGGTCTGCAGCATCCCCCAGGCGCACCTGGGAGACCGTGGCCCCCCCCCACAGAAAACTGATGGATGGTAGGGAGGTGCCTCCCTTTAGAGATTTGGAGGAAGGAGGTGTTTCCGATGGGAGGAGTCACGATCTCAGGTGCTGTCCTGAAAGATGCTGTGGGAAAAGCAACTGGACTTGGCAATAGGGGGGGGGGGGGGGGGGGGGGAGAATCCCTGATCTCCTCTATGGGGGTGTCGGAGGAAAGAAGGTCATCCAGACATTGGACCCGCACATCTAAATTCTAGCCACACAGGTGGACGCTATAGCATGCCCTAAAGAAAAAGCAGCAGCATCCCAGGTCTCAATTACGCGTCGGCCTTCCTATCCATCAGATCCTTAAGGACACCAGAGTCCTCAAAATGAAAGATCTGACTTTTTGGACACTTGTGACATAGAGCAACTAATCTAGGACATTTGAAGGAAACTTCCCCAAAAAACGGACTGAAATGGAAACCTTTTATGTCCTCTAGACTGGAACAACCTTTTCTTTAGATTCTTTCCACTCAGAAAGAATCATATCCTTGAGTGCATGATGCACTGGAAAAGATGTAGATTTCCATCCTTGTAGACCCCTGTACATTTTATCCTGAACAGATTGGGCTTGCTGAGGCATCTAGATTTGTTCAGCAGTATATATTAACTTAGTAGTTCGTCAATATCTTCAACTGGAAAGAAAAAGATAGCTGAGCTACCAGTAGTCTCGTCAGCTGGAGATACCAGATTCTCACCTTCTTCCAGGTCAGAAACATTACGTGAACTAATGGTCTTTGGTACTAAAAGAGGTAGAGACTTAGCTGATGCTGCAGGCTCCCGAGTTACAGGTTAAGAAGTGGAAGGCCCAAGCCTGGCTACATTGTCATTAAAGGACCAAAACAAGGCCACTACCTCCTTCATAGACATCATCAACACCTTAAAAGAGGCAGAACCTGCCTTTGGCGGAATACAATCTTCACAAAATAGTTTACAACCATCAGAAAGCCTGGCTCAACAGTTCCCACATTTTCTCTTTACAGGTTTGTCAACCTAGAGAATAAAAAAAACAAAAACAACCCATTAGGCTTGTACCGACCCCCCTACTGCAGTAGCTCTTTATCCAGACAAGGGCTTACCTTGGGGGCAGAATTGGACCCGAATGCTACAGCTGGCTCAACTTGAGCGGGTGCTCCATCCCCTGTCCTGTCCTCAAGTTCCATAGAGAACGAAGACCGACTGGAGAGACTCTCTGACTGCCATTGCACCGCTAAACAAGCCTGCCCTGCGTCTGCAGACTGTTTCCAAAGCAGCGAGTCCCCTGAATAGTACCACGCTGAGATCCTTAAAAAAACAAAAACACAGGAGTCCCGGAAGTGCGTCACGTGACTTCCGGTTCCGGCACCCTCTTGCCGCGTCACTGGAAGTCCTCCGACGCCATTTTGGTACACCCAACGTGGAGAAGACACGAGGAAGATGCCTCTCCACACAGCTAGGCGCTGGATAGGGAAGAGAGTTGCTGCTTAAACCACCAGGGAGGCAAGTAACCCAAAACATGCAGGGGGCCCTTCTTGATCTATAAATATAGAAAAACACCCCAGACATAGTCACAACCAGTCCTGGATATCACCACAGAATGGGGGTCCCACCAACCACAGTTACCAGACCTATGAAAAACAACAAAAAACATTGCGGTGTGCTCCTGGAGGGTCTGGAAACACAAAACTGAGGGTAAAAAAAGGAGAGGGAGGGGCCTTTTAAATTGTATACGATTTGTGTTTCCTGTAGAGAGCGGAGCCAATCATCTCTCATGTAGCTGTCCTGGAAGAGGAGGGGTGGAAATATATATTTAACCTTTACTCCCTATTACTACAACAGACATGCATCTTATGTCACACTGTTCTGTCCTCTGTTCACTTTGTTTTTTTCCTTTTAATAGTGAAAATAATACCATCGTGAAATTGAACTTGCAAACAAAAAACTTGTTGGGGAACATTGATCAATTCAAGAAAAATTCTCCAAGTTTAATTGAAATGGAAATGTGAGTTATGCCCAGACAGTTCTCCCAAAACTAAATCTTTTAGCGCTTAGTGGCACAGGCAGGTCAGTCCTGGCTTGTTATATGTTCTGGATATTCCAACACCAAGCTTTCCCTGCCATACTTACAGACTCCTATCTTTGTTCACCTTGGAGTTTCTCCAACAGGGATAATGGGAATCCTCATAATAGCCACCAGCAGGTGTGTAGACCATTGTAGTCCCAGAGAACTAAGAAACTGTCAAGTGGTTTAAAAAATGTAATCTATGAACCCACATTAACAAAAAAAACAAAAAAACAACATTTGATTTTTGTACTGGAGCCTGAAGAACACTGCAACCCCAATTCGTGCCATCATGGGTGCAATGCACCAGCACCTGCAGACAGG
Organism: Lithobates clamitans; assembly: GCA_037952925.1. Classification (NCBI taxonomy): domain Eukaryota; kingdom Metazoa; phylum Chordata; class Amphibia; order Anura; family Ranidae; genus Lithobates; species Lithobates clamitans. The sequence continues at coordinate 562,929 of JBBGZY010001241.1, forward strand.
TCTGTATGAAAGTGCAAGTCTTCAGGTATGGAGCTGGAGGAAGTTAAACAATGGACTACAAGTGTGGTGACATATTCCATTGAGATTTAAGAGTCCCTCTGCTGGTGGTGGCAGTTGGAACCTGTAGACTTTCCATTTACAGATCCTGTGAATGGACGACTCAACTGTGTGGGCAGAGCATCAAAATCAAAGTAAAAAACATAAAGACGGGAAAAGAAACCTGCAATATCATGAAGGTGAACTAAGCCTTTAAAGCGCTATTAAACCCAAAACCCAAAATGTAATAGTACAGCATACAAAACTTTAGATGTGGTGGCTGTATTAGTTATTTTTGTTTAATTTTTTTTCTCCTGTTTTCCAGTAAAACACCTTCTGTATTATAGTTTCCCTACTGAACCCGTCAGTAGTAAATGGTTTTTCTCAACCCTGTAACTGCTAAATTTGCAGAACAGCTTTTTCTGTTGAAAACAGACTCTGGCCAGATCGCCAGATGAGAAGGAAATGCTCTCTTTTTTTCTTCCCCAATTTAACTGTAAAAAGGATCTTCCAGTTCAGGCTGCCCACTTTACAGAATTGGTCTCGCCCCGTTTTATTTCTGCTGGACACTCTGCTGCTATCTACATGTGGGTTCCTAGTGGACTATTTTGTGTATTAAGCATGGATTTCTACACGGCAGCCTTCAATTTGTATGTTTGTTCTTAATTGGTTTTCTGATGTAGATTTTTGCTTGTATCATCATCTTTAGCTGCGTCTGATGCCTCATTCAGCTGTCTACATTTCTTCCCTATTATGGACTGTTTGATATGGCCTCTGTTGGCTTCTTTTTGAATAATTTGCTTACAGTCAATAAAATCTTTGTGCAAGAAAATGAAAGAAAGCCTAAAAGAAAACTAATGCAGCCATCACATCTAAGAATTGGTAATTTACAATATAATAAACATTTTCTTAGAGAGCTTATAAACTTGTTTTGGCTTTGAATATATTTGTATTATACATTTTTTGAACCACAATACAGAAAGTATGACAATGTAAGGAAAAAAATAAATCCAAAAAGGTCCAAGCAGAATATGCGATCGTGATCATAGCTGAAACCATCTTCCCTGTGGTTCTGAGAACATAATTGTTAGCGCGGTTACAACACAATGGGGGGAGAAACGACACACAGTGGCACTGTGATGTAATATTTTCACCATTATTCAGAATCAAAGTAGTATATTGTGAGAGACCCTAAAATATCTTCTTGTTCTATCTACAGCACAAGTATACAGATTTAATATCTGACACTTACCCACTTATTGTCAAACAGAATTATAGCATCGGCACTAAAGAATGACATCAAGCATGAAATTGAGTTACTGAAGGGAGGGTATCACCTTGTTCGCAGTTTACATTAGTATCCCTTTCCAGTAATGAGCATGTTAGTAGATGCCAAAATAATGCATTTTCAGAACCAATTGGCTTGAATGAAAATTTGCAAACGGAGGTAGGAAAACCCTCACGTGAGCATTTTTTTTCCCTTGCAGACACTTGAACAGAAAAAAAAAAAAAAAAAAAAAAAAAAAAGGGAGAGAAGTCTTCATAAAATTTAGGCCAATATGCATTCTGCTACATATTTTTGGTAAAAAAAAAAAAAAAAAAAAAAAGATCCCAATAAGCGTATATTGATTGGTTTGCGCAAAGAGTCTACAACTATGGGATATTTTAATGTAGCACCCTCTACCGTAGCTGCTAGAGAGGATTTTGTAAGGGAAACTGTCTGTAACAGTTACATTTGGGCAGGCCTATGCTTCAGGCTAGGCCTGCTTGTTTTGATCTGGGGGGGCAGGGAGTGGTTAGTGCAGCAGTGGGTGTGACCACCTGGGCTTTAGTTCTGAGGCACCTCCCCTGTTTCCAGGAAGAATGCTCTGGAAGGGGGGCAGGGCTAGGACTGGAGTGGCAGGCAGCTCATGTGAGGAGCTCTGACCGACTGAAATTGGCAGGAAGCAGGGCCTCCCATATAAGCCTGAGGCAACAGCCCACTGGGGGGGGGGGGGGGGGGAGGAGATGTGGAGAATGGAGTACTAGGCAGCAGCAGGGGCCCCATCCCATATGGGGGGGGGGGGGGGGGGGGGGGTGCGAGGCCTAGCGGAGGAGACCAGGAGAACTGGGAGGGAGCTTCAGCTTTACATGGTCATAGATGAAGTGTTGTTCCACAAAGGGGCTGGAGAAGCTGCTGGAACGTATGTCCAGTTAAAGTTCTCCATCATAGACTCAGGGCAGGAGAAGGTCGGTGAGTGGACCACAGTGGAGTTCTGGATGAGGCATGCCAGGGGAGCTGGGTGCGAGGCCAGAGGAGAGACTCTGGGGAGAGTGTCAAATCGCTGTGGTTTGAGGTGCAGGATTTGCAGACCAGACTAGCTGGGAGCAGTAGTCCACAATGAGCATAAATTACTAGGCCGCCGGGGAGAGGTACTGCAGACCTCTGGCCTAGTAACAGTGCAACCAATTCTAGCCAGCAACTGAGAGACTGTTGAGCATGGTCTCTTGTCAAAAGAGGATGATGTGACAGGAAGAATAATAATCTACAGTGGAAGTTTGTGCAGGAGGGTGGAAGTCCTGGGAGCAACAATCTGCAGGAGATACGCAGAGGAGGAAAAATAATCTGCATGGTAAATATTATGTGTACATCAGTACTTCATGGCTCAACCTTTTGTTCTAATTCTTAAATATGATGGCAAAGCAATTTGTTCTATGGGCATCCCATATTTCCTTTCCCCCAACCAAGTTATATCCCCCAATAAACAAAAAACACAAAATGACTGCTCATTGTCTCAGAAGGGATAGATGGAGGTCTGGCAGCAGGATGATATGGTGGATGTTAGTTACTGGTAGCAACCAAGGGCTACATTCATTTATATATTTTTACTAGTAATGGTGGCGAACAATGACTTATCAGGGGACTGCAATACTGCAGCGGACATTCTGACACTTGACACTTTTTGGGTATCAGTGACCCCAATACAGTGATCTGTGGCTAAAAAATATGAACTGTCACTGTACTAATGACAGTGGCTGGGAAGGGGTTAACATCAGGGGCAAAGGGTTAACTGTGCCTAACCAGTGTTCTAGTACAGTATGGGAGGAGCTTTTACTAGGGGAAGACATGGATCTATGTCCCTGCTTTGCAGACACAGGATCCATGCCTTCCTTCCTGTCAGAATGGCAATCTGCCTTGTTTACATAGGCAGACCGCCATTTTGTCTGTCTGCAGGATGATAGGCAGGTGCTGGCAGACAGAGTCCACGGTACCCACCGATGGTGTGTGTGTGTGTGTGTGTGTGTGTGTGTGTGTGTGTGTGTGTGTGTGTGTGTTGCGCGCACCCTTACCTGGGAGAGCTGGATCACATTCATATATGTGACCCGCTGCACAGGTGCTGCCCTGTAGCAGTAAAACTACTACAATGGGGCAGACCTGAAGTGGTAAAACAAAAACAAAACAAAAAAACAAACACACAGACAAACACCCCACACACACACACACACACACACTTTAACAGAGGGGATTCCAGCACTTTGTCCTAAAATGTCTTTACAGCCATACAGAATAGCAGCAGCTCTTACAGCACAGTGTATAGAGCCGACAGGCAGGGATGGAGGGGGAGAGACTGACCACAAAGTGGGATGACAGAGGCACGTAAAACTGACCTTGGTATCATGGATCAGCAGCCATGATAAGGTGGTCAGCACACCCAGAGGGGACACAGGAACAGGCAGGATCAAGCAGGTATTTTATAGAATGGGACAAAATGACACTGCAGAAAGCACTATGCTGTTTATCATGCTTTAAAGGAACAGGATTTTTTTTATTTTAGTTTACAACCGCTTTAAGCTATAGTTCGTTTTCACAATATAAAACATTAGATCTCTGCAGGATACATTTAATGGACGCTATATATACAAACTATCCTCAGGACAAAAAAAAAAAAAAACAGCTAAAACTGGGTGGTAGCATTGGCCAAGTCAGTGCTCCAGTGCACCACAAAGCCTAAAATTGACAAGGCAAATTCACTGGCATCTCCCCCATGGCAATGCCCAGAGATCTTACTGGAATGTGAGGTAGAGTCTATTGTTCTTCTAGAAAGGGACATTTTCACAGAATGCACACTGGGCTCCAAAGGTGTACCAGGGATATTTTTTGATGAAGTTGGTGATATGGACCAGCATTGTTACATAGTAGGTGAGGTTGGGAACAAAAAAACAAAAAAAACAAACACACACACAAACCAAAACAAACACACACGACACTAGCCCATCAGGTCCCACCTGTGTGTGTGATATGTCAGTATTAACATTGTATATCCCTGTATGTTGCGGTCATTCAGGTGCTTATCTAATGTTTTGTTTCAACTATCCATGCTCCCCCCACTGAAACCACTGCCTGTGGAAGGGAATTCCCACATCCTTGCCACTCTTACAGTAAAGAACCCTCTACGCAATTTAAAGTTAAACCTCACTAAAACCAATTTTAGTGAGTGGCCACGTGTCTTAATAAACTCCCTTCCGCAAAAGTTTTCATCCCTATTGTGGGGTCACAAGTGTGGTATTTGTAAATGGAAATCTTTCCCATCTCAAGTGCGAATAAGTTCAGTGCTCGCAACCTTTCCTTCATAACCAATATCCTCCAGACCTTTATTAGCTTTGTTGCCTTTCTTTGTACTCGCTCCATTTCCAGTACATCCTTCCTGAGGACTGGTGCCCAGAACTGGACAGCATAATCCAGGTGAGGCCGGACCAAAGTATTGTAGAGTGGGGGAATTATCGCTTTATCCCTGGGTTTAATCCCCTTTTTAATGCATGCCAATATTCTGTTTGCTTTGTTAGCAGCAGCTTGGCATTGCATGCCATTGCTGAGCCTACTACGTCTGCAAGGACACCCAGGTCCTTTTCCATCCTAGCTTCCCCCAGAGGTTCAGCCCATAGTGAATAGATTGCATTTATATTTTTGCCACTCAAATGCATTATTTTAAATTGTTCTACACTAAACCTCATTTTCCATGTAGTTACCCATCCCATTAATTTGTTCATATCTTCTTGCAAGGTTTCCACCTCCTGAGGAGAAGTTATTGCCCTGCTTAGCTTAGTGTCGCCCGCAAATACAGACATTGAGCCGTTTACCCCCATCCTCCAGGTCATTTATGAACAAATTAAACAGGATTGGTCCCAGCACAGAACCCTGGGGGACCCCACTTCCCACCCCGGACCATTCTATATAAATCGTGAATAATAATAATTCCGAGTACTCCCCATTTATCACAACCCTCTGAAACGCGCCCTTGTAGCCAGTTTTCACTCCATGTACTCACCTTATGGTCCATTCCAACGGACCTTACTTTGTACAGTAAACGTTTATGGGGAACTGTGTCAAATGCTTTGCAAAATCCAGATACACCACGTCTACAGGCCTTCCTTTATCTAGATGGCAGCTCACCTCCTCATAGAAGGTTAATAGATTGGTTTGGCAAGAACGATTCTTCATGAATCTATGCTGATTACTGCTAATGATACCGTTTTTATTACTAAAATCTTGTATATAGTCCTTTATCATCCCCCTCCAAGAGCCTGCATACTAATTGATGTTAGCTAACTGGTCTGTAATTCCCAGGGATGTATTTTGGGACCTTTTTTAAATATTGGTGCTACATTGGCTTTTCTACAATCAGTTGGTACCATTCCAGTCAGTAGACTGTCAGTAAAAATTAGGAGCAATGGTCTGGCAATTACTTGACTGAGTTCCCTCGTGAAGACTGAGAAGAATAAACTCAATACCTTCGCCATCAGATGTCCTTCCTCATGCTTTATGGGGTCAATATGTTCGGTCCTCCTTTTTTACTGTTTTATATACTTAAAGCTGCTGACTTTTAATAATCGGACACTCACTTGTCCCGCGGTCCAACAATGAGGGCGTAGGAAGCCCCGCTCCTATCTACGGCACCGGCATTGTTACTGTGGGCGCCTGGCTGTGGCTTCACAGCTGGGTACGCAAGGCATATGCCCAGGCTGCGCTGTGAATGGCCGGGGAATCTTCTGGGATCTGTGACATGTCTCAGAAGATTGGGGGGAGAGGTGAACTTGCTTCTGGCGCTGAGGAGCCCCAGGAGGAAGTGGGAGCTGGATGCTTCTAAAAAAAGGAGGGTATCCACTTCCCTCCCAAAAAAAAAATACCGTATATACTCGAGTATAAGTCGTTCCAAGTATAAGTCAAAGGTCCTAATATAGCACAAGAAAAAAAAAATAATGGGAAAAAACTTATTGACCCGAGTAGAAGACGAGGGTGAGAAATGCACAGCTACTGTAAGTGGAAAAGAGGGTCAACAATGCCCATTTTGCAGCCATAGGTCCCCCGAACTTCAAACTTGGTAGTTAGGGTTCCTAGATGCCCCCTAGCTGCAGCCAAAATTTGGGGTCCCAAAATGACATTGCTGCAGATGGACACAGTTAACCGAATTTGGGGCCCCGTATCTTGGGGCCACTTAGTGCTAAGAACCCCAAATTTGGTGTGCAAACCCCAGTGGAACTAGCACCATGAAATATCCAAAGTTGGGGTTTCTAGCACCAAGTTGCCCCGAGATACAGGGCCCCAAAATCGGTTCAGAAAATGTCAAGCACTTTATTGCAGCAGAGAATGACATTTTCCGAACAGATTTTGGGGGCCCCGTATCTCGGGGCCACTTAATGCTAGGAACTCTATCTTTGGATATGTTGTGGTACCAGTTTCACTGGGTTGCACACCAAATTTGGGGTTCCTAACACCAAGTGGCCCTGAGATACGGGGCCCCAAAGTCGGTTCGGAAAATGAAATTTTTTGGCTTCAGAAAAGTGCTTGACTCGAGTATAAGTCGAGGGGGGCACTTTCAGCACAAAAAAAAAAAATGTGCTGAAAAACTCGACTTATACTAGAGTATATACGGTAAATAAAAAAAAAAAAAAAAAAGGCATGTCCATGGGGTCACCGTCACTTAAAGCGGAAAGTTCCATTTTTGGGTGGAACTCCGCTTTAACCACTTCAGCCCCGGAAGATTTGGCTACTCAATGACTAGGTCATTATTTGCAATATTGCACTGCGTCCCTTTAACCGACAATTGCACGGTCGTGCGATGTTGTATCCAACAAAAATTGATGTCCTTTTTGTCCCACAAATAGAGCTTTCTTTTGGTGGTATTTGATCATCTCTGCGGTTAATTTTTAGCGCAAATTAAAAAAAAAACAAAAAAAAAAAAACCCACAATATTTTGTACTTTTTTCTATAATAAATATCCTATTTTTTTTTTTTTTTTTTTTAAAAAAAAAGCTAATTTTTTCCCTCGGTTTAGGCCTCAGCTTATTCTTCTACATATTTTTGGTAATTAAAAAAAAAAATTGCAATAAGCGTATATTGATTGGTTTGCGCAAAAGTTTTAGCATCTACAAACTAAGGTAAAAATTTATGGGAGTTATTATAAATTTTTTTTTTTTTTTTTTTTTTTTTTACTAGTAATGGCGGTGAGCATTGCAATATTATGGCAGACAGATCGGACACTTTTGACACATTTTTTGGGACCGTTGGCATTTATACAGCGATCAGTGCTATAAAAATGCGCTGATTACTGTGTAAATGTCACTGGCAGAGAAGGGGTTAACACTAGGGGCGATCAAGGGATTAACTGTGTTTGCAGTACAACTGCGAGGGCTGGTCGGGAAGGAGTTAAAGAGTTTCTTGGGATTCTTTTGTCTTCGCCATGTGTATTTTTTGGGATACCATATATACCTTTCACACCAACATTTTATTTGACATCTGTTACTCTACACCTTGGAAGACCTATTAGCGCTAGAAAATGACAGTTTTTTTGCATCCATGTGTCTTTTGTGTTCTATCTTAGCCACCCTAATTGCACCCTTACATATCTTGTTGCATTCTTTGTAAAGTGTGAATGCCGATGATTATCCTTCAGCCTTGTATTTTTTGAAGGCCTTCTCCATTGCTTTCATATGCATTTTTACATTAGCGTTAAGTAGGGCTGGGAAAAAAAAAATCGATTTAAATCTTGAATCGAGTTGAGAGGTCAGATCGATTAAAAATTGAAGCAAATCGTTTTAGATTTTTTTTTTTTCACCGCGCCGGTCCCGAGGCGCTGCGGGCATGAGTTTTTAGGCGAGGCCGCAGCTTCGGCCTAGTCTGCGGCTATGGCCGGACGCCGCGGCCTCCCCTAAAAACTCATGCCCGCAGCGTGCCTCCGGACTGGTGCGGTTTCCAAAAAAAAAAAAAAAAAAAAAAAAAAACCTCGATTCGAATCGTGAATCGAGTTAAGAGAATCGAAGATTTTTTTTTTTTTTAAAGAAATTCTCCCAGCCCTAGCGTTAAGCCATCCAGCACTATTGTTCACTCTTTTAAATTTATCTCCCAATGGGATGCACTGGCTAATGCCCTTATAGCAAACTAATTTCTCCTCTGTGTTCTTTGTTTCTAAGATTTTATCCCAATTTATATCTTCTAGCAAGATTCGCAGTTTAGGGAAGTTGGCCATTTTGAAATTCAGTGTCTGTGTGTTCCCCTTGTGTGATTTACACTGAAGCCAATTGACCTGTGTTTGCCGTTTCCTAAATTGCCCCGTATTTCCACATCTGTGATCAGGTCTGTACTGTTGGTAATCAGTAGATCTAGTAACGCCTTGTTGCTAGTTGGAGAGTCTACCATCTGACCCATAAAATTGTCTTGCAAGACATTTAGGAATTGGTGAGCCTTAGACAAATGCGTGGTTCCCTCTGCCCAGTCTATGTCTGGTTAATTAAAAACCCACATTATGATAACACTTCCCATACTTGTTGGGTGGTTGGTCACCCATCTCCTATAATCCAGCTAGTTCAGCAAACATAACAGTGAGAGAAACACACAGGCTGCCATTGCTAATCCCTCAATCTTAAAATGCTAGTTGACTGGCTTTCATGCAGACCATTCTGTGTCAACTATTATAAAATTCTGAACCGGAATAATTTTGCAGACAAAGTCTGGCTTTTCTGAGTTGCATATATGTTTCAGGTAGGCATTTCAAAGTACTGTAATCAGAGGTGATAACAGCCAAGCAACATTTTAGGAAAGGTCAGCAACATTAGCTCCCACATTTTTATAAGGTTTATATCAGGGTGCATGGAGACCTTGGATTCACTTCCTAATCCGGCCATTTTTGCCCAGATTAGTCCATGTCTGACTGCCCTGAATTCTCATCTTTTCAAATGATGCCATTGGGCAGTATAGAAAAAACGTGCTGATCACCATTACCCCAAAGTCAGAACCAAAAAACACACATCCATTTTTTCAGAAAAGGTATATGACTGGAGTAACCAAATTACAAATGTGAATACTGGCAGGTTTTTATACGCTGCCAAAGATTTATTGGCAAATTTGCTGTTTCAGTCTGCTACCTCTATTCACCAAGTGATCTTTTAAACTCGTCTAATGCACAAAGATAATGAAATCTGAATTTTGTGAAGAAACGGCTGGGTGAAAGACTAAAGTGAAATAATCCGTATTACAAGATAACTAACCAGATAAAACAAAAAACTTTAAGGGCCCATTCACACAAGTGCAAAGGGCTGTAGCCTGACAGAGTACAGCATATTTCTGTGACGATATTGCAGTATTCTCATATACCATAGCCACAGCCAGCAGCCTCTGCATATCTGAGCGGTCACAGGAATACAGGGGCAGAGGAGTGGTCCTGAGCACCAACTGTCTGCATCCTGGGCCGCTCTTCCATCCCTATATGCAAGTAACTTCTCAGATGTGTTTACAGCTGTGGCATCTGTCAGCCGGTTATTGATGTGTACAAGTTGCTGGTCAGGGCTGTATGCAAACACCGGGTGCAGAAACACTGAATTATTTAAGAGTACAGCCCTCTGTGCCATGTGAATGAGCCCTTAAGCTCATAGGACATGAGACACTGCATTTCTGGCAAGATCAACAGAAATGTTCTGTACTTTCAGATAATGATCTTACCTGGGTGTTACCACAGGTCTGATCATTGTAGAAGATCAGGCAAAGCTTCCAGCACAGCCAGAAAATCGGACCACGCTGTGCTTTAATGCCTAGTGTTGTCAGTCATTAATAGGAAAGCAGAGCCACTGACAGGAACACCAGGGATTTCACTCAAAGTAATACAAAGAGAAAATTATACTTTTGCATTAAAGCACATGGTACAGCAGGGCACATATGAATGAGGAGCATAAAATTGGTAATCTGGAGATCTGAAAACTCCTGCATGTGATACAGGACAGGCATTTCCAAACAATTCTACCTTTGACTTCATGTTAATTTCTACATCCACAGGAAAATGGATGGATGAAGTCAAAACAAATTAGAATTAAAACTGGCCTTGAAAACGTCAGTGAGCTTGAAGATTCAGTTAAAGCGGTAGTAAATCTCTTAGAATAAGGAAAGGGATAGTCGGCACTCAAGATGACTAAGCCATGACTAAGGACTAACGTCTGAAACGCGTAGGCCATTTTACAGCTTTGTACATGTATTTAATAAAGAATTACCATTTTGTAAGTCATCCCGAGTGTCGACCATCCCTTTCCTTATTCTGGTACATTGGAGGTGTCAGCAGCCTCAAGGTCTAAACACTGGGCAGAGCTTTTATGTGGGAAGGTTGCAGCGCCTATACACCTGTTTTCCTTGGTAGTAAACCTCTGGCTTTTTTTTTTAATCTGCAAAGCAATGCCATAATGTGCTAGTATGTGAAACTTACCTTAGAACAAAGCCCTCCAGTGGCTCACTGTAGACTGCTGAAGGCGTTTTCATCTTCACCTGGTCTGCCTTCCGGGTTCACGGACTCAGGCTGTGTGAGTGGCCGAAGCCTCATGGTCATCACTACCAGCACAGGACTCTGAAGAAACGGTACGGGTATGCCATCCCTTCACAGTGCATGCACCAGTGACGTCAACATCTAAAGTAAATATCTCCTAAATGGTGCACGTTTAGGAGATATTTACAGTACCTATAGGTAAGCCTATCATAAGGCCTACCTATAGGTACAAATCATGTATGGGAGTTTACTCCCACTTTAAGAAAAAAAACACATTACACAGCAGAGCTTCAGCAAATATACTCCTAGTGACACCATAGGGTACTCTTTCCTGCTGCAGTTCATTACATAAAACTCCACTGAAAAGCACCTGTTATGAGAGAAACATGAAGTCATAGCTGACCCTTTCTTTTATTACCAATAATAAATATATGTTCCTTGCATGTGTAAGGCCCTATCATGAAGGAAGTGTTGACATATGGCTGATTTTTAGATGGGAAATGGAGGGCAGGAAGACATGCAAGACCTCTGCATCTATCACACATAATTAGCATTAAGCTTCTGTGCTCACCACTGTATGGGGTCCTGTAGTGGCATCTGTATATTGTGGTTTTCTGTGGTTACCATGGAGGGTCTTAACATCCATCTAGAGAAGGTGTACTGATTGTTGCTCTCATCCATAGCAACTATGCTTATCGCTTTAATGCCCACATGCATTAGATGTAATATATTGAAAGTGGTAGCAATTTAACTTGACCTGAAAAATTATAATTATACAGCGAAACAGAAATACTCTGGATAGATTTGTAATTTGCTGCTAGATTATACTTAGGTCCTTGACTTGGAAAGTTGTTACTCGTGTGCAGCATTTAAGCTGTGCTTCAGTTTGGATTCAGTAGAGTCTTATAATATTGTATGTAATGTATAAAAATATTTTTAAAAGTTGCAGCGTTTATTAAAGAATCACTACAGCCTACTTTTTATTCCCCCAGGGAGACTAAGTGCAAGTAACACTTGGTCCGATTTGTGCTGTGGGTGCACAATAAAGATCATAATTGTTTTCTGTTTATGCTGGCTGCAGCTCCACCCTAGACTGAAGCCCAATTTCTGGGTGTTACTTTGAGGATAGTTAAACCATAGCCCTAGCTACCATCACCTCTCCTCTGTGTGCGTCCTATTCTGAGCAATCTGCCATGATCAGATAATCCAGAACAATTGAACTGTTCTGGGTTGGCTGACCAAATGCATATTACTTTTGTGCCTGTCATCAAATAACCCAGAACAAATGCAAGCAGTACAGTGCCGATTGATGCAGTGTACTGCACAGACAGCAATGTTGTACAAAACAACAAGATCATTGCCCGCTCCCTCTGCCAGTATACAGCCTCACCTGTATGCTCATCTCCGCTGTTGACTTGATTTCCCCCTAAATCCCTATCTCTACCTCAACAGCTTCACACTGTATGGCCCATCCCCCAGCTCGGTCATTACCCTCTCTGCTTTCTCCAGCAGCCAGGTGAATGAGTAGCACTGAGGAGCTACAAGTCCCAGTGCGCCTTTACAAGCTAAAAAGCATGCAAGGAGCACACACAGGGGGCCTTGTGCTGAGAATCTCCCTCCCCTGCTGTGATGAATGACAGTGATAGGCTTCAGAGTGTCCCTGCTGCAAGAGAGGAGACCTAATTAGTTATGCATCTCCTTGCTAACAGTGATGTCAGACAATGGTGGGGAGAAGGCAAGCAGTTGACCATGCAAGCCCAGCAACACCACAGATCAGAAGAGGACCACATGCTCTATTCACCAAGGGGTGGGGGAACAATTTTTAAGGAGATACACCTTTACAATAACACCTGGTTAGGCTGGCATGAAGGTCTTTGTTGAGGCACTTCCTGTTGTAGAGAAAATGCTTTGTCTTCATCTCCCAACTGTCTTTCTGCATATGGTAAAAGTAGACATTTCAATACACCCTCCACTTACACTTATCTGAGCCCAATCTCGATGCAGCTCTGTGTCAATCTGCAGCAGCTTTTCTCTGCTCTCTTCTCACAAGAGACCTGGCAGCAGTGGGAACCCATAGCAAGCAGCTTGCTACGAGGGCACTCAGGGAAGAGAGGGAGCCAAGTGCACCAGCAGGGGACTCTAGAAGAGGAGGGTCGGGCCGCTCTGTAAAGGCTGAAGGGGCGTTTTTTTTTTTTTTTAATTCCATGCATGAAGGTAAAAAACAAAACAAAACAAAAAACCTTCAGTGTGCAGCACCCCCCCCCCCCCAATACACTTACCCAAGCTTGATCCCAATCCAGCAATGTGCACGAAAGTGGCTGCTCTCTGGGGTCTCTCCCTCCTCATTGGCTGAGACACAGCCATGGGAGAAGGCAGCTTGCGGTGGGAGCAATTAGCAGGGGGAGGGGACAGGAGCGCTAGCAAAGATCTGGGTTGCTTTATGGGGAACCATTGCCCAGAGCAGGTATGACATTTTTTTTCTAAAGCTGAAACTTTAGTATAACTTTAAAGTGGTTGTAAAAGGCAGAAGCTTTTTTTATCTTAACGTGGATGTAAACCCACTCATCATTTCTAAATGACTTCCATAGTGCTGATCTATAAGGATATACATGTATCCTTAGCTGTCAAATATCTCCGCTTTAACCGTTTGGAGCCCTGCAATACTCCAGATTCTGTGGGCAGGTCTGTTGTCCAGGGCTCGGTGGGTGGAGTCGTGATGTCAGACTACCCGTCTAACCTCTACATTTCCCTTGGCCAGGCATTGATTTTTCTTAAACTGAACTTCTGCTGGTCTCGTGGATTATGCCCCATGATCAACAACATCCAGTCAAAACCCAGGAGAGTCACCACATGACTTTAGCATGCTCAATCATGCTGAAGTGTGGCGCAGCCAACCCTGGGAGAGCTTGAGAAGAAAGGAGGGGGGATGTGAAGTACACAGAATGCCACTCTCACACTCTTGCATGAGATAAGGAAATCACCTGTCACTCACAGCAAGGGGGCAGAACAGACACCTATTTTTCTGTTTGTTTTTATCTTACTGGTTTAACCCTTTGTGGCAAGACTGGGCACAAATGAAGAGACATCCTTTGCTGTAACAGATATGAGTCTTAATTAAAAAAAAAAAAAAAAAAAAATTGTGGGGGTTTACATCCACTTGCATTAAGATAAAAAAACCTGTGTGCAGCAGCTCCACAAACCCCACTAAAACTTACCTGAGCCCATCACGATCCAGCGATGTTGCAGGAGAGACTTGGCTGCCTGGGACTCCCCTCCTGAATGGCTGAGACAGCAGCAGAGCACCACTGGCTCCCGCTGCATCAAAGTCAGTGAGCCAATGAGGAGAGCGAGGGGGCTGGGCCTAGCTGCGGCTCCGTGTCTGAATGGACACATGGAACCACGGCTCAGGTACCCCCATAGTAAGCTATTTTAGCCCTTGTTACGTTGAATGTGGCTTTGCATTCGTGCAACTTCATCTGAAATCACAGAATTTCAAAGCTGCATTTCAGTGTGACTTCGGGTCTGATTTGAAAGCCATCTGTGTGGCTTCATGGACAGAGGTCTACTGAAGTCGCACCTGAAGTCACCAAAAGTAAGCAGGAACTAGTTTTTGCCATTCGGTGTGGCACCGCACCGATTAGAACTGTGCTGCGACTTGACATGCGATTCGACCTTTCAAGTTGCATGACAAATTGATCCAAACGTGAACGAAGGCTCAAGCCGTTTGATGTGGAGGCACTCGGCTGGAGGGAGGGGCCAGGAGCGCCAAAGAGGGACCCGAGAAGAGGAGGATATGGGCTGCTCTGCGCCCAACCAATCGCACAGAGCAGGTAACTCGTGTTTATTATTTTTTAAACACAAAAAACTAGGACTTCAGTATCGCTTTAAATAAAAACACGTTGTTTATAAATAATGAACAAAAAACATCTGGTACGTAAAGCACAGTAAAACCCCTTATGGATTTTGACAGGCAGACCATTTATATTATAAATAATAATAAAAAGTCTTTACAAACACTATGTTAACAGCACCCCAATCAGCTAGGAAATGCATGTTTTGGCGTATGATAAATGCTCCAAAATGCCCAGAGCTCACCACCCAAAAAGGTGAAGGAACTTCTTTTGCTTTGCGAAAGGCAGTCCATTCAAGTGAACAAGTTACCCTTCGCTGTGAAGGGGTGTGAGTAGAGTGACCTCATAGCCATTGTTTGGCAAAACATGTAGAGACTTGACATGCATCAGTGACCATTCCATGCATACGGATACTTTGGCCAGTATTAATGTCTGTATATCTACTCTGCTCATTTTGTTATGCACTTTGTACTTGTCGTATATCTATGTAATAAAATGTATATTTTTTAAAGCGGTGTTCTGTCCAAAAAAATAAATAAAAGCAAGCAGCTACACATACTGCAGCTGCTGGCTTTAATCAATAGGACACTTACCTGTCCTGGTGTCCAGCGATGTTGGCACCGCAGCTGACGTTTCCATCAGCTGTCGGGTGCTACCATTGCGGGTAAGGGTACAAGGCAGTGTAGCCTCACGGCTTTATGCTGAGAACCCTACTGCGCATGCACGAGGCCCCGCTACAGGGAGAGGAGGAAGGATGAGGCAGCCCTGCGGTGATGTCACAGGCCGCGGCCCAGACGTGGGAACAGGATACCTGTCAAAGACAGGTATCCTGTCCCCCACAAAAAAGGTGGCAATTGTGGCACCGGAGGGGGAGAGAAGAAAAATAAGCAGAAGTTCCACTTTTGGGTGGAACTCCGCTTTAAGTAAAATTGCATCTTTCATGTACTTGGGAACTCTCATAATACCTAAACAAAATCCCTTTGCATCTAGGTTACCCTTCACTGTTGTGTGGAAAAATATGAATTAGAACCATGGCACAGATGTGAACGGAGCCCATAACCCCAGGCAAGCGTTTCCAGAAAGCGCAAATAAAACACGTACTGCGCTTGCTGTGCCATTCAATGATATTGGCATCACAAATGTGCGTTTTGTCACACGCAAAGATGCACAAAATGTATGGAAAAAACAAAAAACACATGCCAACTGGGAATGTGGCAAATGTGGTGTAAGCTACTTTACCATGCACGCAAAAAGCACATATAATAATAAATAATATAACAATAAAAAAATAAAAATTACACACACACACACACACACACACACACACATATATATGAATGGGGTTTTTATCTCTAAAAACAATAAAAGTGTATGTTTTATTTATTTTATCAAAATACAGCAGTCATATAGCACATATATAGGAGGTGTACAGACACGGTGTATATATATATATATATATATAGCCTGTGTAGCCCGGCTCTGTTGTACTTTCAGTTGTGAATGTATATGAGGAAGGTTCCCCGAACAGGAAGCCGCCTAAAGCCACGTCACCCGTATGTACTGAGCTCTGGGAAGCCGCCACACTCCCTCCACAGCACACCGCTCCTCTCCCCCGGCCACCCCACACACATACACCGCCATGCTGCTCGGTGAGTAGCCGCCTGAAGCCCACTTACCGCCTGTAAGGCTGCGACCACACACAGCATCAGCCGCTCCGCCACCATCTTTCCTCCCGGCACTACTGACTGCAAGGACCCCAGCGGCTGTCTATATAACTGCCGGAAAAGCAAACAGTTCATTGCCCCCTAAAAAAAAATGCAACCCTGTTTCTTCATTTCCACACATATCGGTTGTGTCACTGAAGCAGACAGATAAAATACACAGCAAACGTGCACATTCTAGTTATTTCAAATGCTGTACGATACAGAAAGGCATTTCTATCTGGCAAATCATTCAGGCTATGCATGTAAAGCACTTAGAAAATGTAGGTGTTTTATTCTATTTCAAAGACTCGGCTAACAACTATTTCAGGCACCTGAGTAGACAACTAGATTTGAGGCACTCTCAGCCAAAAGCCTACGAGCCAATAGGAAGTGGGGAAGTAGCTGAAGCTGGTTGCCAGGTAACTTGGAGACGGGCGGAAGACGCTACGCGTCAGGCGTAGAGGGCGTGGAAAAGTGACGTAGCACGCAGTGGGTTGGCGTTGCTGCTGCGGCTAGAGCTGGAGGAGCGGCGGAGAGTCAGTGTGCGCTGGGAGGTGATCACGCTGGAGCCGCAGCACATCGCGGTACCTTCCTCCTCATCTCCGGCTCCGCGGAACGAGCCTGGAGGGCGTGTGTGAGTCGCGTGGCCCGTCCTCACAGACCCGGATGCCCGCGTTATGTCGCCATAGATCAGGTTGATGGGGCTGCTCAGGATTATGATGCCGCCCAAGTTGCAGCTGTTGGCGGTGCTGACCTTCGGGGTCGCGATGCTCTTCCTGGAGAACCAGATCCAGAAGCTGGAGGACTCCCGGGGAAAGCTCGGTAAGCGGCTGGCCCGGAGGGGGAGGGGAGGCGGCGGCTGGTGGAGAGGAGGATGAGCGACTGACATTCCCAGACAGGCACAACTCCTCTCCACACCACCCGGGATCCTCTCCACACCACCCGGGATCATGTACAGGAGCGATCACAGGGACCAGGGGGACAGCCAACTCCTCTATACTAATCACACAGCTGACATCACCCTGCAATCATCAGAACCCCCATACACATCCAATTCACCCCAAGACATTACCAATCCCAGATCACCCATAGTCACCATTATACATTCATTATAATAAAGTGTCTTACAGAAGATCTGATCCTGCAATCGTCAGGACTCCATACAGACCCAACTCTGTATACCAAGACATTACTGATCCCACATCTCCCATAGTCACCATTATAAAGAAGGGGCACACAGCTGAGATCACCCTGAAATCCTCAGAATCCCCAAAAGATCCAACGCCTGTATACTGAGACATTACCCATCCCGGATCATCTATAGTCACCATTATAAAGAAGTGTCACACAGCTGAGCTCACCCTGCAAACAGGACCCCATACAGACCCAACTCCTAGATACTGAGACATTACTGATCCCACATCTCCCATAGTCCCCATTATAAAGAAGTGTCACACAGCTGAGATCACCCCGAAATCCTCAGAACCCCAAAACGTCCAAGTCCTAGATACTGAGACATTACCCATCCTGGATCACCCATTGTCACTATTATACACAAGTATCACACAGCTGAGTGCAGGAGATCTGACCCTGCAATCAATCAGGACCCCATACAGACCCAAGTCCTAGATTCGAAGACATTACTGATCCCAGATCATTCATAGTCCCCATTATACAGAAGTGTCACACACCTGAGATCACCCTGCAATCCTCAGAACCCCCAAAAGATCCAACGCCTGTATACTGAGACATTACCCATCCCGGATCATCTATAGTCACCATTATAAAAAAGTGTCACACAGCTGAGCTCACTCTGCAAACAGGACCCCATACAGACCCAACTCCTAGATACTGAGACATTACTGATCCCACATCTCCCATAGTCACCATAATAACATTCATAAGAAAACGTCTCATTGGGGAGATCTGACCCTGGAATCATGAGATCCTCATGAACATCCAATTCCTGTATACTGAGACATTACTGATCCCTGATCACCCATAGTCATTATTATACACAAGTGTCACACACCTGAACTCACGCTGCGATCATCAGGACACCATAGATATCCAACTCCTGGATACTACCCATCCCAGATCAGCCATAGTGCCATTATTGAATGTCATAGAGGAGATCTCACCTGGAATTATAAAGATCCAACGCCTGTATACTGGGACATTAAAGATCCAAGATCACATACAGTGACAATAATGAATTTAGTAATAAATGTGTCAGAAAGAGACCTGGGGGCTGGAGATCTGACCCTGGAATCATCCAGTCCCCAACAGAGCCAACTCTTATATAATGAGACATTACAAATCCCACATAGTGCCAATAATAAATTAATGTCATGGACCCGAGTACAGGAGATCTCACCCTGGAATCATACAGCCCACTTAAAGCACCAACTCCTAGATACTGAGACAATACTGATCCCAGATCCCCCATAGTGACATAGACCTGAGTGTAGGAGATCTGACCCATCAGTCCCCAGAAAGATCCAACTTCTGTATACTGAGGCATTACCCATCCCAGATCACCCATAGTGCTAATAATAAAGTGCCATAAAGAGATCTGAGCGCAGGACATCTCACCCTGGAATCCTATAGTCCAGACAGATCCAACTGCTAGATACTGACACATTACAGATCCCACAGATCATAGTGCCGGTAATAAATGAGTGTCAGATCCGAGTGTGAGAGACCTTCTTTACAGCGAGACATTACCGATCATTCATAGTGCAAATAAATGATTAATGACAAATACGTTATCGATTTCAATACAAGAGATCTGACCCTGGAATCATAAAGACCCCAACACATCAGACGTCTATATACTGATACATTACCAATCATAGATTATAGTGCTACTAATAATTCATACATGATATAGACCCCAATAGACCGAACTCCTATATACTGATACATTGCTGATCTCAGATCATCCATAGTGCCAATCATTATTTAAAGTGTCATTCCAGGATAACCCTCACTACTAACCTTCCCTCCCACTTATAAAAAGTGTCATACATACATACACATACATACCTGAAGCTGGAGATCTGACCCTATAAGCTCCCCTACACATCCAAATCTTATGTACTGATATGTTGTCGACAGTCCTGAGTGCAAGAGATTTGTCCCTGAAATCATGATGTCCCTGGCAGATCCAGATCATAATGTAATATTCTATACAGGCCTGTACACGGTGTATGACGGATGATGTGCTCGATCACAGCAGATAATGAGGGAAGTCTCTATAGACTATTTATACGATACTGTTGGTATCTCTGCTGTTCTAACTGTCATGTTGAAGTAATCTTCCTGGTCTTGATTGCTTTCTGTCACATCAAATCTCTGTTTCTGTGTTTGAGCTGTTTGAAAATGTGATTGATTTTGATCTTTATTGGGGATCGATCTTTTAAAATGCAGAACTGAAAATTGTGTTCTACCTTAAAGAGGAACTAAACCCTCTTATCTTTTTTTGGCCAAGGAAGCAGCAATGTTGGCCTCTGTTTGATCTGTAACTGCTATGATGGTGCACATGTGATCAGTTATGACACCAGCCATTTGATGGTTTGACAGTTTGGCTGAGAGCACAATAGAGCTACACAATTAATCGTTAAAAAATCGCGATCTCGATTCAACCTCTCTATTGCAGAGTTTGCCGATTCTTATAACAAGTGGAGAGACTTATCTGCTCACTCATCTGTCAAAAGAAAACATCTGGGCAGTCTGCCAAGTTTTTAACATGAAACATTGTAACTAACTCTTCCTTCTTAGATCAAAGGAAAACTTCTGTGTGTAAAGAAAAAATCCAGGCAGTCTGCCAAGTTTTTAACATGTAAATGCAGGAAGTTTAACCACTTAAAGTCTAAATCTTTTTCTGACACTTGTTTCTTAAGTTAAAATCAATATTCTTTGCTAGAAAATTACTTGGAACCCCCAAACATTATATATATTTTAGCAGAGACCCTAGGGAATAAAATGTCAATTGCTGCAAAATTTTATGTCACACTGTATTTGCCCAGCGGTCTTTCAAATGCAATTTTTTGGGAAAAAATACACTTCAATGAATAAAAAAAAAAAAAACAGTAAAATTAGCACAATTTTTTTTGTTTTAATGTGAAAGATGATGTTATGCCGCGAGAATCGTGATCTATCTTCTAAAAAAAAAAAAAAATGCGATTGTCATTTTAGCCAGAATCGTGCAGCTCTAGAGCACAAGCAAATGTGACCGTTAACTTTCCTGTAGATGTTTTTTCAAACTGTTAAATTGATGGATTTGTTTCTGATTTAAGGCTGACTATACACTATGCAATCTGATTGTACAATCTTCCTTAGATCTAACATCAACTATTTAGTACAGGTGTCTGTCTGATATTTATGGTCCTTGAATTAGTTGTTTAGGTTTGTCCTCCTAATATTTAGTTTTTGTAACTCTAATGCCCTGTACACACGACCGGTTTTGCCGTCGGAATAAACTCCGAAGGTTTCTCCGACGGAATTCCATTCTAGCGGTCTTGCCTACACACGGTCAAAACAAAGTCCGACCGTCCTGAACGTGGTGACATACAGCACGTACAACGGGACTAGAAAAAGAAAGTTCAATAGCCAGTAGCCAATAGCTTCCGTCTCCTACTTGCTTCAGAGCATGCGTCATTTTTGGTCCGTCGAAACAGCATACAGACGAGCGATTTTCCCGATAGGAATTGGTTCTGTCAGAAATATTTAGAACATGTTCTATTTCTAGGTCCGTCAGAATTTTCTAAAGAAAAAGTCAGATTAGGCCTACACACAATCGGAAAATACGTTGAAAAGCTTCCGCCTGACTTTTTCTGTCGGACATTCCGGTCGTGTGTACGCGGCATAAGGCCTTGTTCACACCATGGTGCAGAGATGTCAGTTTTTCTGCAAGGAAACAAAAAAAAAAGAATAATGTTCTTTATGTGCCCTGTTCACATCACAATGTGCAGATTTTTTTTTTTTTCTGCACAGGATAAAAAAACTGATGTGACATCCACATTGGTGTGAACAGGGCATATAACTGACGCACATGTAAACTGATGTCTGCATAAAAACTGCCTGAAACGTGCATGAAAACTGATGTCTCTGCAAGTGAAATCTGCACGGTTTTCCCATCAATTTTCATGCAGGTATGGCGTTAACAAGCCCTAAAGGAGACCGTATAATTTCTATATAGTCATATAGCTGGCCATACACTAAACAATGTGCTGGAGGTTTATCCCTGGATAAGTCACTGGCAGATCCAGATCACAATGTAATATGTCCAGATCTGCACACAATGTAATATTCTATACAGACCTGTATATGTGTAATATGACCAGATCTGTACACAATGTAATATTCTATACAGACCTGTATATGTGTAATATGACCAGATCTGTACACAATGTAATATTCTATACAGACCTGTATATGTGTAATATGTCCAGATCTGTACACAATGTAATATTCTATACAGACCTGTATATGTGTAATATGACCAGATCTGTACACAATGTAATATTCTATACAGACCTGTATATGTGTAATATGTCCAGATCTGTACACAATGTAATATTCTATACAGACCTGTATATGTGTAATATGACCAGATCTGTACACAATGTAATATTCTATACAGACCTGTATATGTGTAATATGACCAGATCTGTACACAATGTAATATTCTATACAGACCTGTATATGTGTAATATGACCAGATCTGTACACAATGTAATATTCTATACAGACCTGTATATGTGTAATATGTCCAGATCTGTACACAATGTAATATTCTATACAGACCTGTATATGTGTAATATGACCAGATCTGTACACAATGTAATATTCTATACAGACCTGTATATGTGTAATATGACCAGATCTGTACACAATGTAATATTCTATACAGACCTGTATATGTGTAATATGTCCAGATCTGTACACAATGTAATATTCTATACAGACCTGTATATGTGTAATATGTCCAGATCTGCACACAATGTAATATTCTATACAGACCTGTATATGTGTAATATGACCAGATCTGTACACAATGTAATATTCTATACAGACCTGTATATGTGTAATATGTCCAGATCTGTACACAATGTAATATTCTATACAGACCTGTATATGTGTGATATGTCCAGATCTGTACACAATGTAATATTCTATACAGACCTGTATATGTGTAATATGTCCAGATCTGTACACAATGTAATATTCTATACAGACCTGTATATGTGTAATATGACCAGATCTGCACACAATGTAATATTCTATACAGACCTGTATATGTGTAATATGTCCAGATCTGCACACAATGTAATATTCTATACAGACCTGTATATGTGTAATATGTCCAGATCTGTACACAATGTAATATTCTATACAGACCTGTATATGTGTAATATGTCCAGATCTGTACACAATGTAATATTCTATACAGACCTGTATATGTGTAATATGTCCAGATCTGTACACAATGTAATATTCTATACAGACCTGTATATGTGTAATATGTCCAGATCTGCACACAATGTAATATTCTATACAGACCTGTATATGTGTGATATGTCCAGATCTGCACACAATGTAATATTCTATACAGACCTGTATATGTGTAATATGTCCAGATCTGCACACAATGTAATATTCTATACAGACCTGTATATGTGTAATATGTCCAGATCTGTACACAATGTAATATTCTATACAGACCTGTATATGTGTAATATGTCCAGATCTGTACACAATGTAATATTCTATACAGACCTGTATATGTGTGATATGTCCAGATCTGCACACAATGTAATATTCTATACAGACCTGTATATGTGTAATATGTCCAGATCTGTACACAATGTAATATTCTATACAGACCTGTATATGTGTAATATGTCCAGATCTGCACACAATGTAATATTCTATACAGACCTGTATATGTGTAATATGTCCAGATCTGCACACAATGTAATATTCTATACAGACCTGTATATGTGTAATATGTCCAGATCTGCACACAATGTACTATTCTATACAGACCTGTACACAGTGTATGACAGATGATGTGCTCACTGCCGGCAGATCAGCAGTGAAGTCTCTATAAAACATTTATATGATACTGTTGGTAACTCTGCCGTTCTGACATAAGAAAGGTTTCCAAACTTGATTGCCTTCTGTCACATCACATCTCTGTTTCTGTGTTTGAGCTGTTTGAAAATTCGATTGATTTTGATCTTCTTTTACTTTGATCTTTATTGCGGATCTATCTTTTAAAATGCAGGAATAAAAATTATTTCTACCTAAAGTGGAACTCAACCCTCCTATCTTTTTCAGCCAAGGAAGCTGCCATCTTACCCTCTGTTTGATCTGTAACTGCCATGATGCTGCACATGTGTCACCAGCCATTGGATGGTTTGACAGTTTGGGTGACAGTTATGCCGGGAATGTAACTTTTTAAAAAAAATTTTTGGTGTTTTTTTGAACTGTTTGATCAATGGGTTTAGTTCCACTTTAAGGCTGACTATACGCTATGCAGCTACCAGGGTGGATTTGATTTAAATCACAATTTTTAAAGAGCACCTGTCATCTCTGTCCCTCAGCGGCTCCTTTTCTGACCCGCTGTTGACTCACCGATCGTCCCATTCACTTTATTGGGGCTGGTGATGCGGCAGTGACCCAACAAGGTGAGGGACGTGGTGGCAGCACACTAACACCGCTAACAGGCGCTGCCATGATGGATCTGTAATGACAGGTGCTCTTTAAATGTAAGGACTTATTCTTTTATTCTTGCTGGTTGTTGGCATCTTTAACCACTTCAATACCAAGCACTTTTGCCCCTTCCTGCCCAGGACAATTTTCAGCTTTCAGCACTGTCGCAGTTTGAATGAATTAGTAGAATTGCGCGGTCATACAACACTGTACCCAAAATACATTTTTATCATTTTCTTCCCACAAATAGAGCTTTCTTTTGATGGTATTTGATCACCACTGGGGTTTTTATTTTTTGCTAAACCAACTTAAAAAGACCGAAATTTGTAAAGAAAAAAAAAAAAGTTTTTTTCGTTTCGGTTATAAAATTTTATCTCCTTCACTGATGGGCACTGATGAGTTGGCACAGATGAGTTGGCACTGAGTTGAATTGATGGGCACTGATATGCAGCACAGATGGGCACTGACAAGCGACTATGATTGGCACTGATGGGCAGCACTGATTAGGGGTGCAACGGATCAAAAAACTCATGGATCGGATCATTTTCGGATCAGCAAAAAAAGAAAAAAAAAACCACACAAATCTTGTTACACCCACCGGAGTTTTAGATTTAAAAGCTATTTTCAACACAAAACCGAGCTTGTATGCATAAATACAGTATTTATAGATCGGACAGACTGTTGAGATGTTAGATTTTAAAAGCAACAGCAAACCTGCTGACCTTACATGGTTGCTAATGTGACAGAACACCTCTGATTTTCACATTTAACATTAAATGTGAAAATCAGAGGTATTCTGTCACATTAGCAACCATGTAAGGTCAGCAGGTTTGCTGTTGCTTTTAAAATCTAACATCTAAACCAGGGGTCTCAAACTGTCTGTCCGATCTACAAATACTGTATTTATGCATACAAGCTCGGTTTTGTGTTGAAAATAGCTTTTAAATCTAAAACTCCGGTGGGTGTAACAAGATATCCGCTTGCCCCCTTCTCACTCTATCATTACTGTACTGTGCAGGAGTGTGGGGTGTAGCAAGATGGCGACGACGAAACGTCACTTCCTGGCGAGACAGCGGCCGCTTCCGGGTGTACCAAGATGGCCGCCGCTCCGGAGCTAGGCCGAAGCCGCGGCCTTTCCTATGGCCGAGGCTGCAGAGTGCCATATAGTGCCCACCACAGTGCCAGTCAGTGCCCATCACATTGCCAATCAGTGCCCTACATTAACACCTGTCAAAACCTCATCAGTATCACATCATCAGTGATCCGTACGGATCAACCTCCGCGGATCGGCACACCCGCGATCCGCGGAGGTTGATCCGTACGGATCACGGATCGGCGACGATCTGTTGCACCCCTAGCACTGATGATGTGATGATGTGGTACTGATGAGGTTTTGACAGGTGTTAATGTAGGGCACTCATTGGCAATGTGATGGGAACTGACTGGCACTGTGGTGGGCACTTTATTGGGCACTGATTGGCACTTTATTGGGCACTGATAGGCGATCCTGAGGGGGCACTGACAGGGTACCTTTTTGGCACATCTGATGGGGCTGTGCTGATTATCAGCACAGCCCCCCCCCCCCTCTGACAGGGAGAGCCACCGATCGGCTTCTTATCACGATCGGAGATGCGGTGTGTCAGACAAACACGCTGTACTCTAGATCACCGCGTTGCGCATATGACGCCCAGTTAGGATAACAGAACCACTTTCCGGCCGTCAATCTGCTATAGACCGGGCGGGAAGTGGTTAAGGCTTTTTTTTTCTTCTCTAAATTCCATCTCCCCTATGCACCAATATAGCATTCATGTACTTTTTTTTGCAAAAATATCAAAGCTTTCCATAAAATCCACAGACCTTACTATCCTCCATCCATGTTTCCAAATGTATCTGTTGCTTTTGTCTTACCTCCTTACAGACTTGAGGTCATGACTCAGGAAGGAGTTAACCAGCTGACCTCATTATCACACACCCTGCATCATCCACCCTCCCATTCCCAGGTGCACGTTTTTTTTTTAAATGAAATGCAATCAATCAGTCATCACACTTCTCACTAAATACACATCCCGATTGCATAGTGTATGGCCATCTTTATACAAGTACATAGAAGGGAGTGGACAGAAACACTCAGCTGTCAAGCCCCGCTCACATCTGCATAGCGGGAACTTTTCACCACTCCCTTCTATGTACTTGTATAAAGATGGCCATACACTATGCAATCTGATTGTGTATTTAGTGAGAAGGGTGATCACTGATTGATTACATTTCATTTAAAAAACGTGCACTAGGAATGGGAGGGTAGATGATGCAGGGTGTGTGCTAATGAGGTCAGCTGGTCAACTCCTTCCTGTGTCATGACCTGAAGTCTGTAAGGACGCAAGACAGAAGCAATAGATACATTTGGAATCATGGATGGAGGACAGTAAGGTATGTGTCTGTGGATTTTATGGAAAGCTTTGATACTTTTGCATAAAAAGTACATGAATGCTATATTGGTACAAAGGGGAGCTGGAATATAGAAAAAATAAAGGTGAACTTAGCCTTTAACATCTGCAAACAAAGTGAAGGTTTCCTATTTAGAATTATAAGCTGTCAGGTTAGTAGAACAGCGATATCAGAACTGATTTTAGGTGAATATGTTAATCACACAGTTGGAGAGCTACTCATAATTCTCTTATTTCATTAGAACAATAACATTATATTACCTGCTTTTTCCATAGGTAGAGGAACTTCATTAAAATATTCCCAATCTGGGTCTCTTATGACCTGCTGCTGTTTTGCTCCTCAAGGGAGGAATAAATCACTTCAATCCATGTGCAGAAAGTTCACAAGGTTTATAATCTGCTTAGAAGGTCTCACTTTCATTTTCACTGCTTATCCCTCCTCCTCACACTTTGAGCCTGGTACAGATGCATTTCTCTTCAAACAATCATACAGTTTGTAGTGTACATCGATTTGCAAAACAATGGGATAAAGGAATATTCCTGAACTTTGTGTTATCTCATGGTTACTGTGACATTGTGTGAATGCATCAATGCAGTGCATGTTATCTCAGCTTGCAGAGCTTGGATTAATTGAATGAGTTTACCAAAAATGTAAATATTGCAGAATATACAGCCTCATGCTACATAACTAAGCTCCATTTCATGCTGATAAAACTAAATTATTATTGTATTTTAAATAGAAAACTAACTTTTAGATTTTTACTCCAAAAGCATTTTATTAAAATCAATTTTGATAAAAATCAAAAATATCTGATTTATTTTGATTTAAATTTTTTTTTTATTTTTTATTTTTATCTTCCCTGGCAGCTACAAATTCTGTAGCTGCTGACCTTACATAAAATTACACTTACCAGTCCAGGGATCCACTGCTGCCCTCACCCGAGCTAGTTCTTCACTAGTCTTCTGGACGCTGGCGCCGACATCTTTAGTGTGGGAAGCCGGCTTTGATTGTGGCTCACATCCTGCTTTTTACTGTGCATGCGCTGCACTGCGCTTTGTGAAAGGTCCGGCAGTTTTCTGGGACCTGTGACGTGTCTCAGAAAGTTGCAGTTTAAAGAGGGGGTCGAACTTCGGACAGTGATGGCGAACCTTGGCACCCCAGATGTTTTGGGACTACATTTCCTATGATGCTCAATTACACTGCCGAAATGGGAAATGTAGTTCCAAAACAGCTGGGGTGCCAAGATTCGCTGTCATTGGCCTAGGAGGAAAAGGGCGTCAGAGGAAATAACCTGCAAAATTCATAGCAACTTAACACACGTAAAAATGCACGTCAGCACATGTCAATGGAAGGCAATGCACTTCCATTCTTAAATTTTTATTGGGCATGTTCATGCACGATCTTGTGTGAACGGGCCCTTGGTGGTCCTGTTACTAGTGATTTATGCTTGTGATAAGATTGCCCTTCTGACATTATCCCTGCAGTGTCCATTATTGTTGATAAGGAGTTTGCATGCAGTTGTTTTGGCCTCCATTCACACTTTTTTTTTTTTTTCTGCTGGTTTCCCTAGGCCTGGTTATGCAGAATCCCTTTCTTTCTATTTGTTCCTATTCACACTCGTTTGCTTAGTCACTGTCAGGGTGGATTTGATTTAAATCCAGTCAATTAAAATCGAGATTTAAAGCATCATTTTTAAAGAGCAACTGTCATCTCTGTCCCTCGCTCCTCCTCTGACCCGCTGTTGATGGGACGGCTGGTGATACAGCAGTGACCCAACAGGGGGAGGGACGTGGTGGCAGCAGGTGAATGGATGAATGGATGCCACTAACGGGCGCTGCCATGATGGATCTGAAATGACAGGTGCTCTTTAAATGTAAGGACTCATTCTTACTGGTAGTTGGCATCTTTAAAGGATCACCTTTTTTTTAATTTTTTTTAATTTTTTTTTTTTTTCTAAATTCCAGCTCCCCTTTGCACCAATATAGCATTCATGTACTTTTTTTTTTTTTTTGCAAAAATATCAAAGTTAGAATCTTTAATATTTGCAAGCAAAATGAAGGTTTCCTATTTATAATAATAAGCTGTCAGGTTAGTAAAACAGCGATATCAGAACCGATTTTAGGTTAATCAAACATAGTTGGCGAACTACTCAAATTATTTTATTTAAAACCATAACCTCATTGCCAGTGCATGTTATCTCAGCTGGCAGAGCTTGGATTTATTGAATGAGTTTACCAATAATGTAAATATTGCAGAATATACAGCCTCATGCCACATAACTAAGCTCCATTTCATTCTGAATAAACAAAATTGTTAATGTATCTTAAAAAGAAAACTATCTTTTAGATACATTTTTACTCCAAAAGCATTTATTAAAGCGGGGGTCCACCCACACCGCCAAAAAAAAAAAATATTAAAAGCCAGCAGCTACAAATACTGCAGCTGCTGACTTTTAATACATGGCCACTCACCTGTCCCAGGGTCCAGCGATGTCGGCAGGGGACGCAGAGAACCCGCTCGGTTCTCGGCAGCTGCCGCCACCATCCTAGGTGAGGGAATCGAGAAGTGAAGCGTTGCGGCTTCACTTCCCGGTTCCCTACTGCGCATGCGCGAGTCGCGCTGCGCGTCCCAAGTGGTCCTCGCTCTCTCCTGGGAGCTTTGTGTTCCCAGCAGACAGCACGGTGGGGACGGGAAGTGGCGTAGACTCCCATGGGAGTCTATGCCGGAAGTGGGTGCAAATACCTGTCTTAGACAGGTATCTGCACCCCCCTCCCCCCTGAAAGGTGCCAAATGTGACACCGGAGGGGGGGAGGGTTCCGAAAAGCGGAAGTTCCATTTT
The DNA here is from genome assembly GCA_037952925.1 of Lithobates clamitans. Lineage (NCBI taxonomy): Eukaryota > Metazoa > Chordata > Amphibia > Anura > Ranidae > Lithobates > Lithobates clamitans. Next base: position 592,306 of record JBBGZY010001241.1, read on the forward strand.
TGTGTGGAACTCCGCTTTAAAATAAATTTGATTAAAAAAATCAGATTTAAAAAAAAAATCATTGACTTTTATCCACCCTGGTCACTGTACACGCTATGCTTGCCTTTTTAACTCAAGGGACCCCCTTAGATAATTTGCAGGTTCCTGGGAACCATGACTAAAATAACAATATTTTTGAGGCTTAAAGCGGGGTTCCACTCACTTTTTAAAGTTTGCATCCCCACATTCATGGTCACAAGTAAATGACTAAACCTTTTAATATTTTTACCTTATTTGAGAAGCTGAAGGTTCTGTTTCTGCTGCACCTCGCCGTGGGGTACGTCATTTTTGCCCGCCCATTGGCTCCTGGGATATAAGTGTAATCAATTCCAGGAGTCAACAGACATCCTCCACTTCAATGAGTGCGCCGTGCTTTGTACGCACTGCACATCTACGAGATTGGGATCAGCAGCACCATGTCCCGGAAGGAGCAATGAGTTGGCTTCAGATACCCACACTGAAGGTGGGAGCCCACACAATTAGGGCTGAAACAACTAATCCATTAATCGACACTAATCTGTGTAGATTCAGGAAGTGAACAGGCAGCAGCTTAAGCTGCCCACAGTTAAAATGGTTGCAGCCAGACTTAGTGGAGGGAGATTTCTGCAGCATATTTGGCAAACATATTGAAAATGATATGTAAAGTGGTTGGAGGGAAGCTTCAGAATGGCAAAGATGTTTTTATTACAAATTATTTGAGCAGACTGCAGTTCCTCTTTAAGGAGTTTTCAGCAACTTAGGTCAGCTGCCAAGGGGGCACTTCCTGAGCTGGGCTGTGTATATGCATAGACAGACACAGCGCTGGCAAGCCACACCCCAGCTCCCACCTCATGGGAGTTTGACTGACAGTAGCAGGAACCTATGGCTCTCTGTGTCAGAAGTGAGAGTAGTGGTGCTGGAGCAATGAGAGTCTCAGGTAAGTGTTTAGGAATGTTAAGAGGGGGGGGCACAGTGAGGGGGGATTGCGTTTTTTTTAATACCTTAATGCAGGGAATGCATCAAAGTAAAAAGCGTTTTGAGTTTAGAACCACTTTAAAGCTGGCTGAAAATAGCTTATAGTGCCTGAAAATTGCTGTATGGCCAATTTAAGAGCTTTACATTCACTGATTGATTTCCAGCTATATTCATCAAGACTGTATAACTATTTAATATTGAAGTGTATATTTCTAGCCTTTTTAGTATTGGATGGAAGATGGTCTGACATTTAGTGCTTTCTTTGTTCCTGTGGAGGAGATAGATTGTTATCACTGGGATAGAAGGTGGTGGGGATTTTTCAGCGGCCCCTGGATCAGGAATAGAGGAGAAATCTTCAGTGGGGACTTAGGAGAGATTTCCTATTGTTTCTTGCTGTCAGGTTGATCGGGTATTTAAATTGATCGTAAGGTAATTTTTTTTTTTTTTTTTTATAACAAACATGTTATACACACCTGCTCTGTGTAATGGTTTTGCACAGAACAGCCCCGATCCTCCTCTTCTGGGGTCTCCCGCTGGTTCTCCGGCTGCACCCGACCCCTGCGAAGTGGTCATTGCAAGTCACTTGCTATGGGGGCCCTTGTTGGGACTGAATGTCCAGCCAGGCTCTTGTGTGTCCATTGACACACACAGCGTAGCACAGCCCTGCTCCCTCCTTTCAGGATTTGATAAAAATGGCCTGGTCATGAAAAGGGTAAAAACTTCTGGAGCTCAAGTGCCTAACCCCAACCCTACCTCTTGTTTAAAAATAAATCAATTGCCCAGCATTCCTTTAGCCCCCGTTTGCACCAGTGGGACTTGTAATGCGATTTGACGGTTCCAAATCCCATGAGAAGTCGCACCCCATTGCCGGCAATGGAACCGTTCATATCTCTGTGACTTATGTCGCAGTGATTATGAAAAAGGTTCCTGCACTACATTTTACCGATTTCATTGCGACTTGCATAGACTTCCGTTAAATGAAGTTGCAAGCAGCAATGAATCGCACAGCGTGATTTCAAAGCCGCGCCGGTGTGAACCAGGGCTTAATGGTAGAAAAAAAAAATGCTTTTGTTGCAATAGCCGCCTTCTCATTTTTTTTTTTTAATAAGAGTAACCGAAGGTTGTATTTAGACCCCTTTCACACTGGGGCGGTTTGCAGGCGGTATTGCGCTAAAAATACCGCCTGCAAACCGCCCCTAAACAGCCTCCGCTGTTTGGTCAGTGTGAATGCCCGAGGGCTTTCACACTGAAGCGGTGCGCAGGCAGGGCGGTGAAAAAAGTCATGCAAACCGCTTTTTTGGAGCGGGGAAGGAGCGGTGTATTCACCGCTCCTTCCCCGCTCCTGCCCATTGAAATCAATGGGGCAGCGCGGCTATACCGCGGCTATAGCCGCTCTGTACGAGGGATTTTAACCCTTTTTCGGCCGCCAGCGGGGGTTAAAACCGCACTGCTAGCGGCCGAATACAGCTGCAAGAACGACTGTACAGCAGCGCTAAAAATAGCGCTGTTGTATCGCCGACGCCCCCACCACCCCAGTGTGAAAGGGGCCTAAGGTGTGTGTTTTTTTTTTTTTTTTGCCATCTCTGTCCCATTGGGGAGATTTTCCTTCACTTCCTGTGCCATAGCCAAAACAGAAAAGAAATTCCTCCAAAGTGAAAGAATCCTTGGTGACATGAGTGCTGATGGGGGAATCCCTCCCGCAGCGCTATTTTCTTCTTCCGGTGGGGAGCCTTCTCTGTCGGGCAGAACACACTGATTAGTGTAGCCGGTGGCAATAATTGTTCAGGAAACAACCCAACAGGTTGGATGTACACAAGTTGATTGATCGACTTGTATGCAACCAGGGTGCCCACACATGGATCAAAATTTAGTCAGGTCCTGCTGAACTGGCCACATTTTGATCCATGTGTGACTGGCTTTAGACCACAAAAAAATAAATAAATAAATAAATCCCAATTCATTGACATATACAGATTTGCTGAGCCATTGATTAACTGTTCCTCAACCTATTCATCAGACATGCTTTTAGTTAAATTAGACATTTAATCTTATTAATGTTGAGTTGAAAGATATGGCCCTTAAATGGAAAGTATCCGGTCTTAAGCACAACTGTTATGTGAGAAGCAAGAAGATATTATATCTTTTCATTTGACAACACTGAAGAAATGACACTTTGCTACAATGTAAAGTAGTGAGTGTACAGCTTGTATAACAGTGTAAATTTACTGTCCCCTCAAAATAACTCAACACACAGCTATTAATGTCTAAATTGCTGGCAACAAAAGTGAGTACACCCCTAAGTGAAAATGTCCAAAGTGTCAATATTTTGTGTGGCCACCATTATTTTCCAGCATTGCCTTAACCCTCTTAGGCATGGAGTTCACCAGAGCTTGGAGTCCTCTTCCACTCCTCCATGATGACATCACAGAGCTGGTGGATGTTGGAGACCTTGTGCTCCTCCATGACGACATCAGGGTGACAACCAGGGATTCTGACATTTTGGGGGGATTTTCTTCCACTTCCTCTTTTGCCCTATGGGCCATGAAACGAAGGGAAATCTCCACAATGGGGCATGAATAAGAAAAATTAAAGAGGTTATAACTTGCTCTATCCAAAAGAAAAAAATCTCCTTGGTTCTACTTGAACCCAAAGCAAGTATACAGAGAGAGAAGTCAGAACATGTGATCTGCAGCTGCTTATATTAGGCTGTTGATGTCAGGGCATCAGCATAACATTCACAACATTCACACAGCTAGCTTCTTGAGATGCCCCTCTGTCATTTCTGTAGAGCACCAACACTCCAAAAGGAGTGTTTACTAGAGTATTGTTGGATGTGGAGGGGCCCAGTTGCACCTAGAATGTATTGTTCTTGGAACTCCCGTTCACAACAGAACAAGGTGTGGGAAACTCACATTTGTGCACGTTTCCCGCTCCATGTTCAAAATGTACGGCAGTTCCAATCTACAGCGGGTGTCAATATTAACAGCACCACAAATGCAGTGTGTTTGCCTGCGGCAGATAGCATGGTAAAGAAGTGCCATGCAATCCGGTTGCATTGTGTTTGTTAAAGTAGCGCATACACTACTTTTGCTGTGGCCCAGTGAGATTCAGCCAATCAAAAGCGAATGAGCTCAAATTGCACCGAATGTGAATTGCACAGGAACATGCAGCGCGTTCCCGTGGAATTCCTGGTCTGAACCAGCCCTTAAGGTAAAAAAAGGGGGAAAAACACTGGCTGCCATGGGAATCGGAGAAAGACGAAAAAGAGAAAAGAAATGTGTACAGAGATTAACCCCTTCCCGCCCCCCTCAGCGTTCCTCTACAAGTTTCTAAATGTTTTAGGGAAGGAAAGGATCAGCGATCACATGACTATTGTGCTGAACCCCCCGGCTGCAGATTACTAGTGGAGAGCCGTGTTTGACAGCTCGGTCTCTGTGGGGCGAGTGCGCTGTCAGCACAGAAACATTGGCTGCCCAATAGAGTTGCACGATTCTGGCCAGAATCACAATTTTTGTTGCTTAGATTAAAGATCACGATTCTCGCTGCGTAACATCGTCTTTCACGTTCTACAAAAGAATTGGTCTAACTTTACTGTTTAGTTTTACTTTAATCCATTAACTGCTTGCCGACCAGCTCACACCTATATACGTCTGCAAAATGGCATGGGTGTGCAAAACAGCGTACCCGTACGTTACTCCGTCATCAGCGGCTAGTGGGCGCGCGCACCAATGACAGGGATCTACTGCTCACAGTGATCGGGAGCAATGATCTCTGTCATGTTCTAGTGAGCCCCCCCTACAGTTAGACCACACTGAGGGAACACGCCTAACCCCTTGATTGCCCCTAGTGTTTAACCCCTTCCCTGCTAGGGACATTTACACAGTAATCAGTGCATTTTTATAGCACTGCTCGCTGTATAAATGTTAATGGTCCCAAAATAGTGTCAAGTGTGTCCTGATCTGTCCGCCGCAATGTTGCAGTCATGATAAAAATTGTAGATCACCGCCTTTACTGATAAAAAAAAAAAAAATTAATAATGAAAATGCCATAAATCTATCCCCTATTTTGTAGACACGATAACTTTTGCACAAGCCAATCAATATACGCTTATTGCAATTTTTACCAAAAATATGTAGAAGAATACATATTGGCCTAAACTGAGGAAGAAATTTATTATTTTTTTGGGATATTTAGTAAAAGTAATAGTAGTAGTAGTAGTAGTAGTAGTAGTAGTAGTAGTAGTAGTAGTAGTAGTAGTAGTAGTAGTAGTAAAAAGTAAAAAATTATTGCTTTTATTTTTTTTTCAAAATTGACGCTCTTTTTTTTGTGTATAGCGCAAAAAAAAACAAAAAAAACAGGAGATCAAATACCACCAAAAGAAAGCTCTATTTGTGGGAAAAAAAGGACATCAATTTTGCTTGGGTACAATGTCGCACAACAGCGCAATTGTCAGTTAAAGCGACGCAGTGCCGTATCGCAAAAAAGGGCTTGGTCAGGAAGCGGGTAAATCCTTCCGGGGCTGAAATGGTTAAAGTGTATTTTTTCCAAAAAAAATTTGGTTGAAAAACGGCTGCGCAAATACAGTGTGACATAAAATATTGCAACAACCGCCTTTTTATTCTCTAGGGTCTCTGCTAAAAAATATATAATGTTTGGGGGTTCTAAGTAATTTTCTAGCAAAAAATACTGATTTTAATTTGTAAGCAACAAGTGTCAGAAAAAGGTTTAATCTTTAAGTGGTTAAACACCGACTTTATTTACAGACTGAAGTTCATCCCTTTGATCTAAAGAACTAAATTGTTACAATGTTTCCCTTTATCTCTGCCTAAGCTAAACTTGGCAGGCTGCCTTTTTTTTTTTTTTTTTTTTTGTGACAGCTGTGAGCAGAGAATTCTCTGCACTGAATCGGGAAAATGCTGTGTTAAGATTGTGAGGGGGGTAGAGTCCCGATCTCGATTCTTTAACGATAAATCGTGCAGCTCTACTGCCCAATGATGCATATGTGCCCCATGTGGGCCTTAAAGCCCACCCCTTTTGCTGCCGTACATTTGTGTTGCAAGGGCAGCAGCAGCTTAAAATGAAACCTAATCGTGTTTTTCTTTTTTTATATTGGCATCATAATTAAAATGCATTTTCAAAACCTTTTTAAAGGACCGAAATTTTAATAAAATATAAGATATAAAAGAATACATTTGATTATTTTATTGCTCACTCTTCTATTTACTGATTTTTTTTTTTTTTTTATTTCCTGCTTGGCATTTAGCTTTAAAGATGGCCATGATTAAAACATTTATATGAGAATTGTTTTTTTCATTCTGTGTATCCGCCTTAGTGATCCAGACAACTCTGCCTAGTCCTTGACCTCCACTTGCATTAAATGGCGTTCTCATTGTCTACTTGGAGTTCAGCTTTAAAGCACATTTGTTGTCAAAATGTAGAATCATATATTCATTTCCACATTTTCTTTTTAAATTATTTCTAGCTTATTTCGCATTACTCTGAACGATCTCAAAGGTTGTAAACTTACTGTGTGAAGACCCCCACATATTTACTGCCTTGAAATCTGTGACATATATTCACTATGCCCTGTGAGTAGGCTCAGAGTCCGCCTTCTGAACTACAGAGATCCTGAGAGGAGGAGTCTCAGGAGGTGGAGCCTATACTGTAGTCACTGCTTTCAGGCAGCAAGGTACCATGGGATATGTAATCCTTGCAAATTGAAAGTAAACCGCAGAGGAGATGCTGTAAAGCAGGGGCGTCAAACGTCATTTCATTGCAGCCTGCATCAGCATTATGGCTTGTTGTATCTGTAAGACTAGATGTCCAGATATTAAGAGCCCCTCCCACCCTCCCTTACATCACAGTACACCCTCTTATCTTGTACTTGTGCATGGAAGAAGCTGGGGGGTGGAGCTGGAAAGCAGAAAGTGCTTTCCAACTCCGACTGCTGAGACAAGGGGGGTTCCGCAGCTGCAGGAGTGGTTTGAGGGCCACATGAAAGGGCCTGGCGGTTTGGATTCGGGCTGTGGGCCTTGAGTTTGACACGTGCTGCAGAGCATTCAGGGAATCCAGGAAGTTGTGCAAAGAGATGGCCAGCAGACAGGCAGAACTCAGAATATGAATGGAGATTTTTCAGGTAATCATATATTGGAAGGTCAATAAATAACTGTTTGTGTTACAATTCTGATGTTCTATAATGAAAGTATATGCTGTGACTGTAAAACTTCTTTTAAAACCTACATCCAGACATGTATTAAAAATCAATGCAGTTATGTATTTCTTACAAATCCAATAAATGTATTTTAAAGTTCTCTAGTCTTGATATAAGCATCTTTTTATTCCCAGCATTGAGATTGGTCCTAGTGAGGGCCAGCCCTGGATGCCGGTCACACTCTCTGCTGAAAGGCATGTATGCTGATTGGAAGAGATGGCAGAGAGTTGAGCTCATCAGTGTGCTCTGTCCCTTTGCTTGTCCAATCAGTAAGCTTGAGAGGTGTCTTTGCTTATCTAAGCTGTTGCTGTATCATTGGTGGTCTAGTACCAGTATGTACTGTCTGGGAAGCCACATGGATCACAAAACTGGCTGCACACAAGAGAATGGGTGCTGCTACCCATACACAAAAATGTCAGTAGAGCTCACGGGTGCTTGGTCCACAGTCTGTTGTAAGAAGTAATCCATTAAGATGATCTGCACTATCAGTTGCTGCTCTTAAAAAATCTTCATGTTTATTGGAAAACAAGTGTACAATTGCAGAAAAAAACAGTTGACACGTTTCAGCCTACAAGGCCTTAGTCATTAGAGTTATGATTAAGACCTTGTGGGCTGAAATGCGTCAACTGGTTTTGTCTGCATTTTGTACACTGGTTTTCCACAGCAGCAACTGGTTGTACAGATCATCTTAATGGACAAAACTGGCAGATCTACACATCTTTTGGCAGCTAAACAGTCAATATATGTGGGTTGAATATTGGTTTAGCTGCATGCCTGGAGTATAAGGACCTGTATATGCCAACTTATTATCTGAAATACTTTCATGATGTTGAATACAGCAGGTATACAGTTTAGAATTTCTGACTTCACTTGCTGCATGCTTGTTCCAGTGATTTTAGTATTGATGTCGGAGGATCGGCGGGCAACTAGCATTTTGCAGAAAGTAAGCCACCAATAATAGCTTCTATATTTCATTCCCTATAGGTTTTCTTTCAGCTTCAGTTCTAGAGATAGGCTTGATAAATGAGACCCACGTGTACTGATCAGATTATATCTTAAAAAAAAATCTTTTGCGTGGGGAGTCAGCAGGTGGATATTACCTATCGGGTGCATTTGTCTTTACAGCCTTTCCTGTCATTCAGATGTAAGTGTTCACTGCATGTTTATTGCAAAAATAATTCCCATTCGGCTTTTCTGAATATTATGTGCGTTGTTTGAATATGCGATCAGCAGAAGTGATAAAAAAGAAGAAAACAACCCAGTATTTTTTTATGGAAGATATTCAATAGGTTAATGGTTGAGCAGATGATTTTCCTTACGGTTTTATGTACTTGTAAATGCAAAAGCAGTTGATTTTTGCCTTCAATGGAGCATTTGGACTCCCCCGTTTTTCAATACAAAATTGATTATGTATCTCCTGGTCTTAATAGGATGTTCTATCTAGTCACTGGCAATTGCTTTATTTCTAGTTTGTTGTTGCCAATTGGCTGCTTTTGAATTACAGAATATTCATTAAAGGGAGAACAATAAAATTCAAGGGACACCTGCATGCATACTCAGGGTTTTTCCACTGTTGCTGTCACTGTTGAAAATTAAGTGGCACTTTTTGGGGGATTTTTTATAGGGAGAATAAATATATATTGCAAAGCGGTTACAGCACAGTAAGCATAAACTGATAACCAATCATTTTGCAACGTCGGACATCCCTGCCCTTACCAGTTACCAGCTCCAAGCAGTAGAAATAGAGGTATTTTCGGTCCTAAATATATATATATATATATATATATATATATGTGTGTGTGTGTGTGTGTGTGTGTGTGTGTGTGTGTGTGTGTGTGTGTGTGTGTGTATAATATTATTAGTAAAACCTTGGATTGCGAGCATAATTCATAGGAGAAACATGCTTGTAATCCAAAGCACTTGTATACCAAAGTGAATTTTCCCTTAAGAAATAATGGAAACTCAAATGATTTGTTGCACAACCATGTATTCATAAGTCCTTCAGTTTAAAGCCCATATAAAAAGATTATAGCAATGTGATAGGTTGTGCAACCATAAAATGTCCATCCACAAATGGCAGTCTCCACAATAGGATTAGAAGCAAACTCCATCAGGAGCTACAGAGTATAAAAGAGAAGAGAGGCGCCTCTAAGTGTAGCGATATGGTTGCATTAAATGAAGGTAAAACATTTAGCAACTCAAATGGTTGATGATTAAATCAGGCACATCTAAGTATGCAGTCACCCGGGGTAAAGCTGTCCACATAGACCATCCTCCACACCGCCGGCTCTCACCAATGTCAGTCTGCAATAGTGACCGGGAAGACTACCCTGCAGTAGAGCGCTCGTGGAAGGGACAATGTCGATGGCGGTGCGGGGGGGTGGTCTTTGTGGACAGCTTAACCCCGGATTCCTCCATACTTACATGTGCCTGTTTTAATCATCAACCAACTGACTTGCTAAATGTTGGACCTTCATTAAATGTAACCATATTGCTACACTTAGAGGCATCTCTCCTCTCTCTTATACTCGGCTGTGACATGACGGTATATCAAGTCAAAATTTTATATGGTTCCCCACATAATAAGCCAATAAGGAGCGAGATTGGGTTCAGTTGAGTTGGGGGGGGGGGGGGCTGGAGTGCTGCTCTATTCTTTAAATGTATCCCAACAATAACATCGGAATCCACTTGGATAGATGTCTGACCGGCACAGCCTCTGAGTGCGGAGCTGAGAGACTGAGCCAGCCGCTCCTGTCCCTCCCCAGCCGCTCCTGTCCCTCCCCAGCCGCTCCTGTCCCTCCCCAGCCGCTCCTGTCCCTCCCCAGCCGCTCCTGTCCCTCCCCAGCCGCTCCTGTCCCTCCCCAGCCGCTCCTGTCCCTCCCCAGCCGCTCCTGTCCCTCCCCAGCCGCTCCTGTCCCTCCCCAGCCGCTCCTGTCCCTCTCCTGCCGCTCCTGTCCCTCTCCTGCCCGGTGCTCCAGTGAGCGCTGGAGAAGGAGAGCAGAAAGCCGGTGACTGAAAGAGCTCAGAGCGGACCCAAGAACTGAGCAATCGGCTGTCATGCGATCGCTCAGTTCTGGAGCTTAGAGCCAGTGGGGGACAGCTGCAGTATCGGCAGCCTGGTATTGATCAGATGCAGAAAAACGCCAGTCACCGCATATAGCATGAACAACCCTCTGAAAGCTGGAAGTCAGTGCAGTGTCATTTTTTTCTTTTTTTTTTTTCTGTGTGATCCAATGCAATGGAATGCAATAAACTACCTGATGCTTCCATTAACTAACATCAACCCACGTGGGTGAAATGTGCTTTCATTCTGAGCAGGTATCCAGAAGTGTTGCCTTACAGAAGGAGTTAACAACTGATAAGCTTGTGCTCAATTAACTTTGCTTCTTCCATATTGATTAAGAGCCTCAGGCATTTGAAATCCTATGCTGTAATAGAAGATTGTACTCTATTCAGGTGAGGAATTGCACTAAATAAGTATCCAGTTGTACGAGGCCCATATTGATTAATGCATTTAATCTGCTGCATCTGTAATTTTCATGTCTCCTCAGCTTCGTCTAATTTTTGTAAAAGCATCTTAAAACGCCGGTTCCTGTACAGGCGGCTCCGAGCGGCATCCTGGGAATTGAGTTCCTGCTCCGTTAATCTAGACAGCATCCTACAAGGAGCTGAAACTTTTATTTGGTCCTGAGGCACCTACGTGTGGCTAGCTTGGAGCGCGACGTTGGTTAAACCAGCGTATTCGCGGCCACAAGTCTCCTAACTGAATTATTATATGTAATGTGGGAAATCTTCGAATTCCCAGAGGCTATAAAACCAGCATACAATAGAAGGGAGTTCAACCTTTGTATCTCTTGTAGATTCATTTTGTTTTAGCGAGTTGTTTGCTTATGCAAGTGGAAAATTGTATTGTTCGCTACTATTTTGGGTCTATGAGATAGTGATATATGGTCTGACTTCAATTTTCTCTCCACAAATTAAAACATTGCAGCTAGCTTGAAAGTGCAGAGCAATGAAAACGCAGATTTAATATCAAGAAAAAGGGCTTGAAGTAGAACATGAACCATCTGAATACTTCAATTCCAGAATTTGCTCTTCTTAACCGCATGAGTACCAGCCTTCGTATAATCCTTCCTTGCCACAATATAATTTTCAGTCCTGTAATAGTTTGACTCCATCATGAAACTACCCAAAAAATACAGGGCTCTGCTCGTTAGCGCTTACCATCTAAGAGTGAGGGTCAATTGATACAAAAGGTAATAACTGTGGGGAGTGAGCTGATGGAGAAAATAAAAGTACAGTGGAACCTCGGATTACGAGCATAATAGTAATAGTATGCTCGTAATCCAAAGTACTCTCATATCAAAGCGAGTTTTCCCATTGAAGTCAATGGAAACAAAAATAATTTGTTCCGCATTGAATTCAATGGGATGCAATACCGCATGCGGCCAGAAACGGCCAAAAAGGCCAGAGGAAACTTTGGCTGACCTCGGAAAGACTTCCTACTATGGCTGGGCGATTTTCTAAAAAAAAAAAAAAATCTGCGATTTGTTATTTATTTATTTTTTTTTGGATAGCGTCCGGCAGCTCCTCAGGACCGGCGCGGTGAAAAAAAAAAATCTAAAAAAATCGATTTGCTTAAATGTTGAATCAATTTGACCTCTCAACTCAAGATCTAAATCGATTTTTTCCCCAGCCCTACTTCCTACCCGAGATTTGCCGAGGTCAGCCGTGCTGTACTTGGGCCTTTCAGTGCATTTCCGAACATAACGTTCGGCTCTGCTTGGCTCTGGTGCCCCCCCCCCACCTTTGGCCAAAAGCGGTACTGCACACCACTTTGGCCTGAATCGTGCTTGTTTTGCAAGACATCACTCGCAAACCGAGTTACGATTTTAAAAAATACAGTGCTCGTATTGCGAAGCGCTCATTAAACGCGTTACTCGCAATCCGAGGTTCCACTGTATAGTTGTTAGGTTTGGGCAGAATAGGGTTCTCTGAAGAGAAGGGTTTTCAGGGAACGTCTAAAGGCAAACAGAGTAGAAGATAGTTGGACATACTGGGGTAGAAAGTTTCCATAGGATGGGAGAACGCTCAGAAAAAGGCCTAGAGGTGAGCATGGGAGGAGGGGACAAGGAAACTAGAGAGCAGAAGATCATGGGAGGAGGAAAAAAAAGAGAACAATTGGGTTGGTATTTTCAGACTAGGTTAGTGATGTAGCTGCGGTTTTTTTTTTTTTTTTTTTTTTTTTTTTTTTTTTAGATAGAGCTTTCTTTTGGTGTTCTTTAATCGGTTCTCGGGGGGGGGGGGGGGGGCGGGAAATCACGTGTGTGTATGTGTGCATGTGTGTATGTTTGTATGTGTATACACACACACACACACACACGATTCTGCGCAGAACGGCCGTGCCCTCCCCCACCCAGAGAACTGATTAAAGAACACCAAAATGAAGCTCTATCAAAAAAAAATAAAAAAACCACAGCTACATCACTAACCTAGATCTTTATTCTAAGCAAAAAAATTGAGATTCTCATTTCATCCAGAATCATGCAGCTCGATTCTGTCAGTACGGAATGCATGGATCCTGTGTTAATTACTCAGAACGTGTGTGTGTGTATATATATATATATATAATATATAAAATTTTTAGCAGACACCCTAGGGAATAAAATGGCAGTAATTGCAACTTTTTATCTCACACGTTATTTACGCAAAAATTTTTCAAACTTTTTTTTTTTTTTTTTGGGACATGATTTAAAAAATAACAAAACAGTAAAGTTAGCCCAATTTTTTTATACAATGTGAAAGATGATGTTACGCCGAGTAAATAAATACCTAACATGTCACGCTTTAAAATACCGCACACTCGTGGAATGATGCCAAACTTCAGTACTTAAAAATCTCCATAGGCGACTCTTTAAAATTTTCTACAGGTTACATGTTTAGCGTTACAGAGGGGTCTAGTGCTAGAATTGTTGCTTGCGCTCTAACGCACGCGGCGATACCTCACCTATCTGTGGTTTGAATATGTGGGCGGGACTAACGTGTGCGTTTCTGAGCGCGAGCTACTGTGGACAGGGGCATTTTAAATTCGATTATTTTTTATTTTACTTTTATTTTTTTTTATTTTTTTTATTTTTACATTTTTTTTTTTATTACTTTTATTCCTATTACAAGGAATGTAAACATCCCTTGTAATAGGAATCTATAATGACATGTCATCTTTATGGAGAGATGCAGGGTCAGTAAGACCCCACATCTCTCCTCTAGGCTGAAAAGCATGAGGTCAGCGGTCACCTCTATGCTCGTCATCCAGCGGTGGCCGATTCTTTCTCTGGGTCCCCAATGGCACGGGAGAGCCCGGAGAAGCAACAGATGGAGGGGGGGGGGGGATGTCCCCTCCCGTCGCCTGTAAGAATGATAAAGCGGCAGAACTGCCACTATGATAGTTCTTATAGTGCACAGAATCGCCGGCTGAAAACAAGGATATCTGAATGATGCTTGTAGCTGCAGGCATCATTCAGATATTCCCACTGAAAGTCCAGGACAACATATGACGCCTTGGGTGGGAAGTGGTTAATACTGCTTTAAAGCCAAAGTTTAGTTCAAATTTTTTTTACCCCTATAGTTACAGTAGTAAAAAGGCTATTCAGTTGCCTAATTTTAACACTCCAACTCCAAGTTTTGTGGTTTTGGTTACAACGCGGGGAAACTGAAGCAGTAACATGTTAAACCGTGAATATGGGTGTAACATAACATGTTATAAAAGATGAACTTATCCTTTCAATAGCTTCCGGACTGCCCCACGTACATTTACTGCGGTAGGGCAGTGCTTCTGTGCGAAATCGCATACCTCTACGTCCATATTTCTGGGTCTAGGGCGCGCATGCACGCCGCTGGCGACTCGCCCCTGCTGTGATTGGACACAGCGTGAACCAATCGGCAGGTTCGGCGGACCCGATGTTCGCCGGCGATCATTCATGAGAGGAGCAGAGCCGTGGTTATCGGTTAGCGGTGGTTGTAAACAAGACAGATCACCGTTCTGTGAGAGGGAAAGATGGAGATCCTGTGTTTCCCACAGTTAGCAAGCACTCCCAGGGAACACATTTAATCCTTTGATCGCCGTGATGTTAACCCCTTCCCTGCCAGTGTCATTAGTAAGTATAGTGACACTGCATATTTTTTAGCACTGATCACTGTATTGGTGTCACTGGCTCCCAAAAATGTCAGTCCCACTAGAAGTCGCTGATTGCTGCCATTACTATTAAAAAAACAAATGTTTTAATTTAAAAATGCCATAAAAATAACCCATGGATTGTTTCCGCTATAACTTTTGTGCAAACCAATCAATATATGCGTATTTGGGATTTTTTTTTTTTTTACCAAAAATATGTAACAGAATAAATATTGGCCTAAATTGAAGAAATTAGATTTTCTATTTTTTTTTTTTTTTTTTTTTTAAATTTAAACGCAAAAACTAAAAACCGCAGGGGTGATCAAATACCACCAAAAGAAATCTCTATTTTGTGGGAAAAAAGGACATCAATTTTTTTTGGGTACAGTGTGGCACGATCACACAAAGTAATGCAGTAAAATATTGCAAAAAAATGGCCTGCTCATGAAGAGGGGTAAACCTTCCGGAGCTGAAGTGGTTGATCAGATTATCCTGTATGAAAAAGTTATAGATAGAAAAGAGAAGTGTTATTTCTCTGGCTCCTAGAAATTTAGTAGGATATCCGTCCCATCTCTGTGGTGCTCAAGTGAATTTCTATTTTTTAAGAGATTAAACAGCATGAAAGATAAGTATTTGACAAGTCGGATCTCTCCTAAATAGATAATAATAGCTATGGATTTTACTTGGGTGTACACTCTGTACCTCCATTATTATGCGTGCAGCTGTGGATCCCTCTTAGAATTTCGTTGCTGCTCCGAAGTCCCGCACTGAATTGAGAGTGGAATGACAGTCAGTATAATTTAGGACTAATTTTGCTAAATGTACAGCTGGAAGCTGCCAAGCTCTGCAGGTGTCCTGATGGCTCTGTGTGTTTACTTACACAACCCCTTTTAAGAATTACAGCAATTTATAAAAAAAATGCACAATTACAGCCCCATGGGGCTTCTATTGCTGATTGCTGTTCTGGTTGCTAAACTCAATCGTATGTTCTGCTTTTCCATTTTTAGGGAAAAACATTTTTTATTTGATTGCATATTATAGACTGTTCTTTGCAGGGTTAAAGTAAACTCTTACATATACCCAGTGAAGTGACAGGCCTCTGTTGATACACAGAGATGAAACAAATACTCCTACACTAGTTGTACCTGTTTATCTGCAGCAGTCTCTTTTCTAAATTGGCATAAAGCCCACAATTTACACGTTTCCGAGCTTCCAGAGGCAGGGGACTAGATCTGACCTTGCACACTGCACAGCTCAGAGAGATGAGAGCTGAGTGTAATCTGACATCTGAGTGGAGGGTAGGACATATCCCACTCTACAGTCTCATAGGAAAAGACTGCAGACAGAAATCACACTTGGTAATTTGGATTGAGGCAAGTACACACTATGGAAAGATATGCATTGTTTATTTTTCATGTCAGAGGTTTACAACCACTTTAAATATTATACATAACATAGGTGAAGGGTTTATTCATGTCTGATGTTGCCAATTATGCTCTCCTTTGTCCCTCTTGAAGCAGGATCCAGTGTTTACTGTCACTTTAACCACTTCCGCGCTATAGCCAAAAGACTGATGCAGCACAGACTTAATTTGCCGGGATGGGCGTCCATGGATGTCCTCCTGTGCTTGAGCAGCCTGCGCGGCCCCTGAAGGGCGCACGCGGTGCGCCCCCTGCAGGGCACGTGCGGCGCCTCTGTGATCAGCAAGTCTGAGACTCTGCTGATCACAGATCGGAGTAAGGGGTTGATTTCGACCCCTTACCATGTGATCAACTGTCAGCCAATGACAGCTGATCATGTGAAGTAAACAGAGCCGGTAATCGGCTATTTTTCTCCTAACGCTGGTAGTGTGAGGAGGGGAAAAAAAGCCAATCATCGGCGGCTGCAAGAGGGACATCGGTCCCGATCATGGAGAGCCTCTGCAGAGGCTTCAGTGCCCACAGTGCTGCCTATAAATCACCAATCAGTGCGTCCTCACCAGTGCTGCCTATCAATACCACCTATCAGTGCCACCTACCAATGCCTATCAGTTCCACTTATCAGTGCAGCCTCATGAGCGAATATCGATGAAGGAGAAAAATTACCTGTTTGTGAAATTTTAAAACAAACTATAAAACTTTTTTTTTTTTAATTTTGTTTTTTTTTGTTTGTTTAGCAAAAAATAAAAACCCAAGTGGTGATTACATGCCACCAAAAGAAAGCTCCATTTGTGTGAATAAAATGATAAATATGTAATTAGAGTACAATGTAGTATGACCGCGCAATTGTCATTCAAAGTGTGACAGCGCTGAAAGCTGAACATTTTGGTCTGGGCAGAAGGGGGGGTTTTAAGTGCCCAGTAAGCAAGAGGATAAATTGTTTGGGCCAGGTATAGTGTCCAGAGTGTTTTACATAAAATATTCCCCCCGGTGTTCTCCAATATGTTGGAGGCCCCAAGATGGGGAAGGGGGTCAATGCTCCACGTCTTCTGGTCTTGCCCAGTACTTCAAGATTTCTGGAAACAAGTCAAACACTGGGTTTTAAAATTGACTGTTATTCACTTGCCTGAAGATGCAGCTGCCTTATTTCTGCACCTTACCCTCATGTCTATGAAACATTCTAAACAGTCCCTATTGCTTAATTTTACCTAATTGTGCTAAGAGTTAATCCCCCAATGGAGTAACTAGTTTGCCAAGATTAATGAAATTAAGCTTATGGAGGAAACCATTGCCTTATCAAATCACAGGAATGAGTGTTTTGGGAAAAACGTGGTTCTGTTGGACTGTAAGCTTTAGAATGGCATATCCATGATCTTTTTGTTCTCCTAATGAAGCAAGCAAAATGACTGGTCCTCATCAGTGTTGTCTCTAGGCTCCATGCAACTGATCTTTTCTCCATTACTGGCTTACCAGGCATTGTTCTACATAATTCAAGATACTTTTTCGATACAATAGTAGTCAAGGGAAGGAAGACAATTATTTGCATTTGAGCTAACCAGAGCTGGTAAGCTTTTCAACCAGGTCTACCATCTAATAGTGTATCAAAGTGTAGCGCTGTGGTGCCAAATTAAATAACCAGAATTAATGGTGAATTGTACATATAGCACATGTAGTGAAAAAGTTATATGACAAAGTATATAAAATAAAGTCTCTAGTAATCTCCAAGTGTCAATCATGTGCAGTGATTAATCGCAGTTCATATTGCTATGGGACGGTCCTGATCACCGTGTAGATAGCCAATACGGTAGATTAAAGGTGAAAATACCAATGTGATAGTGCCACACCAGAGTGAATGCAGGCTTACCAGAAAGTTTGAACTCAAAAGAACATACGTTCTATGAGTCAAACGAGCTTGTATTGCCAACCAGCAATGGAGGAGGAACCTTAGAAATCAACAGTGATTGGAATCTGTAGTCCCCAAAGCCTTCATGGAAGGGTCGTTTTGAAGACAGCTGTCTTCAAAACGACCCTTCCATGAAGGCTTTGGGGACCCACTTGACTGTGCTGGTGCTTTCTCATCAGTTCTACCATAGTCTTTAAGTTTTTTTCTTGAATGATCCACTTTAAAATATTTCTGCACTCTGTTAAAAAAAACAAAAAAACAAACAAACAAAAAAAAAAAAAAAAAAGCTGGCCAAATTGCCAAGAAATAGGAACCTGGGACCAACCATATATTCCCCTTTTTAATCGTTGTGAGCAACCTGGAAACCCCAGAACCCCTAGCCAGGCATAAAAGCTCTGTGGTGCAAGCTTCTTGGATTGGTCAGAGAGGCCAAGTGCATTATCTGGGCTTGACACATTTGCTTTGAATCTAGGACAAAAAGTCCCATATGTCAGTGGTTCTCAACCTCTGTCCTCAAGTACCCCCAAAGGGCCATGTTTTGGGAACTTCCATTAAATAAAATGGCTCTTATCAATACCATGTCATTGATATTGTTTTAAAACCGCTGTGCCTTGATGGTTGGGGAAACTGTCAACGGCGACCCAGAAGTGACATCACCTGTGGGTCAACAACTAGAAGGGGAGGAGAGCGGATGTGTGTCCACTCTCCTCTGTTCCCCGCCCTATCTACCCCGCAGCATCCATAATGCTGGGCCCGCAGATGGGCAAGCAGAGCCCGGGATACATAGTGAGGGATGTAGGGAGCGTTTGGGCAACAGGTTTGGCGAGCCCTGGTATTGTATTGGTTGTTGGGGGGGCTGGGGGCAAGGAATTTGGGCTCCTGGGGTTCTCATGTAGGGTATAATAAATTACTACCGTTATCTTGTGCTTTTCTGTTATTTTGTCTTATTTTTTTTGTTAAATGGGTTTGCGTTTAGGGATGTAGTTTACATTAAACTTTACAGAAAACTTTGCAAGGATAGTATGCTTTTCAGTTGACCTTGTTTTTTCTATCTTATAGGAGATGCGTTTGTTTTTTCAAACCTTTTTATATGTGTGTTGTAATCTATACTTGTTAACCTTGCTTTGGGGAACTTAACAATTACGGTTTCTTTTACTACATGACAAGACTTTTTGTGGGACATCCAAAGTTATTCCTTTTCTTCCCTAAGGAGGTAATTATAAAGCTATCATTAGTCAGACAGTCAAGGCTTGTAGATAATTGGGAAGAGTTGGAATGGTATTGGTGCTGGAAAAAGGACAGAGAGTAATTTAAACTTTTAACCTAAAACAGAAAATGCTGAAAAATATTGCTGAAAAATATGGTAGACCAAACAAACTGTAAACATTTTATCCAGTTTGGGCTTGAGGTCTGAGAACGTTCTATAGTTGAATGTCAAGGTGGTCTACTGGGACTGTCCAGTTTCTGGTCATTGAGAACTACATTGAGTACAGATTGGCGTTCACCTTCTACGTCTCTTTGCCCATCCTGGCATTTTCTAATGGCATTACTTGTAAATATTTCAATGCCCTTATAGGTTTTTTCTTTTATGGGAAAATAACCGATCCATGCATGTGTAGGAAGGGCCATGTTTACGGAATTGCACCGGTTTCCAGTCCCTGGGGGATATGAAAATAGATGTGACAAGGAGTTTACTTGTACTCTGACAGCCTTCCAGTGTATTCGTATTGACAGATTAAAACTGCATTTGATAAAGACTGATGTGACCCAAAATGAGCAGACAGCACTTGTGATGGTTTGTCCTTGGAACTCCTCCTAGCTTGTAGCCCTTTTTTTTTTTTTTTTTTTTTTTTTTTTTTTTTTATCAGCTGCATTGTGAAAGTAAGTGCTTGTTAAATGCCTTCTGGATTCCATTCGTACATTACCTAAGCTTCCAGCACAGGAAACTGTTGGAAGTGGTGTGTACCACATTAACAGAACAATATACGAAGAAAAATCAGCTGCTCAGGCAAGGGTACAGGAGTTGTCTAACTGAAGGAATGTGACAACTGCCAAATGAGATTCACATAACAGACCATGTGGGAGCACATATACTACCAAACCATCCACAGTAAACAGAAATTGATCCATCTGTGCATTAGGAACCATTAAGGTGATCCCATAAGTCACTTTATTAGAAGATAATATGCTTCCAATGCCATACAGTGTGCTGCCTTAGTGGGTGCCTAAGATAAAGCGTTGGCGGACAGCTGACTCAGATCCCAGTCTTGTGCCACAGGCGACACTGTGCCCAGGTATCCCCGAAAGGGATAGAAGCTATACACGGATGCCGGTGGCCGCTGGGGTCCTTGAAATTATGTGACTCGGTCACCAGGGGGCAAGGCTCTGCACTCGGAAATTACATTGCAGGAACTAGCCAGAAGAAGCCTCCACTATGATGGCCACAACTGCATAACACAACCATCCATGGGTTCCTAATGCACAGCTGGATCAATTTTTGTTTACTGTGGATTAGGGCTGCAACTAACGATTATTTTCATAATAGATTAGTTCGCCGATTATTGTTTCGATTAATCGGATAATAACCTTAAAAAAAGTGTGGTGTATAATTTAATATGTAAAGTTTAAAAAAGGCAATTTTTATTCTTCAAAATCTATATGCAGTGGTAAATATAAATCAACTATATGATTAGGGAGCAAAATCTCTAATCCACTCTGAGAATAACAGACAGAAGAGATATACTGTATATACTATTGGAGGTTGAATCTGGTAAATATCATCAGACTCAGAGATCACATTTTTTATTTAGACCCCATTCACACTGGTGCTCCTACGTAATGTGCCCTGCCTCCTTGAAATGTGCCCTGCTCCCACGTAATGTGCCCTGCCTCCATGTAAAAGTTTACTTTAAATGTAATTGTAATGCCTTCTATTACCTCCAGTCTATCAGCCTCCACCTTCTCTGGGTTCAGATGCTGATCTTCCCTGCACAGTCTTTTAAAGTAATTTTTTTTTTTAAAACAAACATGGTATACTTACCTGCTCTGTGTAATGGTTTTGCACAGAGCAGCCCCGATTCTTCTCTTCTGGGGTCCCCCACCGATGCCTCTGGCTCCTCCTACCTTTAGAGTGCCCCAATAGCAAGCTGCAAATTATAGTATAGCGTGCCCCTATAGCAAGGTAAAAAAAAACTTCTGCTTTTAGACCCACTCATTTCCTGCCCAGGACTACATGTTCCATGAGGCATTGCTCCTCAAACATTCACATTCACACTTTCTCAGGCACTTCCTGACATGTATGGATGGTGTACTGAGCTGTATGTGTGCTGCACTGTATTTCCTGATATGTAAACAAATAATGCATTCTGTATGCAGGCCAAATAATTGGCTGGCCGATTATGAAAATGGTTGACAACTATTTTCATAATCGATTAGTTTCAGCCCTACTGTGGATTGTCATGGCCTAATTGGTACACACTTTTTTAAAGGTCTATCTGCACCATCTGAAACACATTCTATTTCAGAGTGAAATAGAAACTAGCATAGGTCTGCACCTGATTAACCTGGGAAATAAGGCAGTTTTCTATTTGTGACCTGTCGTATGAGATGCAAGCTGATAGCAGACAGCTTGCTTCCATCTCTCTGCTCGTGCAGTAATTACACAGCACGAGCAGAGACTGCCCAGGGTTAATGGCCCTTGTCCTCCCTCCAAATGAGCTGGGAGCAGGGATGGCTGTGAGATCGGAGCTTGCAGCTCCAGGTCTTCTCTGTTCTGTGTGCTGTACCTGTCACAACCACAGAACAGAAAATGGTGGCAAGCATCCCTTTTGTTAATTGGGAGCAGAATCGTCT
The DNA here is from genome assembly GCA_037952925.1 of Lithobates clamitans. Taxonomy (NCBI): domain Eukaryota; kingdom Metazoa; phylum Chordata; class Amphibia; order Anura; family Ranidae; genus Lithobates; species Lithobates clamitans. The sequence continues at coordinate 613,854 of JBBGZY010001241.1, forward strand.
TCATGTTCTAAATTTAGAAAGTTGTGCACGCATGTGCTTGCCCAACTGTTTAAATTCTTCTTTGTCTTTAATACAAAAAATTGCAAAATACATGCATGTAAATTGTAAAGGTAATAAAAAGAAAAAATGATAAATTCTGCCATAATAGCCCAAAATATGCCATCAGAGAAAACAAATGTAGGGGAATTCTATAAAGCATTTGCTCCACTTTTCTTGCAGTATGACCCTTTTTAATAGGCCTTGCTGCCAGTTTCAAAATGTCCTGCTGCCAGTTTTGGAATCTTTCCAGAAATGTAGCAGAAGATTTGAGTAGTTCTTTTTGTACCTGCAAGGTAGGGGCATAATGTGCTAGTATGCATTGCATACTAGCACATTATGTTAAACTTGCCTTAAAGTGTTACTGAACAGTAACATGAAAATAGTTCATCTCATCCCCCCCCCCCCCACAGTGCCCACAGATTATAAATCTTCTTTTTACATTAAACTATTGCCACTGTTTAACTTTTTGGCTGATGTGTATACCACAGTCAAATTATAAACTGCACAGTTTCCCCAGTGCTGAGAGTGCAGGTAGGAGATTTCCACTACAACCTGTATACAAGCCCACATGTGTGATGTCAATATCATGTGACCTGGCTAGCTCTGAGAACAAGTAAATGTTCTCTCCAGCATAAGACACAACTGAGCTATGTGCAGGTTGGCTACCCTGTCTGTGTTAGCTGGCTTTCCCCAGATAGACAGTGAGGAGGGAAGGGTTTCTGCATACAGGATAAAACAGCCTTTTTACACAATGCAGAGGATTAACCCCTTAATTTCCACAGTGAGTATAACAAGCATGCTATGCTGCATATACAGACTGATTTTTACTGTTGTGGGTTTAGTAACACTTTTAAACAAAGCTTTTCTGGCGCCGAGATGTCAGTGCTGCATCTTCAACTGTCTTGCTTCCGGGTTCGCGGACTTCGGCTCTGTGAGTGGCCGGAGCCGCAATGATGTCACTCCTGCACATGCGTGCGTGATCCGATGTTCCTGGCAAAGCGCTCTGAAGAAACGGCACGGCTGGCCGGTCCTTCAGAGTGCATGAGCTAGTGATGTCACTGGCTGCATATACGCTAAATCTCAAACGGTGTAAGTTTAGAAGATATTTACACTACCTATAGGTAAGTCTTATTATAGGCTTACCTATAAGTTAAAGGAAAAAGAGTGAAGTTTACTTCCACTTTAATAGCACCTCTTTCACTATACCAAATTCAAAAATACTTCCCATTTGTAGATCATAAAACTGGAGTGAATAAAACAAACTAAGTTGGCACACAGAGACAGGCACAGTGCCTGTCTCTGTATGCTTTGTTTTCTGCCACTATCCCCTCCCACTGCTACCTTTCATTGGTTGTCAAGAACACTGTCAACGGTATAACAGACAGCATCCTAGCAACCAGTGATGAAGATAGTGTACGGAGCCTGATGGGGAAGCTGAGACACTACTTCCGCATCAGGACTGCTCTCTTTGTTTGACAGCTGGCAGCGGATGTAGTCAAGTCAATAGCAGGCTGTCTGTTGGCCTTGTAACTGCCCGCTGTCAATCACATAGAGCATGGGTGCTCAACCTGTGGCTCTCCAGCTGTTCCAGAACTACAAGTCCCATGGGGCATTGCAAGGCTAACCGTTACAAAGCATCACTCCCAAAGGCAGAGGCAAGATGGGACTTGTAGTTCTGCAACAGCTGGAGGGCCACAGGTTGAGCATTTATAACATAGGGAGTGGACCTGATAGGAAACTAGTGTCTGAGTGCCCATCTTTAGCAGCTGTTCTGTCTGTGATAGCTATATCGAAGGGAGCTTGGCTACACTAATGCCCCGTACACACGGTCGGATTTTCAGATGGAAAATGTCCGATCGGAGCGTGTTGACGGAAATTCCGACCCTGTGTGGGCTCCATCGGACATTTTCCATCGGATTTTCCGACACACAAAGTTGGAGAGCAGGAGATAAAATTTTCCGACAACAAAATCCGTTGTCAGAAATTCCGATTGTGTATACACAAATCCGACGGACAAAGTGCCACGCATGCTCAGAATAAATAAAGAGATGAAAGCTATTGGCCACTGCCCCGTTTATAGTCCCGACGTACCTGTTTTATGTCACCGTGTTCAGAATGATCGGATTTTCCGACAACTTTGTGTGACCGTGTGTATGCAAGACAAGTTTGAGCCAACATCCGACGGAAAAAATCCTAGGATTTTGTTGTCGGAATGTCTGAACAAAGTCCGACCGTGTGTACGCCCTATAAGAATGTAGTGTCTGTATGGACCCTTTTGGCTTCAGTGCGCCTCCACACATGGCAAGTACCAAAGGTTCATGTACCTGCTTACAATGTGTATGTGAATCTATCGGCTGCATCAACATTAGTCATGCGGAATCGCAATGGAATTCCAAAGACTGTGGTAGATGCGATTTATCAATTCCCATGATTTATATGGTAAGTGGCACAAGCCTCCCTTGTAGTAGAAGAGATGTAACCTGGAGATGACAGGAAAAATGTCACACTGCAGCTCTTGATCTTACAATAGAGGGATGGATTGGACGAGGACACTTTCACGTGTTAATGTCATTAATCATTTTAGTTGCCAACACCGTTTCCTGAAAACATGGCAATGTCGCAGGCCAAGTAATTATCGCCAGGTCAAGTTGCAGGGATCACCGTGTATACATTTCGCTGCCTTGTCTTTACACCAAGTGCACCTGTCATCTTGTGACCTCCGCCATATGCTTTATGTCGGGTTGGCCCTTCAGGCTCCACTTTTACTGCTGTTCTATTCTTTGCAGCCTCACCAATACCGGTGTTACTACATGTGGAGGTCGCCCTCGGTGTGAAATTCGCTGTAACAAAACAGCAGGTGACTGCGATACGTGTGTGATAGACCTGACTTGACTGTCAACATTTGGCATTGCATAAAAATAACATTGAGAACGGCATTACTATATATCGTGGTGGGGTAAAGAGTGCCTGTCAAGCTGTATATTAGTACTGATCAGCCTAGAATAATATGTCGTCTTCCAAAGACACACAATTTATTTCAGAGCGTGCTTCGTACAGGGTAGCTGGAAGGTGTGATGGTTTTTATTCAGTTCCTGCAAAATAATGGCATGGTGCAAACCCTGCAACTCCATCTGCTCCGTGGCACCCACCGCTTTTGTGCCATATCGGAGGGCTTACTATTTAAGTCCATGTTGTATATGTTACACCTGTATTTAGGATATAACCTGGTGCTAAGCTAAGCGAACCCCTCCACCCTCAAATTGGCCCCCCTCTTGTCACATTTTAGCCAGGCTCTGCCCACATAGCTGCGTCATTCATTCACAATAAACTTACAAGTTCCATCTGCCACCATCTCCCTGTTTATGAGGGGCCTGGACAGCTGTGTTTGCAATAATTAAGCCTTTCTGTATGGTGCTGGCGGATCTTCATTATCAATTGCAACTAGATTTGAACACTGTCCTAACAATGGGTTAAATGTGTGGAGGCTGGGCTTTTTTTATTGCATTGTATGCTAGAGAACAGACTTGGGACAGGCTCAGTCTAACATTGTTTAAAAAAACTTTTTTTTGAAGTAAGCCATAACACTTGCTCATGTGAAACTTCTAAAAGATAAAATGTATTAAAAAAAAAATAGTATCACAGAAGCAATGCTTTGCAGGTTCCTATGGAATAAGTTAATGCACGTTTTTGTTTCCTTCAAAAATTGTGCATTTATTTATTTTTCCTAAAGATTGGACTTGGACAGTGATTGTAAATGATCACCTTGTAAAACAACCCATTCCATTTTAAATAGAAATGAAAGGCAAAACATTTTAGTATCGATCAAAAAATAAAATAAAAAAAAACATTATAAATATATACCGTATTTATCGGCGTATAACGCGCACCCCAATTTAAGAGGCAAGTTTCAGGTAAAAAAAAACCTTTTTTTTTTTAAATCACTTTGAAGCAAAATAATGGTCAGTGAGCATCAATGCAGCCTGATTAGTGCCCATCTGCAGCCTAATCTGTGCCCATCTGCAGCTTCATTGCAGCCTGATCTGTGCCCATCTGCAGCCTAATCTGTGCCCATCTGCAGCTTCAATGCAGCCTGATCTGTGCCCATCTGCAGCCTAATCTGTGCCCATCTGCAGCTTCAATGCAGCCTGATCTGTGCCCATCTGCAGCCTAATCTGTGCCCATCTGCAGCTTCAATGCAGCCTGATCTGTGCCCATCTGCAGCCTAATCTGTGCCCATCTGCAGCTTCAATGCAGCCTGATCTGTGCCCATCTGCAGCTTCAATGCAGCCTGATCTGTGCCCATCTGCATCCTTCCATTTCAGGATTATGTTCACACAACTTCTCCCATGTCATCAATTTATTTGATGTTATTCTGCTCCTAACTGACCCCAATGAATCTCTATGAATGCCCATAAAGTGTTGCAAGCATTTAGCTGTGACTTGCCTCTCAGCCGCTCCACTGCTCTGCAATCCAACAAGAAGCCGCCAGCTCCCGCTGCCTCGTGTATAGATGCCATCTTGGTGTGAGCCGAGTAGAGAGGAGATGACGGCTCTGTGATTTCCGGCGGCACTCGCCCCCCTCCTTCCCCTCCAAGGTACGCTGTCGGCGTATAACGCGCACCCGCAATTTTTTTCCCCCTATTTTCAGGGGAAAACAGTGCGTGTTATACGCCGATAAATACGGTATCTTCCCCCCCCCCCCCTTTTTTTATAAGTAATAACATTCCCTCTCTTAGCTGCATAAGAGCTGGGGGGAGGAGAAGCTGCAGCACACTGAGCTTCCCAGCGAATGGCTGTGCAGCGGGGGCATGTCAGGACAACTCTGATTATTTGAGGAGAGCAGGCTGAGTTCACAGCATAGCTAGAGAACTGACTGTGCTGTGCTCTCCTGCTTAGTGTGGTCATTGTTTAATAGGAAAGCAGAAGGACTGACAGGAACACGAGGGATTTCACATACGAAGTAATACAAAGAGAACAGGATACTTTCTCATACAAGTACATGGTATAGCAGGCACATATCAGGAATATAAAGTGTTTGGTTGACAAACGCTTTAAGCTGGCCATAACTAGTTCTTTTTTGTTTTTTGGGGTTTTTTTTTTTTTTTTTTTTTTTTTTTGCAAACTGGCTGAGCGAAAAAAAAAAAAACGAAATCCTGCTCCCGCTGCTTTCCGAAAGCACTGGTCAGCGGTGCTGCAGCCACTGATCAACAAAAAATTTCCAATTTGTCCTTTTGACAGAAGTCGATTGTATGGTTGACTTCTTTTAAGTAGGGATGGCCCCATACTGATTGAAATTCAGCCAGCCCCTGCTGAACCAGCCAGGTATTGATCCATCTATGGCCAGTTTAAGCCTTTTAAATAGAATGTTTAGGTCAGTCTTGCATGAATGCACAATGCCCCAATCACATTAGACTGATCGCTGCTTCATGCTTCTTTGTGTAGTTATCTCCACAGGGAGCCATTTATTCCATCTATTTAGTGATCATTTGCTATTCCTAGCAGTAGTTGTTAGAGAAATTAAGTGGCACAATTGGGCTACTAAAAATCTCCTGCGTGGCTTTAGTATAATGAGGCAGCGGCTAGCTAATGGTTATATCTTTTCAGTAATCGGAAATTGAATTTGCCAGCATAGCGTAGCTCTGTGTTCTATGTAGTAGTATTTATCAATTATCTCAGAAGCATTGAGGTTGTGTATAGGCTCAAGTCAGTTGGAATCATTTTTTTTTACAAGAATGAAGGACACTGGGCGGTGTCCCATAGCAACTAAGGATGAGCGCCGGCGTGTTCGCACATTCCACGTGCAGAGCCCGCCAGGAAGTCGGCACTGTGCTGCGCTAATCACAGGCAGTGAGACATTTCCCGATCTCTGCAGCCGCACATCAGGAAAATATCTCACTGCTTGTGATTAGCGCTCCGCAGTGCCGACTTCCTGGCGGGCTCTGAACGTGGGCTGTGCAAACACGCCGGAGCTCATCCTTAATAGCAACAAACTCCAGCTCACAAATACCAGTATTATACCAGCTATAGGTCTGTAAGGACGCGTTCACATTTAAGTGCATTCCCATGTGAGGGCCGTGTTTATACACACAGGAATGCACAGGTTTTCTGTGCATTGGCGTGCTGGGAGTCCTGTTCATCTCAGTTGGCATGCAATATCTGCACATGCACAGCTGCTGCTTCCAATTGGCAGGTGTGTGGGTGCGGGTCTCTGAACACAAACCGCGTGCGTTCGGGGCAGTGCACCTACACAGTTGTCAGTTTGGGACTAGTGGCTATGTCTGTGCAACAGTCACATCCCAATTGACACAAGGATGCAAAGAACAACTGTTCATCCTGTACAGGTAAAACAGCCCTCATGCGGGGTGTGTGCTTAAAGTGTTACTAAACCCATAACGATAAAATCAGTCTGTCTATGCAGTAAAGCATGCTTGTTATACTCACTGTGGAACCTAAGGGGTTAATCTTCTTCTCCATTGTGTAAAAAGACTTTTTGATCCTGTCTTCTCTGATCATCTTCTTTTACAGTCCCCAATCCATCTCCTGATAAGACGGGGCTTTTGAAGTCACTCTGCACATGCACAGTTTGGGGTGCATTTTTTTTCTTATCTTGAGAGGGTGCATGTGATCAGTACAGGGCCAATCGGCACTGTCCAGACAGAGGGTCAGGAGTCATGCAGCCTCATAGGCCAGTCAGAGTGAAATGAAAACTCCTCCTACAAGCTTTAACCAGACACTAATATAAGTCACAAGACTGCTTTAACTGCTATTGAGAAAAGGTATTTAGCAGTTTATATTTACTAAAATTTTTGTGCTCGCCAATACCGATACCTACCGCAACTGTTTTGTTTTAACTTCAGCTTTCAGCAATGGTACAAAGCATTGAAAAGTTATTTACAAATGAAATGAATAGATTTTTTTTTTTAATATAGCGCTTTTTCAATGTGAAATGCGTAAATATATGTTAATATATATGTGTAAAAATATTCACTAAGAAACAATGTTTATCTTTTTTTTAAAATAGACATGAGAAAAAAAAAAAAAGCAAGAAAATATTAATTAAATGGAAGAGAATAGGGAGTTAATTAAGGCTGATTAGAGTAAATTAAGGGTTAATAAGGGGTTAAACAGAGGAACATTTGTTCATCCCTTTTAATCTGCAGATGAAAAAACAGAAAGATACAAAAAGAAACAATGTTTCTTTTTATTTTAGTGTTTCAGGGCTGAGCAGTGTTGTTAAACATTGCCGGCTGCTTTTTTTTTTTTTTATGACAGCTCCAATTACCGGACTTCTTTAACACTGGGGAGACCCACTGACCGCTCAAAGAACCGAGCCTAAAAGTATCGCGGTCTACAAAAGATTTTTAGCTGTACGCGGCTTTACGTTTATGTATGCGCAAGAACCTAAACGTTCATATGTGCACAGGTGTACAACAATGTGTTGGTCTTTCTAATAGAACAGGCCAGCAGTGCCTTAATCCGCTACCTAAAGTATTGCACTCTTTTCTACAGTGTGTTTGTGCGTCCCCCAGTTGTGTCTGTTTATCTAACATCAGTCCAGCCTGGTGGTAGCACAGTGGTTAGCACTTTTGTCTTGCAGCACTGGGGTGGCTGGTTTGAATCCCAGCTAGGACACCATCTGCATTGAGTTTGCATGTTCTTCCTGTGTTTGTTTCAACTAGATACACTAGTTTCTTCCCATACCTCAAAGACATGTTCGCTTAATTGGCTCCAATCACTTTTCAGGGGTGTTTGACAGGCAGTCATCGGTGATATGTCGTCTCCTAACCCTGTATATGTTGAACTGCTGATCCACAACTGCGTGCATTGAATACAGTTGCAGTGTGGTTGCAGCGTGGCCCCATTCACTTGAAGGCGGAATATTTTTTGCTGCAGATTATGTACAAACCCATCCGGCTGCCTTTGCAGCTTAAGGCCCCTTTCACACGTGCGATCCGATCAGGTACGCCTGTCAGTTTTTCAGGTGGACCTGATCAGATGGTACAGATATCCCTATGGACCGGTGGGTGTAAACAGACTTGTGTCCTTTTACACTTGCCTACCTCCAATCCGATCTGTCCTGCAAAAAAAAAAAGATCAGAGGGTAATCCCGGTGTAAAGGAACAGCTGGCCTGTTTACATCTGGCCGCTCATAGAGAAGAGCAGGCTCTGTCCATGTCTGCTCTGCAGAAACTGAGCAGACCTGTCATCTGCCCACTCTACTCAGATCAGCGGACAGATTCCCTGCTGAGCAAATCGGATTCCACCCCACGTGAAAAGGGCCTAAGGGAGTGACCAGGGTTGGTAAAAACCTTGTGCAGCCACTTGGCTTTACCCTTCATCCCGACTACAAGTGTAAACCAGCCCTTAAGAGGGACCTGCTCAAGAGAGTTTACAATCTAAAAAGGAAGGGTCAGTGATGAAAAGGGTAATAACTGTGGGGGGTTCGGGTTCAGATTTCCTGTGGGCTTTCCTTAATAGATGAGCTTTTAAAGAGCACCTAAAGGCAGAGCAGTTGGGGTAGGGAGTTTCTGAGGTAGGGTGAGGCTCTGGGGAAGTCCTAGAGGCAAAGCTTTGGAGGAGGTGACAAGGGGGCTAGAGAGAAGGAGGTCTTCAGAGAGGTAAAGAAGGCAGTTTGGGTGAGGTTTTGAGATTAGTTTGGTGATGTAGTGGAGGGCAGAGTTTGTATGTTTTGTGTATTTTGAATTTTATTTGTTGGGATGATCAGAATCCAGTGGAGGAATTGGCAGAGGGATGGTGAACACAGAAGCCGTTGGTAAGGTGGAGGAGTCTGGCAGCAGCACTCATAATAGACGGAAGGTGGGTGGGGAGGGGGGGGGGATAGCCTGTGTAAAGGTTGATCTTTAAGACCTGCCATTATTTTGGCAGAGTCTAGATTAGAATTATGGAAATGGATGCCGGCACTTTTCTTTCTTCTTTTCTCCTGGTCAATATCCAACTTGTTAGATTCCCTGACTATGATCAATTTTGCATAAAGATCTAGCAGCCTTTTATCTGCCTTAGGAGAACACATGCTAGTAATATGTCTGACAATCTTTCTTCGCTTGTAATATGTTCAGTTACCATGTAAAGCCACAGCCTAATGGTTTTGGCACCAAATAGACAATTATTGATGATTAGTATCATTATCTGGAATCATCACTGTGTTCCCGGCCTTATTCTTAGCATTTTTTCCTTGGTCAGCACATGTGTGTTTAAGTAGGTCTCAGAGACTGTTATTTATCTCCTCTTATTTTAATCAAGGGTCTAATTAGCTCTGAAAGGTCATCACCAAAAAGGAATTAAAATGTCAATATGGAACAGCAATTTGTAATATGCAATCAGTGTAATCACGATGGGCTGTAAATCTGAGGTAATTAGGTGGTTCTAGGAAGTGTTATGTATACTACGGCTAATGATGCTGCAATGGATGTGAGCTTGTAGGAAAGCAAAAAAAAAAAAAAAAAACGCCATCACCAAACTTATTTACTACTGTTGTATATGTTCAGTGAAAGTGAATTTTGCTTCATGCCACAAAAATGCTCATTTACCCAGTAAGGCTTCTGCTGTCTTAGGCCCCATTTACATTGACACATGATGCCAGGTGTTGTGAATATGTGCTTTTTTTGCGTGGGCCAGATTTATAAGGGGGCAAAAAAGAGCAATTGTCCAGGACCCCCTATACACAAATTATATAAAACAAAAAATTGTATCTAAAATTATGAAAAATAAATAAAATGTATAGTAAAACATTTTCTTTTTCTAAATGTAATTTGTGAAGTACAGTAAAACCTTGGATTGCAAGCATAATTCGTTCTAGAAACATGCTTGTAATCCAAAGCACTTGTATATCGAAGCGAATTTCCCCATAAGAAATAATGGAAACTCAATTGGTTCGTTCCACAACCATTTATTAATAGGTCCTTCAGTTTATAGTCCATATAAAAAGATTACAGTGGAACCTCGGATTACGAGCATAATCCATTCCAGGAGTATGTTCATAATCCAAAGTACTCGCATATCAAAGCGAGTTTTCCCATTGAAGTCAGTGAAAACGTAAATAATTTGTTCTGCATTTGACTTCAATGAGGTGCAATACCGCATGCGGCCAGAGCCTTTCCGAGGTTTGCCGAGGTCAGCCGAACTGTCCTCGGGCCTTTTCGGGCATTTCCGAATGCTGACGATCTGCGACTTTTGGCTCTCCTCGGCTCCGGCGCCCCCCACCTCAGGCCAAAAGCAGTACTGCACACCGCTTTTGGCCTGAATCCTGCTCCTTTTGCGAGACAACACTCGCAAACCGAGTTAGGATTTTAAGAAATACAGTGCTCGGTTTGCGAAACGCTCGTTAACTGCGTAACTCGCAAACCGAGGTTCCACTGTATAGCAATGTGATCGGTTGTGTAACTATAAAATGTCCATCCACAAATGGAAGCCTCCACAAGAAGATTAGAAGCAAAATCCAGCAGGAGCTACAGAGTATAAAAGAGAAGAGCGGCGCCTGTAATATTTTGCCACCCATCATCTGTAAAACTCTAAGCTGGTATATTGTATCATTTTACATAAATGAATTTTGGTGACTCAAGCAAACCACACATAGAGAACTATGAATGCACGTGTTTGGGCAAGTGTGACCTCAGAATGATGTTGTCATGCATTTTAAAATGTGTGACTGTCATTGAGAATGTAAACTAACTATATATAATATATTATATATATATATATATAATATATATATATATATCTATATATATATATATATATATATATATATATATATATATATATATATATATATATATATATATATATAATTAATTAGTCCCCTGAACCTGAAGTGCCCTGGGTCCCCCAAGGTCAAAAAATCTGTCTCTGACCGTAAAGGGCAGCCCTTTTTTTAATTAATTCATTTTTGCAGTGGGCTTTGCAACAAATGTGACCAAGTAGCTCATGCATCTTTTTGAACTTTACGCATTTTGTTAGGTGCAGAAAATACACGTGGTTGCTGCCATGTTTGGGGTGCCTAGGCAAAAACAACCTCGCCAATGCTCCAACAGTCCAACAGCCGTGAGGTCTTTTTGTCAATGCCAGCATCTTGTCACTAGATTTTTACAGGTGCCTCTATTGGTACTGCCTTCATGGGATCTATTTCACTACTTTTCTTGTTATTACCAAATTCCATACAAATACTTAGCACCACAAAATGATACTTGGTTCTGTATTCCCTAAAAGGGCAGTACTGGGAGGTGGGTAGGGGGTGAAACCAAGGAATAATGCTCAGAGGGGGGTAGGGGCGATGGAAAGAGGTGACTCAGAAAGGGGGAGTTTTTGCACCTATTCTCGAAGCAGGAAAACCGTACCCGGGAGTAAAATGTTTCAATATAAGCAGTCACCTTTTTTAATGTCCATAGTGTGGGCACAGGTGCGCCCTAAAGTTTTAGGGGGAAAACATGACTTTTGTTGGATACTTGCAGACTGGGATTGGGAAACAATACCAGATGGTCCAAACATTATCCCTTCTGATTTCAGATATAGAGATACTGCTGTAAGACCCCCTTTCACACTGGAGAGGTTTTTCAGGCGCTACGGCGCTAAAAATAGCGCCTGCATAGCGCCTGCAAAAAGCCTCAGCTGCAAACTCAGTGTGAAAGCCCGATGGTAAATCGGCGCTAAAAATAGTGCCACTTTACCGCTGGCAATACTCTGCCATACTCAGCCATGCTTGGCCGTACTCGGCTGTACTCTGCCTCTGTATGTGGCCAGGCTGTGGAAGTCTAACACGTGGTATCGCCGTATTCAGGAGGAGTAGGAGAATCTATTTTGGGGTGTCATTTTTGGTATGTACATGCTATGTGTTAGAAATATTGTATAAATGGACAGCTTTGTGTTAAAAAAAAAAAAAAAAATGCATTTTAACCACTTCCCGCCCGCCGTCATATGACGTCTTTGACTTTGTGTGGGGATATCTGAATGATGCCTGAAGCTACAGACATCATTCAGATATCCAGCTTTTTCAGTCGGCGATTCCCTACACCATAAGAATGATCATAGCGGCTATTCCGCTGCTTGCTTGTTCGTACGGGAGGCAAGAGGGGGCATCCCTCCGCCTTCCGGTGCTTCTACCGACTCACCGCTACGATTAGGGGAGCAAAGGATCGTCATCGATCCGTGATCCGATCCGCGGAGGTTGATCCGATCCGCGGAGGTTGATCCGTACGGGACACCTCTGTGGCCTCGGCCATAGGAAAGGCCGTGGCTTTGGCCTAGCTCCGGAGCGGCGGCCATCTTGGTACACCCGGCGGCCGTTTAGCACGTCGAATGACAGAGCGATCACTTGTAACAAACCGGCGTCATGTCATGATGCCGGTTCCTCTCTCTCTCCCCTCTGTGTACTGATCTGTACAGTGGAGGGGAGAGATCGGATGGCAGCAGTGCCAATACTCTGCAATGCCCTGCCAATACTCTGCAATGCCCTGCTGCAATGCCCTGACAATACCCTGCTGCAATGCCCTGCCAATACCCTGCCAATACCCTGCCAATAGGGAGATTGTGGATATTACTGTGGGGGAGATTTTTTTTTTTGTTGATCCGAAAATGATCCGAACCGTGACTCCTGATCCGAGGAACGATCCGAACCGTGAGTTTTTTGATCCGTTGCACCCCTAGCTACGATCAAAGCCAGGATCGTTTTTTTTTTTTTTGATTTCAGGTTTCCCAGCCTTGAGGTGAAAAGTGGGGTCTTGTTGACCCCATATGTCGCTGTAGGACCTGTCATGCCATATTCCTATTACAAAGGATGTTTACATTCCTTGTAATATGAATAAAAGTGATCAAAAAATGTATTTTTTGGAAAAAAGTGTCAAACTAAATAAAGTAAAATGAACAAAAAAAAATAAAAAATAAAATTTAAGGCGCCCCTGTCCACGTGTGCTAGCATGCAGAAGCAAACGCATTCGTAGGTCCCGCCCACATATGAAAACTGTGTTCAAACCACACATGTGAGGTATTGCTGCGAACGTTAGAGCGAGAGCAATCATTTTGGCCCTAGACCTCCTCTGTAACTCAAAACATGTAACCAGCAAAAAATTTTATAGCATCGCCTATGGGGATTTTTTTTTCAAAAAAAAAAAAAAAACGCGTTCGAAAAATTGCTGCGCAAATACCGAGCGAGATAAAAAGTTGCAACGACCGCCATTGTATTCTCTAGGGTCTTTGCTAAAAAAAACATATATATAATGTTTTGGGGTTCTGTGTAATTTTCTAGCAAATAAATGATGATTTTTACATGTAGGAGAGAAATGTCAGAATTGGCCTGGGTGCTCCAGAACGCCCGAAGGTGCTCCCTGCATGTTGGGCCTCTGTATGTGGCCACGCTGTGTTAATGTCTCACACGTGGTATCGCCATACTCGAAAGTAATAGCAGAATGTGTTTTGGGGTGTAATTTGTGGTATGCATATGCTGTGTGTGAGAAATAACCTGCTAATATGACAATTTTGTGAAGAAAAAAAAAAAAATCTTGCTTTTGCAAAGAATTGTGGGAAAAAATGACAACTTCGAAAAAAACTCACCGTGCATCTTTCTAAATACCTTGGAATGGCTTCTTTCCAAAAAGAGGTTATTTGGGGGGTATTTGTACTTTTCTGGCATGTTTGGGTCTCAAGAAATTTGATGGGCCGTCAGTACTTCAGGTGTGATCAATTTTCAGAGATTGGCACTATAGCTTGTGGACTTTATAACTTTTACAAAGACCAAATAATATACACCAATTTGTACTTATTTTTACCAAAGATATATAGCAGTAAAAAAAATTTGGCCAAAATGTATGAAGAAAAATTACTAATTTGCTAAATTTTTATAACAGAAACAAAAAAAAATTCATTTTTTTTTACAGAATTTTCAGTCTTTTTTTTTTCTTTTATTGCGCAAAAAATAAAAAAACCCAACAGTGATTAAATACCACCAAAAGAAAGCTCTATTTGTGTGAAAAAAGGACACAAATTTCATATGGGTACAGTGTTGTACAGTATGACTGAGTAATTGTCATTCAAAATGTGAGAGCACCGAAAGCTGAAAATTGGTCTGGTTAGGAAGGGGGTTTAAGTGCCCAGTGGTCAAGTGGTTAAAATATGGCACAAATACAGCAAAAATCATTAGATGTAGTAAACCCAACCCATGATCCATGATCAGTTGTTATGGAAAGTTGTGGAAGTGTAAGCTTTCTTTTGATTGGCTATGTGTTAGCAGTCATCATTTTACAGAAATGAGTCTGGCCTCATTTCCTTGCTGACTAAGGTAATAATTTGCTATTAATGTAAAGCTTTTAGTGTTTCTCTGCAATGTCCATTAATGGACTTTCAGACAGAATGCTTAACATATAGTGCAACAAATCGCTTTCCAAAGTGATTAAAGCCCCTTCGCTCGTTCTCTTCACTTCAGTGGGTTTTTTTTTATTTCTATTTTTTTAATTTAAAAAAAAAAATGTTTATGAATAATTTTCACGATGGAGCTGCTTGCTTTTTACCACTTTCCCGCCAATATAACGCACTTCTTCAGCACATCAGGTGACACCAGGTGTACACCTATATACATCGGCCATCTCCACGTTTCTGTGCTGGGAGCGCACTCCCAACAAAGTGACCAAGTTGTCACCGACAGCTCCTGGTCATCATTTATAAGGCTACAGTCACACTGGCGATTTAAGGCCGGTGCAAATTGTTGTGGCAGTTCCTGCTGCGGCTCTCAGCGACTAGGTGCTCACTAAAATGACAGGTCGTGGCCACAACTATTTACGGCTTTCTGCACAGCCAACGATTAACTGTGGAGATCGCTGCTGAATGTACCCAAAGTACGTCCAGGAGTGATCACCGCAGAGAAAGATGAATTGCTGTGGCCGATGGAGACTTGTCATTATAGTGAACGGGCCCGACGGCCGAACCTAGTCAAGTGTTGCAACAGGAATCCGATTCCTGCCGCTACTGTTCACACCGGTTCTAATCTCCGGTGTAGCCTAATCGGGAGCCAGTGGAAGGAGCCCTTGATCATGTGACTTGATCACATGATCGGGAAGCCTGCCTTCACTTCTCATCTTTCAGATTCTCTTATAGAGACATCCAGAGCCTGCGCCAAGGGGTTGCAATGCACACAGCACCCTTAGGCCTCATCACAGCACCCTTAAGCCTCATGCGTTTCTACTAGGGGTGCAACGGATCAAAAATCTCACGGATCGGATCGATCCTCGGATCAGAGTCACGGATCGGATCGATCCTCGGATCAGAGTCACGGATCGGATCGATCCTCGGATCAGCATAAAAAAAACCAAAAAACACACAAATCTTGTTACACCCACCGGAGTTTTAGATTTAAAAGCTATTTTCAACACAAAACTGAGCTTATATGCATAAATACAGTATTTGTGCATATAAGCTCAGTTTTGTGTTGAAAATAGCTTTTAAATCTAAAACTCCGGTGGGTGTAACAAGATGTCCGCTTGCCCCCTTCTCACTCTATCATTATTGTACTGTGCAGGAGTGTGGGGTGTAGCAAGATGGCGGCGACGAAATGTCACTTCCTGTCGAGACAGCGGGCACTTCCGGGTGTACCAAGATGGCCGCCGCTCCGGAGCTAGGCCGAAGCCGGGGCCTTTCCTATGGCTGAGGCCCGAAAAGTGCTCCGCGGATCGCAGGTGTGCCGATTCGCGGAGGGTGATCCGTACGGATCACGGATCGGCAACGATCCGTTGCACCCCTAGTTTCTACAGCTGCTGTTTTGGGCATCAGGCATTTTTTCTACAGCCAGTAAACTCCCCAGCATGTTATCCTATGCAACCATGCACACACAGGCTTTTATCAGCGTTTTTTGACAGGGGCGCTTTTCAGGCTGGGTAAAAAAAAACTACCAAAAGCTCTAATACTAAAAAAACACTGAAGATGTGGCTAATCTGATGTTTACGAGCGTTTTGGAGCCTCAAGCTTTCGCGGGAGTAAAGCTTTGCTAAAAAAACGCAAACACTGCAAAACTTGTGTTTTTTAGCACACCATTCTACAGCTTACACAGGCCTTTTTTGTAACATCCAGTGTTCATGAGCCCTTAAAACGTCAGTAGCAATAGCTGTGGAATGGCGTGTTAAAAATGAGTTTTGCTGCATTTTTGCAATAGCGTTTTTCTGCATTTTGTAGCAAAACTATGCTCCCACAAAAGCTTGAGGCTCATAAACGTCAGCCACATTATACCGTGATTTTCAGTGTTCGGGCATTTTTTTACAGCTAAAAAACTCCTCTTGAAACGCAGTAGTTCTGGGGGGTATTTTTTCCAGCCTGAAAACTCCCTGCTGGGGGGTTTACTGGTTGTAGAAAAAACACCTGACCATATTCCTGTCTCCTCTATGCTTTGGATTGCTGCTTAAAGTGTCACTAAGGCTGGGTTCACACTGGTCCGACAAACGCTCCGACATTGGGAGCTCATGTCGCATGACGTGTGAAATGTAATGTTTCCCTATGGGAGCCGTCCTAACTGGTCCGACACAAGTCGTTCCGACTTTAGAAATGCTCCCTGTACTACTTTGGTCCGACTTTGATCCTACTTCAGCCTATTGACTATCATTGAAGTCGGATCAAAGTCGGATTGCCGTCTCGCATGATCCGACTTCGGCACGCGACTTGTGCTCAGATGATCTTGAGGGGGAACTCCGCGCCAAATTTTAAATAAAAATCCGGCATGGGTTCCCCCTTCAAGAGCATACCAGGCCCTTGGGTCTGGCATGGACCTTGAGGGGAACCCCCTACGCCGAAAAAACGGCGTGGGGGGTCCCCCCCAATCCATACCAGACCCTTATCCGAGCACGCAGCCCGGCCGGACAGGAATGGGGGTGGGGACGAGCGAGCGCCCCCCCCCCCTCCTGAACCGTACCAGGCCGCATGCCCTCAACATGGGGGGTTGTTGCCTTGGGGGAGGGGGGCGCGCTGCGGCCCCCCCACCCCAAAGCACCTTGTCCCCATGTTGATGAGGACAAGGGCCTCTTCCCGACAACCCTGGCCGTTGGTTGTCGGGGTCTGCGGGCGGGGGGCTTATCGGAATCCGGGAGCCCCCTTTAATAAGGGGGCCCCCAGATCCCGGCCCCCCACCCTATGTGAATTGAGTATGGGGTACATGGTACCCCTACTCATTCACCTAGGGAAAAAGTGTCAATTTAAAAAAAAAACACTACACAGATTTTTAAAGTATTTTATTAGACAGCTCCGGGGGTCTTCTTCCGACTTCGGGGGTCTCTCCGGTTCTTCTCCGCGCTCTCCGGGTCTTCTGCCGGGCTCCTCCTCTCTCTTCTGCTCTTTTGCCGCTCTTTTGCTAAAGAGGAGGAGCCCGGTCTGCTGCCTTCTTCTCTTCGGGGGTCTCTCCGGTTCTTCTCCGCGCTCTCCGGATCTTCTGCCGGGCTCCTCCTCTCTCTTCTGCTCTTTTGCCGCTCTTTTGCTAAAGAGGAGGAGCCCGGTCTTCAATCTTCTGCCTTCTGCCCTCTTCTCTTCTCCTGATGTTGACACGACGCTCTCTCCGGCTAGAATGCTCTCTGTGCGCTCTGCTCTGACTTATATAGGCGGTGACCCCGCCCCCTTATGCCGTCACAGTCCCTGGGCATGCTGGGACTGTGACGTTTTAGGGGGCGTGGTCATCACCCGATGACCACGCCCCCTGTATGCCGTCACAGTCCCAGCATGCCCAGGGACTGTGACGGCATAAGAGGGCGGGGTCACCGCCTATATAAGTCAGAGCAGAGCGCACAGAGAGCATTCTAGCCGGAGAGAGCGTCGTGTCAACATCAGGAGAAGAGAAGAGGGCAGAAGGCAGAAGATTGAAGACCGGGCTCCTCCTCTTTAGCAAAAGAGCGGCAAAAGAGCAGAAGAGAGAGGAGGAGCCCGGCAGAAGATCCGGAGAGCGCGGAGAAGAACCGGAGAGACCCCCGAAGAGAAGAAGGCAGCAGACCGGGCTCCTCCTCTTTAGCAAAAGAGCGGCAAAAGAGCAGAAGAGAGAGGAGGAGCCCGGCAGAAGACCCGGAGAGCGCGGAGAAGAACCGGAGAGACCCCCGAAGTCGGAAGAAGACCCCCGGAGCTGTCTAATAAAATACTTTAAAAATCTGTGTAGTGTTTTTTTTTTAAATTGACACTTTTTCCCTAGGTGAATGAGTAGGGGTACCATGTACCCCATACTCAATTCACATAGGGTGGGGGGCCGGGATCTGGGGGCCCCCTTATTAAAGGGGGCTCCCGGATTCCGATAAGCCCCCCGCCCGCAGACCCCGACAACCAACGGCCAGGGTTGTCGGGAAGAGGCCCTTGTCCTCATCAACATGGGGACAAGGTGCTTTGGGGTGGGGGGGGCCGCAGCGCGCCCCCCTCCCCCAAGGCAACAACCCCCCATGTTGAGGGCATGCGGCCTGGTACGGTTCAGGAGGGGGGGGGGCGCTCGCTCGTCCCCACCCCCATTCCTGTCCGGCCGGGCTGCGTGCTCGGATAAGGGTCTGGTATGGATTGGGGGGGACCCCCCACGCCGTTTTTTCGGCGTAGGGGGTTCCCCTCAAGGTCCATACCAGACCCAAGGGCCTGGTATGCTCTTGAAGGGGGAACCCATGCCGGATTTTTATTTAAAATTTGGCGCGGAGTTCCCCCTAAAGATTCATACCAAACACAGTGTCGGGGATCCAAGTCGGATCCCCGTTCATTGAAAGTCGGACACATGCCGGCTTCATGTCGCAGGGCAAAGTCGGATCCAAAGTAGGACGGCTGTCGTGTCGCACCAGTGTGAACCCAGCCTAAAACCCACATCATAAAAAAAACTGTCAATAAATGTTCCTAGCAAATGTTCCTAGTGATTAGAAACAGCGATCGTTCTCTGCTCCTGTCAGTCCACTCCCCCCACAGTTAGAAAGCACCTCCCTAGGGAACATTTAACCCCTTGATCGCCCCCCTAGTGTTTAACCCTTCCCTGCCAGTGACATTTATACAGTAATCGGTGCATTTTTATAGCACTGATCGCTATATAAATGTCACCGGTCCCAAAAAAGTGTCTGATCTGTCTGCCGCAATTTCGCAGTCCCGCGAAAAATCGCAGATCACAGCCATTACTAGTAGAAATAAATATATATTATAATATAAATATAAACGAAATAATAAAAATGGCATAAATCTATCCCCTATTTTGTAGACGCGATAACGTTTGCGCAAACCAATTAACATACGCCAGTTGGGATCTTTTTTTACCATAATATGTAGAAGAATACATATCGGCCTAAACTGAGGAAGAAATTTCGTATTTTTACATTTTTTTTGGGGGGTATTTATTATAGCAAACAGTAAAAAAAAAAAAAAAAAAAAAAGTTTTTCAAAATTGTCGCTGTTTTTTTTGTTTATAGCGCAAAAAATAAAATCCGCAGAGGTGATCAAATACCACTAAACGAAAGCTCTATTTGTGGGGAAAAAAGGACATAAATTTCATTTGGGTACAGTGTTGCACGACCGCGCAATTGTCAGTTAAAGCGACTCAGGTCTGTATTGCAAAAAATGGCCTGGTCCTTAGGGGGGTAAATCCTTCCGGGGCTGCAGGTGGTTAAACAATAACTGTGCCATCATCCACATACAGAAATAGAAGGGACAATGTAAATGAATCAGTGTGTGTTTACTGTCACTTTAAATTCACTCACTTTAGTAACTAGTGTTTCGAAATTCTCACAAAAAAAAAAGATCCATTCAGCCGCAACTTACAGAGCTCCTTCATTAAAACAATTCTGCCACTATATTAATCCGAAGGAGGTGCTCTCTGGTTTAAAGTGCGGGCACCTAGAGGTGTTTTTTTTCTCTATAGCAATTGTTGGGTTATTAATTACTGTATTATGTATTTGACTGGAGCTAAATGCAAATTAGTGAAATGAGTCTTCCTCCAGGCCAGGGTTCTCAAACTGTTTGCCCTCCAGCTGTTGCAAAACTACAAGTCCCATCATGTCTCTACTTGTGGGAGTCATGCTTGTAACTGTCAGCCTTGCAATGCCTCATGGGACTTGTAGTTTTGCAACAGCTGGAGGGCCCTCAGTTTGAGACCCCTGCTCCAAGCCAACCTATGGGTCTACCTCCATAGACGTCCATAGCCTTCTAGTAGACAGTAATCATTTGCCTTTAATGAGTAGCAAGAGGCAATGGGGTAGTGCTATTATTGTGAGGACTGACATTCGTAAGTGATTTGTAGTGTCCTGATGTGAGGTTATTGAGTCTCTATAGAAGCCTGGCACTATATGGTGGCATTGCACACCTCTGAAAGCATTTTGATTTGATTGTAATAGGTACATTCTGTTGTACCTTTTTGTTGTGATGAAGTGTTTCATCTTCTACATCCTGTGGGATTATCATCTGAAGGAGGCCTGCACTGGGAAAAATAATGGAAGCTGCCATTGCCAGACATCATTATTATTTTTTTTTATTTTGGCTAGTTGCCCGGCTATCCTGCTAATCCAATGGCATCAATTATTTCTATACCTTTTGACCTGGGTTAAGTATGTAGAAGTCCTGATGGCACTTTTATTTCCTATTCTGCATATTTCCTGTAGGTCGATGACTTTGAGGTTGCATTCACATCTGAGCGTCGCGTTTTTAGGTGTTTTTTTTTCCTCCACGCACATATTTGAGTGTTTTTGCACATTTCTAAAGCATTTTTAAGCTTTGGTGTTGATTTTTTTTATTTATTTATTTTTTTTATATCAGCCAATAGAAAAAAAAAATATCTGTTAAATCATTTTTGTTATGTTTTTCATTCATCTGGCGTTTATTTTTTTGGTAGGGGTTAGCCCTACCCCAAAAAAAAAATAAAAAAATAAAAAAGTGTGTGTGTGTGTGTGTGTGTGTGTGTGTGTGTGTGTGTGTGTGTGTGTGTGTGTGTGTGTGTGTGTGTGTGTGTGTGTGTGTGTGTGTGTGTGTGTGTGTGTATATATGTATATGTGTATATATATATATATATATATATATATATATATATATATATATATATATATATATATATATAATGTGTGTATTAGGGATGCGCCGAAACACATCGGCTGAAAATGGCCTTTTCGGCAATCTGCCAAAAGAGAAAAATGGCTGATAATGGAGATGAAAATGTGGCGGAGGGTGGGGCGGCTCCGCCCCCCGCCCTGGTGCCGCCCGTCACAGGGGTGTCCTATGGCGCCGAAGAGATAGGAGAGCCGCCGCCTGGTTGATTAGAACGCCAGGAACATAACAGCTTTCATTTCAATAGCTGTGTCTTCCCCACCGCGCGCCCTGTCACATACAGCCCCTCCCCTTGTCCGGGGAACTTTGATAGACAGATTACCCGTCCCAGGATTGGACGGGTATTCTGTCTATCAAAGTGCCCGGACAAAGAGGAGACGCATGCGGCAGGGAACACACAGATATTGAAATGAAAGCTGTTATGTTCCCGGCGCTCTAATCAACCAGGCGGCGGCTCTCCTCTCTCTTCCCTCTCTTCCCCTGCCCTGGGGACACTGGTTGGCTGGCTGCCCTGGGGACGCAGGCAGGCTGGCTGCCCTGGGGACGCAGGCAGGCTGGCTGCCCTGGGGACGCAGGCAGGCTGGCTGCGCTGGGGACGCAGGCAGGCTGGCTGCGCCGGGGAGGCAGGCAGGCTGGCTGCGCCGGGGACACAGGCTGCATCTAACGGGGACTGGTGAGGCTGCATTGATCTCCTGTACCATGCGCCCAGTCTCTGACCATCTCCTGTACCATGTCCCCAGTCTCTGACCATCGCCTGTATAAAAATATTTTTAAAAAAATATGTTTCGGTATTGGTCATTTTCGGTATCGGTTTCGGTTTTTGCATCGCATACTAGCCCATTATATGACACTTGCCTGCAAACGAAGCCTGCGCTGTCCCCTGTGCAGGCTGTGCCCATCTTCGCCGCTGTTCCTTCTGGGGCCGCGGACTGCAGCTCTGTGACTGGCCAGAGCCGCGTGACGTCACTCTGGACTGTCAGTCTTGGCACGATGGTCCTTTCCCTCACAGCGCATGCGTCGATCACGACATCGGCGCACTACACGTGAAATATCTCCTAAACAGCGCACGCCTTATTCTAGGCTTAACTATAGGTAGAAGTCACACAAAAGGGTTTACAACCACTTTAATGCATTCTTACTGCCTTTTCAATGCATTTCAAGGAGGAGGTGCATTTTTTGGTTCATTTTTTTTTGACAAAAAAATGCAGCAAGCAAGATTTTTAACACCACAATGGAAGAGCAACAGACCAGTGTGAAGACATGCATAGAATTTAAAGGGATGCATTCCTCTTGAGCTTTTCTTGCACTAAAGGAGCCAATAACGGCGAACAATATATTAATATTCATTTAAATTCATAGTATTAAAAAGTCTAATAGAATACAATTTATGTATAAAAATTAGTGGTGCACCGAAATTTTGGCCGCCGAAAATTTTTGGGCGAAAAAAAAATGCCAATAATGGAAGCCAAAAAGGGGGCGGGGTCTGCCCCAGATGCCGACCATTACGGGCGTGTCATCCTGACGCGACCCAGTCCTCCTCCTCCCTCTCACAGAGCAGTGATCTCCGTGTGTCAGGGAGCTGGATTTGAATTGCCCAGGCCTCAGTAACAATGTCCCGCCACCTGTGATGGACGGCACACTCATCCAATGGCAGGACATTGAATCAGTGTGACGTGATCACAGGAGGCAGGAGATTGTTACTGCGGCCTGGGCAATTCAAATCCAGCTCCCTGACACATGGAGATCCCCGCTCTGATCTGGGCACTGGCAGGCTGCATTGATCTTTTGTATCATGTCTGCAGTCTCTGACCATCTCCTGTAATCATGTCTGCTAGAGGTACACCAAATGGAAATTTTGCTGATTAAGTAAGAGATTGCAGGCATGATACAAGAGATGGTTAAAGACTGCAGTCTGCATTTTTCTTCACCTTTCTTGCACTAAAGGTGCCAATAATGATCAAAAATAAATTCATATTAATTTTAAATTGATGATATTAATTAAAAATATAATATATTTATATATAAATATTTTTTTAAAAACTGTCATTTTTGGTTTTCGACAATGTGCATCCTGCATTTTCGATGTCGGCACCAACATTTCTGTTCAGTGCACCCCTAGGGTTAATTTATTTATTTTAGGGAAATGATTTATTATGATTTAGTTTTGTGTATTGGATTTTAGCAGAAAAACACGCAAAATGCACAAAAATGCTCATATAAAGCTTTTCGATGCATTTCTATATGTGAAGAAAAAGCTTAAGAAATGCACCAATCTGCCCAAATAGAGGTATAAAAATGGCTCAAATTTTTTTGAGCTTCATGTATTTGGCTTCAGGCAACTAGGTGTGGAGATGTGTACACCAACTCCATAGAAATGCATTGAATTTCTCTCTTCCAACCTTTTGGAGCTTTGCGCTACAAAACGCTCAGGTGTGAATGGGGCCTGAGGCTGGCCATGGATCAAGTGTTGTTTTATTTTATTTTTATTTTTTTTTCGATCATCTAGCAAACTTAATGGGGGGGGGGAAAGATTCCTCCATGCACACAAACATTGTTTTCTGACAGCGGGTACTCCTTGCTGTCAGAATACAGCCATCAGTGACTGCCCGCTGGTCAAGAAAAATGTTTTCAACAAGCTTGTTTAACAGTCGGCAATCGTTAGATTTATGAGCAGCCACGCATGGATTGATCCGTCTTTGGCTGACTTAAGTACTGAAGCCAGAGACTGGCAAGCAACTGGCATTTTAGGGAGGTAGTTGGCAGTGGCAGCTTATTTATCTCAGAAAAGATTTTATTGAATCTGTACTTGCCCGTATTAGGCACTTTATAGGAGGGACTGTAAGTTAAAGTGATACTAAAGTCTTGTGTTTTTTTTTTTTTTTTGCTTAAAGGAGAAGTCCAACCTGAGCTCGTTTGGCTGGGCTTCTCCTATGGGTCACAGAAGTGCAATTCGTTTTGCACTCCTGTGACCTGTTTTCAGCAGAGAGCTGTCTGAAGTCCGCTCTCTGCTGACGTCACACAGATCAGTCCAGTCATCGTGTCATCCCGACTCCGGAAGTCTGGATCCGCCAGGTGCCTGGACTGATAGCTCTTTCAGCCTCTCACTGAGCCACTGAGACGGCCACTCCCTGCCCCTCCACAGCTCAGCGCTCCAATGAGCTTGGAGGAGCAGAGCAGGAGATCTGCTGATTGACAGGCAGCAGCTCTCTGCTCGGAAGCCAAGATAACTGAGCCATCAGCGGTGTTTGATCGCTCGGCTCTCAGTGAAGATGCAACGAGTGACAGATGCTGCATCCAACTAGGTAAGTATAATGGAGGGGGGAGGGGACAGGTTCCCAAACTTCTCCTTTTAAAATAACAAACATGTTGTTCTACTTACCCGCCCTGGGCAGTTGGTTTTGCATAATGCACCCCCGATCCTCCTCCTTCTTGGGTCCATCTTTGGCTAACCTGCCCCCCCGACAAGTGCCCCCACAGCAAGCAGCTTACTATGGGGTCACCCGAGCCATACCTCTGTGTGACCATTCAGATGTGGAGCCCCGGGTAGGCCCCACCCTCTCTCTTCATTGGCTCAATGACTGATTGCCAATGGCGCTCCGCTGCTGTCTCAGTCAAGAAGGAGGAAGGTCTCGGGCAGCCGAGTCTCTCCTGCAACATTGCTGGATAGATAGAGATGGGCTCAGGTAAGTATTAGGGGGGCTGCTGCACACAAGGCTTTATGTATTCTATGGATTTAGATACAAAGATAAAAAAAACCTTCTGCTTCTACTTCCCATGTTCCTGCTTTGGCCTTGGTCTGCTGATAGACTGCCCAAAAAACCACCCAGTCCCTCCAGGTGATGGGAAACACGGGTATCTTGGATGATCCTATGATGTATTTGTGGGTGTTAGTAAAAGGTAAGTAGTACTGCTTGTTTGCAGTCCTTTCCTTTGTTTTGTCAATTATGGGCAAAGCACTTGGTTCTTTTTAAAGAAAATTACCCAACCAGATTTTTTTTTTTTTTGCAAAAAATCTGTGCAAATTGATATAATCTATTAATAGAGCTAAGAGGACGTGATAAATAGCAGACATTAAATAGAAGTTTATTTTTGTTACTTAATCTCTTTTTGATAAAACGGTCTCATATTGCGATAAATGCAAACTATAAAACCATACATCTGCAGATGTTTTTAAATGGATTAACAGAAGGCTTTCAGCTGGAGAACTGAAAAAAGCTTTATTAATCAATCGTTCTGAAAAAATAACTAAAACTGTGCCTTGTTAGAGTGTATTTCAGTAATACTTGTCAGGTGTGACTACTGAATATTCGCTCTCAGAGGAAATGCCAATAATGCCCTGTAAGTGTTTTTATATTTCTTATTGAAGTGCTAATAACATTTACAAAAGGAGAACAGGATGGCACTCGAGCATGCACACTGAGAAAAGTGCTGGGGTTGGTATGTACTTACTGGTTTGAAAACTTGCCAAGGTCCCTTTATGGGAGAAACATCTATTCAACTTTTTTTTTGTTTGTATATACTTGAGCTACATATTTCAACTTTAACAAAAGGTTATTCATATTTAGTCTTTTGCAATATAGTTCACTAGGTTGAGAATTCCGGGTAAACATTTTGGCAGGCAGTTCTGACTCTTTTGATAGGTAACTATTATGCCCCGTACACACGGTCGGACATTGCTCGGACATTCCGACAACAAAATCCTAGGATTTTTTCCGACGGATGTTGGCTCAAACTTGTCTTGCATACACACGGTCACACAAAGTTGTCGGAAAATCCGATCATTCTGAACGCGGTGACGTAAAACACGTACGTCGGGACTATAAACAGGGCGGTAGCCAATAGCTTTCATCTCTTTATTTATTCTGAGCATGCGTGGCACTTTGTCCGTCGGATTTGTGTACACACGATCGGAATTTCCGACCACGGATTTTGTTGTCGGAAAATTTTATAGCCTGCTCTCAAACTTTGTGTGTCGGAAAATCCGATGGAAAATGTGTGATGCAGCCTACACATGGTCGGAATTTCCAACAACAAGGTCTCCTATCACACATTTTCCGTCGGAAAATCCGACCGTGTGTATGGGGCATTAGGCAGAAAAAGGAAAATCACAAGTTCAACCTTAAAATCAAGGTTAAAAGAAATGAATAATAAAATAAATGAATCCACCGTTTTTATCCTGGGTAAAAAAAAAAATAAGGTAGACACCTCAAGGTATTTTTAGTAAGAGGCATGGTGAGTTTTATGAAGTTATAATTTTTACTCGATTTTTTGGAAAATTAAGAAATTAATTATAATTTGTGTTTTTGTTTGTTCTTTCTTTTCTGTTTTTTTTTTTTTTTTTTTTTCCATTTTTTTTTTTTAAATGTACATTTTTTTAAATGTACACTAGAGCAGTGTACAGTCACCATATGACTGCTGTGGCAATGATCAGGGACACTGACTGGTAACAGTATGTATTGTTGTATTGTGTTGTATTTTTTCTTTTTTTTATCATTCTTTTTACATTTTAATTTAAGAATACTGTGGCCAGAGCAGTACATTGTCCCCATAATGACATTTTACTACTCTGTGGAGGTGATCAGGAATTCTTTTTTTTTTTTTTGCTTTCTGATTGCGTATTACAGTAATGATCACTGTAATAAGAGATCTCTAACCTTGTTCAAAGGTTTCATTCATGGAAAGCAGTATTGACCCTTTTTATTGGAAATTTGAAAAAAAAAGAAAAAAATGTTTTCATTTAATTCCTTCATTTACCAAAAAATCATCACAATAAATTACAACTTAAAAAAAAAACTCCCCATGCCTCTTACTAAATACCTTTAGGTGTCTACTTTCGAAAGATGGAAAGAATAGAAAATCAGTGCTGATGTACTATCATTTCTTGAGGCCCTAAAATGCCAGGACGGTACAAATATCCCCCAAATAATCCATCTTTGGAGAGTAGACACCTAAAGGTATTTAGTAAGAGGCCTGGTGAGTTTTGTTGAAGTTGTAATTTTATTGTGGTGATTTTTAGCCTAATTTTTTTTGCATGTGAAAAATAAAGTTTCACTGAGTAAATAGATACCTAACATGTCACGCTTTAAAATTGCACACGCTCGTGGAATGGCGCCAAACTTCAGTACTTAAAAATCCCCATATGCGACGCTTTAGAAATGTTTACATATTTTGAGTTAGAGGAGGTCTAGGGCTAGAATTATTGCTCTCACTCTGACGCTTGCGCTGATACCTCACATGTGTGGTTTGAACACAGTTTTCATATGTGGGTGGGACTTGCGTATGCGTTTGCTTTCTTTGTCCGAGCACACAGGGACACTTTAAAAAATAAAATTGAAAATTTGATCACTTTTATTCCTATTACAAGGAATGTAAACATCCCCCCTTGTAATAGGAATATGGCATGATTGGTCCTCTTTACAGTGAGATATGGGATCAGTAAGACCCCCACATCTCACCTCTAGGCTGGGATGCCTGAAATAAAAAAATAAAAAAAACGGTCTCAGTTTCCCAGACGAGGCGGCGCCGTTTGTTTGAATGCAGAGGCTTCTGACGATCATAGAGACTCTATAATAAACATCCGGGGCCGGCGGATCCTGTCTGACTCACCGATTGCATCAATGAGTCCGTAGAAGCACCAGAGGGCGGCAGGAGGGGGGGAATCCCCTCTCGCTGCCCGTAAGAACGATCGAGCGGCTGACCAGCCACTATGATCATTCTTGTGTAGGGAATTTCCGGCTGAAAAAGCCGATATCTGAATGATGCCTGTAGCTTCAGGCATCATTCAGATATCCCCCCACAAAGCCCAGGACTCGTATGACGGCCAGCTGTCGGAAAAGGTTAAAGTAATGATCACTGTAAAAAGGCAATCGTTAACAGCTATCACATGGTACTAATCCGCTGTGATTATCCCCTGTACCATGTCATCATTGTGGCCAATCACAATAGTACACGCAATGACTATGAATAAAAGCCATTGTTGACAACTGACCTGATTGCTGTGATTGGTCACAATGATCACATGGTACCACGGCTGTGCACATCGACCTGGTACACTGTCTGGTGGACACAGCGGGTCACAAATCACATCACTGCATGCCCTCTAAGGTGTGTGTGAGAATAGGAGAATGTCATATGACATCCTCCCAGGATAACAATCCTGTCCTCCCCACTCCACTGTTTGTTTGTATTTATTTAATTTACTATGCTTAAATCGCACACGGTCATAGGATGGAGAAGAGGGAACTGCTGTCAGTAAGATGTCAGTAAGATGTTAAGTATGCTCTAAAGGCCCATTCACACTATTACACTGCAGTACTGTGTGTTCTGTATGTTAGTGCGGTGTATTGACATTCATTCTGAATGGTACCCTAATGTGCGCTGCTGAACAATACTTTATGCACCTTTTTTATGGTACAATGGGAGGCCCATTCAAAGGAATAGGCTGCTTTCATTTAATATGCGGCATAGCAGGCGTTAAAATGCAGCATGAGAATGAATGGGCCCTAAAAGCATGACTTGGCTCCACGCTTGGTGCCGGAGTACCGGGGCACTTTAAAGTCAACACGTTTCCATTTCCATTTTTACGTGGGATGTTTATATATTTACATAAAATGATTATATCTCGTCTTACTCATCGCTTCTCAACGGTGAATAAATGAATTAATTTACTCCTGTATAACTAAGATTTTCTATCTCGCTTATTAATTTAAATGCTTTTCTCTGAATCCTGATTGTATGTTGGCCTCAAATGGAAAAAGCCGCAAAATCATCACGTCTTCTGGGGTGCAGACACACCTCCTCTGATGTGTCTGCACCCCAGCCGGGCCTTAGTTTTGCCCTTTTGTTATCAGAATGAAGTCCTGCATGTGTGCAGTTTTGTATCCACAAAGGTATGAAAGGTAAGGGTGTGACATATACAGCACAGTGTACAGAGAGGAGATGAGTTTGGCAGGACATATACAGCACAGTGTACAGAGATGAGTTGGGTATGAAATATACAGCACAGTGTACAGAGAGGAGATGAGGTATGAAATATACAGCACAGTGTACAGAGAGGAGATGAGGTATGAAATATACAGCACAGTGTACAGAGAGGAGATGAGGTATGAAATATACAGCACAGTGTACAGAGAGGAGATGAGGTATGAAATATACAGCACAGTGTACAGAGAGGAGATGAGGTATGAAATATACAGCACAGTGTACAGAGAGGAGATGAGGTGTGAAATATACAGCACAGTGTACAGAGAGGAGATGAGGTATGAAATATACAGCACAGTGTACAGAGAGGAGATGAGGTATGAAATATACAGCACAGTGTACAGAGAGGAGATGAGGTGTGAAATATACAGCACAGTGTACAGAGAGGAGATGAGGTATGAAATATACAGCACAGTGTACAGAGAGGAGATGAGGTATGAAATATACAGCACAGTGTACAGAGAGGAGATGAGTTGGGTAGGACATATACAGCACAGTGTACAGAGAGGAGATGAGTTTGGTATGAAATATACAGCACATAGGCACATAATTAACCCCTTGATCGCCCTAAATATTAACCCCTTCCCAGCCAGTGTCATAAGTACAGTGACAGTGTATAGTATTATCACTGTATTCATGTCACTGGTGATCTCGGTGGCAGTTGGTCAGTTCTCTCCAACGTCTGTTAGAGCCCTTGCACACTGGGGCGGGGGCGGCGTCGGCGGTAAAACGCCGCTATTATTAGCGGCGTTTTACCGCCGGTATGCGGCCGCTAGCGGGGCGGTTTTACCCCCCGCTAGCGGCCGAGAAGGGGTTAAATACCACCGCAAAGCGCCTCTGCAGAGGCGCATTGCCGGCGGTATAGCCGCGCCGTCCCATTGATTTCAATGGGCAGGAGCGGTAAAGGAGCGGTATACACTCCGCTCCTTCACCGCTCCGAAGATGCTGCTGGCAGGACTTTTTTTACCGTCCTGCCAGCGCATCGCTCCAGTGTGCAAGCCCTCGGGGCTTTCACACTTTATACACAGCAGCGGCACTTTCGGGTCGGTTTGCAGGCGCTATTATTAGCGCAATAGCGCCTGCAAACCGCCCCAGTGTGCAAGGGCTCTTAGTGTTAGATTGGCTGCTGCACTATTGCACTCCCATTACTAGTATAAATAAGATTAAAAAAAAACAAAAATTCCACCTTTTTTCTCCGTGTGCGTGGAAGCAGTTGAGCAGAGCTGCCCGGACGCTTTCACCTGACAAGTGAGCCCTGCTGCTTGCCTGCAGAGGGGCTAAATGTAGGGAAAAAACGACCTGCCCACACCCAGAACTGCATGTCCCTGGCTTCGGGTGATACAAATTGTGCATCCCTGCAAAAGTGAACGGGCTGACAAAAGCCCAGGCGCCAGGACCCAATTTCTAGTCACCATGGTGACCTGGCGCCTGGGAATTGTTGAGCCCTGATACAAAAGATGACTTATTCCCACATAAACGTTCCACACCAGCCCTTTCTAATCTGTGGCTGATGGGCTTCTGCATTTTACTTCCTTGCTCTCTCTGCCCCTTACTGTTCTAGGATATAAAATAGAATACCAGCTTTAAAGAAGTATTTAAACACCAAAGCAAACAAATATTATATTGCAGCCTACCAGTTTCAGTTCATTCTTCTTTAGGCTTTCTCTTCTATTTTTATCTAGTGATCTAGCCAGTAAGTCTTTTTTTTTTTTTTTTTTTCCGCTCACCTCATCTACTCACCTGCAAATGTAGCAGTTAGTGGGTTGAGACAAACTATTGAACACTGGCAGGGGCAATTAAAATTATCTGCCTTTTTTTTTTTATTCATGCAAAACCTTTATCCCAAAAGTAAAAAAAAAAACAATTGTTTTCTCTAACGATTATAAAGTGTGAGCAGGAGTTTGGTTTCAGTTAGTGATCTAAATCTGCTGGTACATTTAACACCCCCTCCACTGACAGTGCCGCTGACTGCTGTGCCTCTTGTGTTTGTTCCTCCAGAGTTGTCTCACTGATACAGGAGGTTTGTTACTGGCCAGATCCCCAAGTGAAAACAGAGAGGGAAAATCTAAAAAAAAGAGAATCAACTCTGATTGGTAACCTGCAATATAATACAGTGTAAGTACCTGAATTTGACACTGGTATCTTCTTGACTCGTGGTAAAAGAAGCATGCTGATAGGCAGAGAAAGCAGAGTGACAGAGAGATGAGCTCATCACTGTGCTGCTTCTCATTTCATTCATTGGCTATTTGCAGGCTGGGCAGGGTCCATGATGACCCTAGAACAGTGATGGTGAACCTTGGCACCCCCAGATGTTTTGGAACTACATTTCCCATGATGCTCATGCACTCTGCAGTGTAGTTGAGCATCATGGGAAATGTAGTTCCAAAACATCTGGGGTGCCAAGGTTCACCATCACTGGAAGTGGGTTGAATGATGCTGGTCTCAGACTGAGGACATCTAGTGGCAGAAAATAAGTACTGCAAAGGACAGCTCCAGTTTGGAAGTAAGGCTCAGTTCACACCTATGCATTTTTTTTTTTTTAATTGCTTTTTGCAGAAACACTCTACAGTCCATTTAACATGGTTTCCTCTGGGACACATTCACATCTATGCTTTTTTTTAGCCGCTACATTTTTGGAAATGGTCAGGGACTTTTTTTTTTTTTTTAAGCAAAGCAGTTTTTTTTGGTTCAGTACACTTCTATGGAGAAGCTGCAGAAAAGCATGTAGTGTGTTTTTGCCTCAATTTGTGTTTTTTTTTAATCCACCCAACAACGAATTGGCCAAAAAAATGCAAAACGCATCAAAAATGTACGAAAAATGTGTCAATAAGCCCTACAGAAACAGATCAAAAGCAAACTGCATAGGTGTGAACCAAGCCTAAATGTTTCAGGAAAAGCATTTTTTTATTATTATTATTATTTATTTTTATTTTACAAATTTAACTAGTTTTTCATATGTATCTTTTTTTTCATTGAATATATTTATAGAAAGAATTGACGACATTTGCCTTTATTCCAAGCTGCATACTTCTAGTAACCTCTTAAGTATGTGTGTGTGTATATATATATATATATATATATATATATATATATATATATATATATATATATATATATATATATATATATATATATATATATATATATATATATATATATATATATATATATATATATATATACATACATACATACATACATACATACATACATACATACACATATATATATATATATATATATATACATACATATATATATATATATATATATATAACACACACTCTTCTTATTTTTTTTTTTTTTTTTGTTACTGAACAAAAGGGCATTTTTCTTCCTTCCAAAAATTGAATGTGCCTTTTAAAAACCCTTTTCCTTTTATATAGCAGACAAATTCAATGATATTCTGCAACTATTGCTCAGATCAAATTACCGTACATCCGTCAAGCTCTTTGATCTGTGCATTAAACGAGTAAGCTAAGCTCTAAATTTGTTTTCATGAAGTTCTCTGGAACATCTTTAAATGGCGATACATTTTCCCTCAAATGAATAGCACATCACATTCCCTGCAATGACTGGTTATCTTCCAGTTTACGTGATAGCAGAAAAGCCTTTGGGACCCGGGGCTGGTGTATAGAAAATTATGAATGATTAAAACCTTTCCCCAGCAATGAACGGGGGAAAATGCGAGCTGTGAAAAGACTCTTAGGGATGCAGCAGTTTTTGATGCAATCATATTTGCAGTATAAATACTGGAATTTACTTTCTTATTCTGCCTACCTGGAATGTCACCATCTTTTTCTTGCTAGTCAAGGCAATCACCTCCGGGATGCGATAAGACTGTTATCTTTGTGTGTCTGCTGTTATTGATGATGGGTATATGTATGCTAGTCTGCGGTGTTAATCTCTTATGCAATGTTCTTTTGCAATAACCTGTGCATTACACTGCAGAGAACACATTCAAATAGCGTTATATATGCTGCCCACAGAGTACATGTTGTCAGTCTGCGCAGTTGTTGGTTACTGACATTGGCAATAAGAACAGTAGTTATTCAAGTCTACGGTTTGTTTGTTTTTGTTTTTTTTATTTCAAATTGATCAATTAAACTTAAAATGATTATTATTGATACTCTGTGATGTAGTCCCTACCTGCTAAAACTACAATGAACATGCCTTGGTCTAAAACCTGTTCTAGAGCAATCGCTGTGCTGAAGTGCAGATACCTTGTGTTAATGTTTTACTAAACCCAAGACCCTGCATTCACTATATCTGGTCTCCCACAGTACATGGAAATGCAATTATTTTAGTAAATATAAACTGCTAAATACCCTTTCTCATCAGCAGTATAGAGCATTCTTGTTTCTTCTATCAATGTCTGGTTAAAGCTTGTAGGAGGAGTTTTCATTCTACTCTGACTGTCCTATGAGGCTACATGACTCCTGGCCCTCTGTCTGGACAGTGCTGATTGGCCCTGTGCTGATCACATGCACTCTCCCAAGAAGGAAAAAAAAAACACTCTAGCAATACTCACCAAACTGAGCATGGGCAGAGTGACTCTAAATGGCTTATTGGGAGATGGATTGGGGACAGTGGAAGAAGGGGAGGATCCCAGGAGACAGACTTTGTACACAATGCGGAGGATTACCCCTTAGTTTCCACAGTGAGTATAACACGTATGCTTTACTGCAGGGCTCGACAAAACCCAGGCGCCTGGTTGCAATGGCGACTGGAAATTGCATCCTGGCGCCTGGGTTACACCACAACAGTGGTCGGATCCTCTCATGTGGCCCACCTGCGGGTGCGCAGACAAGCGTCAGGCTGGCCGGTAATTGAGGCCAAAGCTTTGAGGCCTGCTGGAGTGGGATTCACGCTCCTATCTGCGAACCGGCATCCTCTGGTGGACATTGCTGTGATGAGCGTGACTTGCTCTCATTGCCCGCCCACCTCCAACATCATCTTCCCAGGTTGAAGGCTGGGCTTGATCGGTTGCCCTTTCCTTACTGCCGCTGAGTGGACGGGTAGTGCCATCTATTGGAGCCATCTCATCAGCGCCACCTATCTGTGCCACTTTTTTTTTTTCTTTCTTTCTTTATTCAAGCCATATGTGGCCCAGATCAACTGGGGGGTGGAAAACTGCTGGCTGAACATTGACTGCATTGTAACAAATACAGCCACTGATCAGATATTCAGATAACTGAGGTTGTGTGGAGGCTGGCTATACAATTGACTCCACAACAACATATTCAAAGAGGCGCTGGGAACTTTTAGACTAAAGGCCAGTATATACTATAGGAAAGTCAGCTGAAAGATCATCCGGTCGTCCTCAATGTTTCACAGCAGGTAGAAATGAGGATGGTGCTACTTGTATGAAAATTCTCCTACATCAAAGGCTTTGTACCTTCACGGATTTAGTAGAACCAGTGGTCAACTCTTCACATGGAGTAACAATTTGACAGTAGTTCCTGAGCAACAATGGAGGCTCTAATATAGATGTGTGAAGTCCGTTTTCCCTGAGTCCACCCAAGTTTTATCCTATGCTGAGCAGTTGTGGCCGGTGGTAATTTTCTTTGGAAGGCAGCAAACAGTAACACCCCGACCCCCCACCCCCGTCAGTCGGTCAGCGGGACAGACTGGTGCACATACCCCATCTATGCGGCGCTTCTCCCGGGCTCTCGGCGGTGGCGACTCTCCCGTTCTGCTCTCCCTGGACGACAGCTCTGGCTCCTGTTTCCTTCCTCCTCGGCGGCCAATAAGCAGTCTTCTCTTTTTGACCAATCAGAAAACGTGTCTCACATCCGCTTCTGCTTGGCCGGATTGAGGATCAGTGTTACAGCAACAAATATTAATTCGCTGTTGTAACACCTGGATGGGCTCATGGCGCAATGCTCTGCGCCACGATTCCACATAATTTGAAGCCTCTTAGAGCCCATGGCTCTAATCGGGTGCTTAAAAATGCTTCCGCTGCTGTAATTCAGGCGTCCTAAAAGGGGCCTGACGCCTCAATAGGGGGTGGCAGCAGCTGCCGTGGATAGATTCATGCTATGTATAAATCTATCTGTTAATCATATAGGGAGGTGGCATGGAGAGAGGGGGCGGTGGCCCAGGCGCCCCTAATGGACGGGCCACCGCTGATGTTGAGCCCTGATGAAGGGAGAGTGCTGTTTTCATTACCCTTTTTTTATTTTTATTTTTTTTCCACCACCAGTTAAAATGATCTTGGACTTTATCTGGTTTTAAACTGCTTTGAGTGCTTCTCTCTGTATCTCTGTGGTTTAAATACAATAGCTGGCACTGGAGATTCCTCATTCCACACTGTTTAACATGAATGGGGAATCAAGTAATTTCATAAAACCAGTGATGATTCTTAGTGCTGATGCTTCAATACATTTGTTTGAACATAATGCCCTGTAGCTGGTTACCAGGGATAGGCACCCATTTCATCATCCATGTGAAGTAGACCTTCTGGTTAAACTGTAAATAGTGCACTGCACCATACTCCCCCCGCATACATATAGCATATAAACCTATGACATGTAGTAATATTTGCCTTAGAGCTTATCTCTTTGGCTCAGCGAGCTGCTGGGATATTCCCAACTCTGTTGCCTTCATTCTCTCCAGACTGCTCGCTAAAGCTACTTTTACACAGGTGGCCAGGGGCACATGGTTTTCTGAGTTCAGAGGTGGCTAAACGCCATCTGTGGATGCAGCAGCACTCTGCGCTATGGCCTCATTCAAACTGGCCAGTTAGCTGTGTCCTGATCGCCGCAGAAATGCTGAACTGTCTGCATCAATGGCTGGTCGGAGTCTCTATATGCACAAACCACTCAGATGAGCGGCTACATGAGAACACTGCTGGTTCTGGCCAGAGTGGACATCTGACAGCTGCCTCTGGTCGCACTCATTGTGTGCAGGCAGTGTTTAGAACCCACCAGGAGAATCTACTGATTCTTGCTGGCACTACCCTTGTGGGTTTATGTGAGTGTAGCCTTACAGAAATCTCTGCCCCATGTCCTCCATATCACTTCCTGTGCATTGCCAGATGCTGGAATTCTGTGCACCCCAGTATTGGCACCCACTTCCACTCAACAGTTATAGGGTGAGAAGTGCCCAAAAATAACCATGAAGGTAGGGAGTGAGGGCCTTGGACAGTTGCCCAGCACACCCAAACCCTCAAAAAAAGCACTTATGAGGAAGCAGAAGGTAAGGCCCCATTCACAGCCTGAAGCTACAAAACGCTGGTGGGAAAAAAAAATCAATTGTTCTCTATGGAGATGGTTCACATCTCCACTCCAAAATGCCTGAAGCCAGAAGCCCCAAAACGCCTGAAGCTCAAACAGGTTCTGGAATTTTTTTTTTTTTTTTTTTTAGGCAGATTTGGGCGTTTTTCTGTTTTTTACATTGGTGACCTTTTGACCTGTACAAAATCGCTCAACTGCCTGAAAACGCTACACTCAGGTGTGAATGAGGGCCTAAGGGTAGGCGTTGAAGCATGCAAGCCCCAATACCACAGTGCCACCCCAGTTACAAAAGCTGGCCATACCCTAGTAGTTTTTTTAAATGTACAGTCATACAAAATATTATTAGTGCATGAATGTCGTTTAAAAGTACTTCAAAATTGTGTATGCTTTTAACATTTGACTTTGGGGTGAATGGACGTTACTGAACAAAAATCACACACACTGTTAGTTTTTTTTTTTTCCAAATGAATTTCTATCGGTCTCCTTTCTAGTCACTATAGTAAAAAAAAAAGAATGCCAATTTAACCTCACTAGCAATTAGAAAATCAAACAAATGGTCTTAAAAAGAAAGATTTCAAGCAAAATCCTACTAGTGTATGGCCAGCTATAGAAAGGTCACGTGTTGTGGTTACGATAGAGATCCAGTCGCGTCACATGACTGATATATCCGTCCTTATCTAACCAACTAAAACTGCAGGCTGGCCTCAAACCTCTGCCTATAACTGAAAAAAACGTGTGTACAAAGTACAGCGCTGCTTCATCTGTATTATTCAAATGGAAATCATAAATTCTTGTTTGGATTGTGGAGACAATGTCATTCCCTTACCTATTACAGCAATCAAAAACCGCATATGGGGTGTGTAAATGTGGTTCTGATGGAAAATATGGCTCTGTCTTTTCCCTTTTCCTTCAGTGAAATAATTCACCAGAAAGTTTATTCTTGTAATAAGCAACTGCTTAATATTTTATGGCAGCGAATCTCCAGTGCGCAGCACAAAACTGTGATTTAGGATTATTAATCTCTTTACGTGGACCTTCTGCTGTGGAGATTTAGCAACTCTAAATTTGCATAATGATGTAAGCAGTAGACGAGCTCCAGGTTGCCTCACAGAGGAAATGAGAAAATTTGAATATACCTGCAGACATTTTACTAGATTTGCTTTGTAGGTAAACAATCCAGCAAAATAAGAACTTTATGTTGCGTAAAGAGCCATCTTCCTTCTCTTCTTTCTTCTAAATCATTCTGTAGTTACCGAAGAGATGAGACGCAAGTAACAAAGCCTTCCTGCTCGGGGCTTCCATTTTTCATCCAGACATAACTGTAATCTACTAGTCCACCCACTCTATTTTGTATTATCTGGGTGCCCCTTTTTTTACTTGCTTGAAATGGGAGAGAGGCATTCTCGAACACCCTCATCGTAGGTTCTGAAGTGTCTTTATTAAGCACATTAAAGGTCTCCATGTATGCCTATCTTATTATATATTCAACAACTTGGCATTTTGCAGTATTACGTCATGTCCTAATGCAAATTTAGCTCATCTCCATCCATTTGCCTAATTGTGACACTTCCAATCAGTCAGTCCTCCACGTGAGTCAGAACAGTCTGTAGGGCAGAGTTATCTGGTGCTTCCCTTGCTATCCAGGAATGCCAAACTACCAGGATCCTTGGCATTTACTTCCTGCTCTTCTTGGCCATGTGTGCTGTCAAGCTCTAATGAAAGCAGTGGCAGAATCTGCTGGTTAAGAAGGTCATCGTGTGCTTGATGGGGGTTAGAAAGGGACTGGGTGGGGAGGAAAAGAATCAGATTGATGTGCACATAACTTTATCATTGTAACACGTAACCACACAAAGTCATCGCTTCATTCTGTAGTCATGAAGACTCAGATGACACACAAGTCCACATGTTAACACAGGCCATCATAATGCTTGCAATGGCGAGCACTCATTGGTCAGCACGGTCACATGGCAGCGCTGACCAATAAGTGCTTGCTGTTGCATGTACAGTGGAGCCTTGGATCATGAGCATAATCCGTTCAGGAGAATGCTTGTAATCCAAAGCATTCGCATATCAAAGCGAGTTTCCCCATAGAAGTCAATGGAAACGAAGATAATTTGTTCTGCATTGACTTCTGTCACATGAAATACCGCATGTGGCCAGAGGTTGGGGGGGCGCCGGAGAGCCTTGGAAATACTCGGGGACAGCTTGGCTGAACTCGGAAAGCCTCGGGAACTGAGTATTTCCGAGTATTTACGAACCGTTCTGAGTGTCCCCGGTGCCCCCGCACCTCTGGCCAAATGCGGTAATGAACTACTATTTGCTTGAATTCTGCTCGTTTTGCGAGACAACACTCGCAAACCGAGTCGGAATTGAAAAAAAAAGTTGCTCGTCTTTCAAAATGCTCGTTAACCGCATTACTCGTAAACCAAGGTTCCACTGTATTATGTTGAAAACTCACTGCAGGGGTCTGTATTGCGACATACGAAGCAATTTGAGGTCTGGAGAGGTTGACAGGATATTTGGAGTTCACCTTTTGACTTCATTCCCCTATTTGGCAGAGGCAGGCGGATGATGTAATGATCCTCCGCCTCACCCAATCAGCGGCAGGTTTGTATTCAGTCATAGAATACAAAGCTTCTTGTAAATGGCAAAGCAGCGCCCTATGTGTGTATGTTATTGCAGAAGAGACGTTGCATGCTTGCAAATAGCTTTAAGCCAATCCTTTTAAACAGCTTAGGAATTTATTCAATATATGAGTATTCAACAACGCTAAAAACTTGTGTAAAAAAAATGTTGGAGCACTTACAGAGTGCTGGAGCGGGTGGGAGGTTACAGGTGCTGTGTCACAGGAGGACCGCCGGGAAATCCCTATTGAGGGATCCACGTGCGCCATGTTATCCGCAGCTGGAGCCTCGGTAAGCCTCATGGAGATGTTGGCTGTGTGTCTCTGGGTGGGAGTGGTCCAGGGCTGTCAAACTGGAGCCACCCACACGCTGTCTGGCCAATCGGAACACGATTTGAAGGCACGGCCATGGCCACCTTCATCAGCCTCCATGAGGCTTACCGAGGCTCCAGCTGCGGCTAACACACGGCGCACGTGGATCCCTCAATAGAGACTTCCCGGCGGTCCTTCTGTGCTCTTGTGACATTGCATGTGGAAGATCCCACCGCTCTAGCACTCTGCAAGTGCTCCAACATTTTTCACATAAGTTTTTAGTGTTGTTTTATACTTATATACTGAATAAATTCCTAAGCTGTTTAAAGGATTGGCTTGGCGCTTCTCTCTCCTCCTTTTGCTTTCCTTTTGTTCACGGTGATCGGGTTCCCCAGCCCGCGCCTGAAGCAGCCTCGCTTCCTGTACAGCCTCCATTTAGAGACTTTTTAGAGACTTATTTTTAGGGGTTCATCGCCCAGAACTTTCAATCCACTCACCATTCACATGGTTGCACCTTCATGTATCAGCATGCGGATGCATGCCTTTTCATTTAAATTTTAAACTTTAATCTTTTTCATCAGATGGTTTAGCGCTGAACATTATACCAATATTGTGTATGTGTTTTCTCCTAATTGCAAATAGCTTTACATGCTTGCAATTTTTCGTAAAATGCCTTCAGTTCCACTGAAGATTTTTTTCTTTTTTTGGGAGGATATATAGAGGATATTACAGTAGATTAAAATAATTTCTTCTTATAGACCTGTCAATTTTACCTGGTATCTGCTCTAACTACCAGACAGGCAAGGAAGGTAAGCCAGAATGGAAAGGAGTAATATCGTAAAAAAAGTATAAATTTATTGAATATACATATACATTAAATATGCACAAGTAGGTACGCCTAAAAAAAAAATGCATTTAAACATGGTGGAATATAACAGCAACTGAATACTGGAACACACTAACCTCAAAAATAGAGGTTACAGTAAATGTGTGGTCACAAATGATCGGGATCATCTGTGACCACACATTTACTGTAACCTCTATTTTTGAGGCTAGTGTGTTCCAGTATTCAGTTGCTGTTATATTCGACCATGTTTAAATGCATTTTTTTTAGGTGTACCTATTTGTGCATTTTTAATGTGTGTGTATATATATATTCAATAAATTTTTATACTTTTTTTACGATATTACTCCTTTCCATTCTGGCTTACCTTCCTTGCCCATAAAATCCCTGGGGCACCTCATTTTTAAAGTTTCTCTTTATTTGGGATGTGGCAAGGGCTGCCAGCTATATACTCCTGATTGGTTTCTCTTCGTAGTTTTTAACTACCAGACAGGGGTGACACCTTATAGTTGTTATGAAATCTGTCTATCCTTAAATTGAATTATCCTTGAATTGAATCCTGAGCCCTGCTACCCACTGCAGGCTTTTATCTACTCTTAAAGTGTTACTAAACCCACAACAGTAAAATCAGTCTGTATATGCAGTAAAGAATGCTTGTTCTATTCACTGTGGAACATAAGGGGTAATCCTCTGCATTGTGTAAAGAGGCCGTTTGATTCTATCTCCTCTGATCATCTCCTTCCACTGACTCCAATATATTTCCTGATATTTACAGAGCCAGGGGACAGGCTGCACATGCTCAGTTTGGTGTGTGTTGCTAGAAAGTTTTTTTTTTTTTTCTTTCTTGGGAGAGTGCATGTGATGAGCACAGGGCCAATCAGCATGACGGGGGGTCATGGGTCCTGCATTCTCATAGGATAATTGCAGGAGAATGAAAACGAAACTCAGAAGTCACAAGACTGCTCTAACTGCTGATGAGAAAAGGTATTTAGCAGTTTATATTTACTGAAATAATTGCATTTCCATGTTCTGTGTACTGTGGGAGACCAGATATAGTGAATGTTGGGTCCTGGGTTTAGTAATACTTTAAAGTGGGGTTCCACCCAAAAAAACAAAAATACCTGAAAAATTCTAAAAAACAAAAAAACATTTGGATATTTTTTTTTTACTTACCTCTAAATGCCTGTTGTTAGGGGGTCCCTCGTAGTCTGCCTCTTCCTTTGCCTGGGTTGGTGACATCACTTCCCCCTCGGCACAGGAAGGGCTCGGCTCTGCTCCCTCCCTCCTGTCAATCATCTGTGACCCATTACAGGTCCCAGGTGATTAAGCGGCCAATCATGGCGCGCGGCGCCGCTTGCGCATGCGCAGTGGGTGCCAGGCTGTGAAGCCACAGCCCGGCGCCCACAGTTGAAATGCCGGCGCCGACGAGCGGAGGGGGGGGACGAGCAGGGCTTCGATCCCCCACATAGCTGGACCCAGGGACAGGTAAGTGTCCAATTAAAAGTCAGCAGCTGCAGTATTTGTAGCTGCTGACTTTTAATTTTTTTTTTTTTTAATGGACCCCCTGGGTGGAACTCTTCTTTAAGGGCCCTTTCAAATGACCGTTCTAATCAGGTTTTTTCAGGCAGACTTGATCGGATGACTGATTTATCCCTATGGACTGGCGGGTGTAAACTGACTTACATTTACACCTGCCTACCTCCTGATCCAGTCTGATAAAAGCCAAACAGAAGAGAATCTGTTCTCCTCCATGTAGGCAGATTGGATTGGAGGTAGTTTGGTGTAAACGGACAGCAGAGTCTCTTTTTTTTATACCTCACTGCCCATAGAGCAGAGCGGGCTCTGTCCATGTCCGCGCTGCATAAACTGAGTGGACACAGACCTGCCATCCACCCACTCTGCTCTGATCAGCATGCCTATTGATAAGAAAGTTCTTTTAATCCATGATAAATATTTGTCTCGAATAATTTTACTGCATTTTAAGAATTATTTGTGACCTCTGAATCGATATACTGTGTCTTATGCATAATAAACTACCAATACCCCCGGGACTTTAAAAGTACATCATTATTAATACAGCAACTTCCACATTTAAACATTGTATTCAAGCTTTATTGATACAGCAATTACAATAAAATAAAATGGCTGATTTAATACATTCACAATGTGTCCCAGTTTGTACAAAGTCCATACAGAATAAAATAAAATGTTGATTTCATTTGTTACTTCTTGAAGGTAAGCTGTAGAGTGACTCTCATACGGGTCCACCAGGTGGGAAAGTTTCCTTTTAACATATTTTGTGAATTTTAATTCACTTCATCAGAAGCAGATTGTATTTATAGGGTATAAAAATCAGCCTGAATTAAAAACAAAAAATTCCAAAAGAGGAAAACCAGCCCAAAAGCCATGGGATACTGAAGGCACCAGGAAAGAAAGATGGGGAGGGGGGGGCTTAAAATAGATCAAGAGAGGAACGATTTGCAGTAGTTTTCCTTGGTTGTTGAACAAAGAACTTGTACTCGTAGTACCATTTTTATAGCATCCTGTCCTATGCAGTATAGATTGCATGAAAATACCACCTGACTATTGACCACTCTTGGCCAAGTTGCCTACACAAGTCAAATGGTTGTAAATCCAGGCACAATGTGAGGGATCTTTTTTATAGACATGCACATTCAGATTGGATGCCTATGCATTTTTATGGCTCTAGAGGAGGAGGGAGGAGACCACACAGAGCCAACACGGACATGAAGAAACAATAGCTGTTGTTTAGGGAAAATCAAGCCTGACCTATTGATTTTTGTTACAAAGAAAAAGCTATCTTGGGAGATTGGGAATCTCTACAGGCACGTCTGTAGCACTGTACCCTTTTGTGTTTTACGTCTGTAAAGTTGGCCATACATGCACAGCCTGCAGTCTGAATGCAATCACTCGAACAGTTTCTTTCAGCCACAGTAACCCTGCGGATGCACAAATCCCCTTGCTGGGCTGTTTTTTTTGGCAGCTGGTACGGCTGGCTTTCAGAATACCCAAACAGTGCCTCTATCTGATAGGATGCATGCGCTGTTGGGTAAACACATTTTCCACTGGCTCCTTTGACAAATTTTCAATTGCACATTCGCTGCTCAAAATTTGGCTGAGCCAGTAGGAAATTACAAAATTCAATAAGTTCAAGCTTAATGTGAATGTAAAGGCTCAAGGTCTTTTTCTTTACCTTCAGGCATTCTATGCCTGAAGGTAAAAATCCTTCTGTGTGTAGCTGTCCCCCAATACTTAACCTGGGCCCCACCTCGATCCAGCGATGTGCATGAGAGCAGCGGCTCTCCCAGGTCTCTTCCTCATTTGTTGAGACAGCAGTGGGAGCCATTGGTTTCTGCTACTGTCAATCACAGCCAGTGAGCCAATGAGGGGAGAGCAGGGGTGGGGCCGAGCTGTGCTTCATGTGTAAATGTATACACAGCAGCAGCTCTGGAGCGAGCCTGTTGCCCCCATAACAAGTTGCTTGCTATGGGGGGCACTCAACGGGAGGGAGGGGTCAGGAGCGCCGGCAGGGGACCCGAGAGAAAGAGAAAGATTAGAACTGATTTGTGCAAAACATCTGCACAGTAAGACGCGTTTGTTACTTAAAAAAAAATAAAAAAATATCTGCCTCTAATATCACTTTTCCGAGCGCCGCACATGTGACTGCCTGCTGGTCTCCTCCTCTCCTCGTCCCAGCTGAAGTCAGCAGGGGGTACTAAGCCCTTCCCCCTGCAGCTGTCCGATTGGAAGAGACTAAGCCCTTGCCCCTGCAGCTGTCCGATTGGAAGAGAAGACCAGCGGGCAGTCAGGTGAGCGCCGAGTGGCACTTGGAAATAAGGTATCAGGCAGCATATTTCTATAAATCGCCTACACTGGGGAGCATCATGTTATCTAATAGAGGGAACTATAAAAAGAAAAAAAGTGGCTTTGCAAACACTTTAAGTAGAATATAAAATGGAAATTATGAAAGGTTTTTTCTGTGTATCCCTGAAGGATGGTTTTTCTGCAGGGTGAGCATCATCCCATCACCGGAGAACAATCATCTCGTGTCTTGAAGCAAATCTAAGCCTACACACTTTGAAGGATTGTTGGAATGTGTGCTTCTATTGGCAACAACAAAGAAGACTCTCCCAAAAAAATACAAAAGCTGTAATTTAATTTAAATGATCAGCTTACTGACACTTAATGTGTGCTTGATTTTTCCAGATCATTGACTCGTCGTGTCGCGAAGGAAGGGTATAGATGTCAGCCAGGAGCTTTATAAACAAGTCGGCAAAGGCAGCTCCATATTTCTACCCTGCTAGGTTCCTTTTCAAGAATCTGATTGCAGCTGATGACAAATTTTGAGCATTCCCTTTCGCACGGGCAGCTTTTAGAATTCAGCTTTTAGCTGCGACTAGATGAAGTTATCTACCGCACCTAAACTCTCAATGATTTCCTATGGCCCCATTCACACACTGCGTTTAGCAACGGTTTCGTTACATGGGGTTTTGTGCGGTTAGAAAAAATGGATTTGACTGCATCCAGGACCGATTTAGCACAGCTATCTGTACATAACCGCAGTGTAATATTTCACCTGCGGATAGATGCGGTAACAAGGAAAGAAAAACAGCACATCAGAAATGGCAAGAATGTTCCACCGCAGCTAAACGCAGCCGCATGTAATTGCAC
Source organism: Lithobates clamitans (assembly GCA_037952925.1). Taxonomy (NCBI): domain Eukaryota; kingdom Metazoa; phylum Chordata; class Amphibia; order Anura; family Ranidae; genus Lithobates; species Lithobates clamitans. The sequence continues at coordinate 658,597 of JBBGZY010001241.1, forward strand.
GTAAATGCTGCTATCTGCAATGTACAACTGCAAGTGATCGCTGTGCCTCGAGTCTTGGAATTTCAAAAGAACAAAACATGTTTTTAACAGCGGCAGAACAGCCGTCCGTGTGAAAGAGTCCGTATTGTTTTAATAGAATCTCATATTCCTTGGCACCTTTTTTTTTTTTTGAAGTGCTTGTCAAGCCTGGACATGGTGTAGATATCTGTGGATACTGCGGCTATCTATGCCCGGACGTGGGATCAAATACCTGGATTAGACAGGTATCTGCTCCCCCCTGAAAGGTGCCAAATGTGACACCGGAGGGATGGGGGCTGGGGAGGATTCTGAAAAGCGGAAGTTCCATTTTTGGGTTGAACTCCACTTAAACTACATCTTAGTGCTGGCTTTTTTTTTTTTGAGATTTTCAGTAGTGCTGCAGTGTTTGGAAGATTTTTATGCAAATATTGACTACAGTTAGGAAGTCAACACTTTGGCCTGGCATCTCCCATGTCTAACTTTTAAAGTGGATGTTATCCAGATTCATGAAATTTGGCCTAGGCACATACTGTATATCTGTAGTGTTTACTTATCTCTCTCCAAAGCCCTGTGTCTTTGTGCTGTTTTCGTTCCTCTGTTATCAGTATGATAACTTCTGACAAATTTTCTGAGACAGGAGATAAAACCAGCCTGAAATTTGTGTTGGGGTGGGTGCTTTAAATAGATTAGCAGAGAGCTGGTCTTGTCACAGCACAGTCCTGAAAGTATCTTAGTTCTTCTGCCTATGTGGAGTGGAGGTGTGTGCCTTTCCTCCAATCGGCTTTCACACAGTGTATGCCAAGACTACACTCCTACAGCTGAATGAGAAAGTAAAAATTCTAACACGATATAAGAATTTTAAAGAATATAGCAAGCTGAAGACAGCAGATATACATGTAAAACTTGTAGGGAGATTTGTTTAATCTCTGTTTATCATCTGAGTCTTTACATCCACTTTAATCAGTCATTGATGCTGTCCATCTTGGTTATGGGCCAGCAGTTAAAGTGGTTGTAAACCCCAAAAAAAAAACAACCTGCAAGACAAAGGAATAATAAGCTGGTATGCATTGCATACCAGCTCATTATGAAATACTTAAAGGGGTTGTAAAGGTAAAAATTTTTTCACCTTAATGCATTCTATGCATTAAGGTGAAAAAACTTTTGACAGTACCGCCGCCCCCAGCCCCCCCGTTTTACTTACCTGACGCCTCGAATCTTCGGTCCGCGTCCTCGTCAGCTTCATTGCAGCTCAGCCTGGTCGCTGATTGGCTGCAGTGGATGGATTGAAAGCAGCGCAGCCATTGGCTCGCGCTGCTGTCAATCACATCCGATGACGCGGCGCGCCGGGGGGCGGGGCCGAGTGATACAGTGAGCGGCTATAGCCGCCGGCTGTATCACGGGAGCGCGCCCGCAAGCACTCACCACCATGCGAGCCCTCGCATTAAGGTGGTAAATGCTTGCGGGGAGGAGCTGAAACAGCCGCCGAGGTACCCCAGAAGACCAGGTTCGGGGCCACTCTGTGCAGAACGAGCTGCACAGTGAAGGTAAGTATAACATGTTTGTTATTTTAAAAAAAAAAAAAAAAACATCTTTACAACCGCTTTAACTTAGATCGACTTTTCACTAAATTAACTTTTAAGTGAAATGCAAGAGAATGGGCTGATGTGCTAGCTTTCTATAATAAAAAAAAAAAAAAATATTTGCATAATAATGGAGACCCAATGAGTTACTGAAGCAGAGATCTGAATCCATGCACAGGCACGTGGAGGTGAATGCCAGTGGAGCAATCAAGGGGAGATTTCCTAGATTTCAATTATTTTTTTGCATTCCAATGTGGTTAACATGGAGGTAAGTGATCACCTGCCATGGTACCTAAATCAATCATTTTGAATGGGCTCAAATTGCACATCATCACACCAAAGTCGTGTTTGCACCAATTTTGGAACTGCACTGCAACGAGATCTCTTACTATTTTTATACCATATGCTATCCGGTGCAGGCAAACACACTGCGTTTGCGATCTGTGTTTGACGTGTTGTTAAAATTGCACTGGCACCCGCTGTGGATGGCAAGGGCAGTATGATTTGAATGCGATGCGGGAAATGCGCACAGATGACGGGGTTTCCTGCACCTCATTAGTGTGAAGCTAGACTAAGTGTTTCACAACACCGTTAGTGCCACCCACATTGCTTCACATGTCTAGACAAACCCTTTGCAATGTCCTGAGTATGCATAATATGACTTGGTGTTACTATATCATGTAGTGTTATTTGTACTCGCGCAAATGCTCTGATACCTAAATGCTATCTATAGATATGCGGTGCAATTTGAGCCCATACAAAAAGATTTGTCTCAAATCGCACTGCAAAGAATCACAATTTGGTGCAATTTTTGTCTGAATCGCGTACGCTTTGCCCCACTGTTTGTGTGAGCCCAGGCTTGTCATAGTGACTTCTGCCTGGGTTCAAACAGGAGCAGTACAGGTACCCGCATGTGATTCCGACATGGCACCACATTCCTGTTCAAATTGTATGTAATTCTTTGCAGTGCGATTTGCACCTTTTCATTTTGTATGGGCTCAAATCGCACAGCTAAATGTATCAGTACTTTTGTATTGGCGAGTACTTGACCGAAAGTATTGATACTTTGTACTCGCTGGTAAAAAAAAAATGCTATTGGTGCAATCCTAGTACATACCATACTTCAGCGTTCTAGTTTGAAATACAGTGCTTCTGTCTGTATGAAGTTTTCTAGTGATTTATCCTATAGTTAGAAAGTGCATTTGGTGGGTGATAGGACACTTTCCTCCTGCGGCATAAATGCTATAAATTCTCCTTTTTTGGACATTTTTTTTTTTTTTTGTAGAGTCTTTTGCTGGTTTTGTTAAGTGAATAATGTGCCCCAGAGTCATTTCAAAGTAAAGGTCACAGACATCTCCTGGTTCCTTCATTTTCCTCCAGCTACTTGTGTCCCAATCAAATTCCAAGGCTTTCCTACAAAGACACAATGTGAATTCCTGAGGTTGACTATAGATGTCATTTGATGAAGAACATGTGAATGTCCTTGGTAAGATTTTTAATCGTTCCTGCATGGTTAAAGGATGACTGCAATTTTAAAATAAGTCCTCGCTTATATGCAGTCATACCTGGTAAGTTTGCTTACATGAAATTCTTATCTGTGCTTTGTTAGCTGTCCTGGCATGTTCAGGTAAGTGTAATCATTGTGATGTGTACCATTGGCTTGTCTGTGGAATGCACTTTTAACTAAAGAGGAAGTAAAGACTCTGAAAAAAAAATACACCCTGCAAGACAAAGGCATAATGAGCTAGTGTGCATATGATTGAATTACTTACCTGAGATCGAAGCCCTCGTTCGCCCCCTCCGACGCCGCCATCGGCGCTGTGACTGGCTGGAGCCGCGATAACGTCACTCCCGCGCATGCACGCTGGTGCCACCACTAACTGCATGATCGCCGTTAGAAACGGCACGCTTAGTGCGCCTGATGTCTACAGGGCATGCGCCGTAGACATCGGTGCCGCTATTTCTGCAAATATCTCCTAAACCTTTTAGGTTTGGGAGATATTTCTTGCACCTACAGGTAAGCCTTAATCTAGAGTAGGTTAAAGTGGTTGTAATGGGTTTACAACCACTTAAAGACATACTAAAGTCAATGTCTTTATTACCAGGCGCTGTAAATGTTGCAGTGCACTAATGTGTTTATTAAAGATCACAAACTGTTAGGCCCCTTTCACACAGGCACAGTCAGTTTAGCCACATTGAAAAAGTATTGGGTTCTTATCCGTTGCTTCATCCGCCTTCATCCTTTGTACGTTTCGTTAATCTCTGTTTACATCTGTCTTCCGTTCCATTTACATCCGTTAATTTACCTGTGTACATCCGTTTTTGCATCTGTTTTGATCCGTTTACAGCAGTTTCTGTGGCTTTGATGACATTACCCAGAAAACATTGCTCCTCCCATGCTGCATTGCAGTTTTTAGTGAGCGACTTGCCCTTGCTTTGTCCTTGTGTGTGCGATCTGCGTTGTGCGATGGATTGCAACAATTTTTGGGACAGCGTGACGTTGTTTTGTCATATTTGCATACACGTAGAGAAAGGAGAGCAAAAAAAGGCAGATTGGCTAGGTGACTTTGTCAATTTTGGACCCATCCCATACTACTGAAGTGGCCTGAGGTTGAGTTCACATATAAACAAAAAAAAAACTTAATTTATTTCAAATGGGTCTTAACTGATCGGACGTTGACAGACATTGTCCGTTAACATCAGTTTTTATGGATCTCGATGTACCCTTGTACATTCAAAAAACCTGATAAGATCGGAAGCTGAGATGAACAGATGGTAAGCCCTTTTGGTACCTTCTTCCACTTGTTCTACCCAGTGACACAAATAAGAGGGGGCGTTATTGGTATACCAACTGGCTTCAATGAAGGGCACAATAAGTTAAATACACAAATTATTTATATTTTCTTCTTTATCAATTGAGGACAACAGACCGACAAGGGAGATGGAACAGTCTATTTTCTAGTTCTCCGACAGCCCTTAATATGGTTTTCATCCTGCAAGCAGCTTATATAACCCTTACTCAGCATCAGCAGCCCATTTCAGCTCAGAGCCGACGCAGTCCAGACCTCCTCTTGTGGAAGGGAAAGGTATGTTAAAGGGCTTGTTTAGATGGCAACATTTCATATGTCTGTAAAGAGACGTTGCTTATTGATCCAGTTTTTTTTTTTGTTCGTCTAGAAAGATAAGCGATTTTCTTTCAAACATCAGTCTTTTGTTCTGGTCTTGCTCTATTGATTTGGTAACCACAAAAGTGAAACCACTTTATGTAGCACATGCTATACTAATCACAGTCTGTACTTCTCCATATTCATAAACCTGAAACTTCCTTCTCTTTACAGTAAGGCGGTCTTATATCAGCAGGGTTCCTTTATTCCAGTCTTACTGTAACTACTCTTTCCTGCCAGTCTCCTTTCTTTGCGAGCAAGAATGCCTGGTTGGCATTTTGATGGTTGTTTATTGAATGACAGGCCCATTTCCGAGGATAAATTAGAGGTCATCTTAATGAAGGAATTTTTAAACAGTTGACATCGCTATGAGCAGAATCTTGGCAGGCTGTTGGGTCTCATTATTGAATTGTTATAGATACAATAAACTTTTAAAATGACAAATTATTTATTGTATTTTTTATTTGTTGTTGGACTAATCCCAATAGCCCTGGTGCTAAAATATGCACCCTTTGCATCTGGCAGTCACCCAGTTGTCCTGCATCACCAACATGCTTGGCTTTATGGTATTGAAAAATTACTAAGGGTGCTATTATAAGGCTTTAAAGCGGCATTCCACCCAAAAGTGGAACTTACGCTTTAAGGACTCCTGACATGCCACATTTGTCGTGTCTGTTTTTTTTTTTTTTGGGGGGGGGGGGCAGGTACCTAGTTTTGACTGGTACCCAACTCCCACTTCCGCTCATGCTGCCTCAGTGCAGAGCATAAGTTCTCCTCTCCACCTCCCACCCTACAATGTTCTGGGACAAGTCACAGGTCCCAGAAGATTGCCCGGCCATTCAGAACACGCAGCGCCACTCGCACCTGGCTGTGAAGCTGCAAGCTGTCACAGCAGGGTGCCCGCACTTTCATTGCCTGTGCCGTGGAGAGGAGAAGGAGAGATGCGAGGTTTCGGGTGGCCGCATTGCTGGACCGTGGGACAGGTGTCTGTTTATTAAAAGTCAGCAGCTATACTTGGGGGCAACAGATACCTGTCAAAGCCAGGTACACGCTCCCACTTCCTGATAAGATCGCCGCAATCTGTGTGTGGAGATCTATGATATTTCCAGCCCCTTTTCCTTCCTATTAGTAGCTGCTGACTTTAAATTTTTTTTACAGGCTGGAACTCCTCTTTAAAGTGGTTCTAAAACCTCAAGAAAACCTTCTGTGCTGGAGGTTCTCCTCAGCTCCCCTTATTCTTTCCTGAGCCTGATCCGATCCAGCATTGTGCAGGAGAGCAGTGGCTCTAGCCGTGGTCTCCCTCCTCATTGGGCAGAATGATTTTTTATTTTTTTTTGTCCCCTATGTGATGGAAATTAAAAAAAAAAAAATGTTGCCAGAAAATTAAGTTACACCCAAGCACATAAAATTCCTCCAACCTTAACCCCAAAAATCACTTTAGTGTGTGTTTTTACTGAAATTTTACATTTCCTAGACCTTTGCTGTAATATTAAGTGACATAAAATTTAGCCCCCAGCTACCTCACTAGCCTAGTCTCTAAATACCAGCCTACTCGTTCTCTTCGTTCCTCTCAAGACCTTCTGCTCTCTAGCTCCCTCATCACCTCCTCCTATGCTCTCCTCCAGGACTTTTCCAAACCCTCTCCAATCCTATGGAATGCCCTACCCCAATCTGTCCTCTTATCTCCTACTCTATTAGATTTTAGACGATCCCTGAAAAGCCTTCTCTTCAGAGAAGCCTACCCTACCCACACCTAACTACAACTGTTTGTTTTTTTTTTCATTTTCTCCATCAGCTCATCCCCCACAGTCATTACCTTTTTGTTTCCACTTTAGATTGTAAGCTCTAACGGCAGGGCCCTCTGATCCCTCCTGTATTGATTTGTATTGTGTGTACTGTCTGCCCTCATGTTGTAAAGCGCTGCGTAAACTGTTGGCGCTAAATAAATCCTGTATAATAATAATAAAATAATTGGAACTGCCACTTTTATATTCTCTAGGGTGTCTGCTTTCAGAAAATATATAGCTTAAACTGATTTTTAAACGTGTGAAAAAAATGAAAAGGAGAAAAAAAAACTGCTCTGGCAAGGGTTACATACATACATAGTAGATGAGGTTGAAAAAAAGACACACGTCCATCAAGTCCAACCTATGTGTGTGATTATGTGTCAGTATTACATTACATATCCCTGTATGTTGCGGTCATTCAGGTGATTATCTAATAGTTTCTAAAGCAATAATATACAATACATTATGTTAAACAAAAAAAAAAAAAAAGCTTTGAGTAGAATTTAGCAGTCATTTCGGACATGAACTTGGCCATTGATGGAAACTTATCTGAAAGACTTTTGGTTAAGCTGCTGTTTTCGAGTTAAAATTCTGTTTGGCAGCTGATGCTGTCATATATCCTTATCTTGATAACCTCCCGGTAATAGCTGCGGATTGAGCACTTGTCAGTCATGGTGCCAGCTCACGCCACTTTGCATTTATTCTTCAATTCAAGGAGTGATCTGTGTTGAATTTTGAAAATTGTTGCCATGGTAAAGCAACATCCTATCCTGTCTATTGTGTTCTTCCTCCCTCGCCGTGAAGACTCGGATACCGCTGCTTTTCTGCACATATATGTGGGATTTGTGCAAAGCTCTTGTGTCTCTGAATGTCGATTACTCTGTAATATTCCTGTCTCAAGGTCTCAAATCCCTGGTGCATAGAACTTGCAAAGAGCTTAACCTGAAATGCGTGTGTAAGGTATATATGATGGATGATTGTGTGTGCTTTATCTGCCTAACTCATCTATCTAAGCTGCTGAATATCCACATCTTGTACTAGAGTTTGTTCACACTTCTTCCATCATCGTCAAACACCATCTTATAGAAGAATGTGGAAACTGCATCAAGGTCTCTAGTTTTTAAAGGTTCAACTCTTCCAGTAGTGATAATCTAGTTTTGTGCAGATGCTGGTTTGCTGAATCTCCTACATTTTTTAAATTTATTTATTGGAGACCAAGTAAGGGTCTTCTCAGTAGGCCGGAGCACATTCTGATCTGCAGGGGATCTGTTCACGGATTGAATCCAAACGGAAAGAATGAGTGGATTTAACCAGGTGTGCATCTACTAGCATCCTTTAATCACCAATCTGTCTCTTATAGACTAAAGCCCTGTACACGCGGGCCAAATATCGTGCAAAATCAGCCAGTACAGTAGATATCAGCCAACATTTGGCCCATGTGTACAGGTCCTTGTTTGACAGAAGCCGATCTTAGGACTGGCTTCTGTCAAACGAGCATGCTGAAAATCCAGCAGCTAATCAGCATCCGATCAGCACTCTCATCGCTGTAAAACAGAGACCTCCTTGTGAGCTGCTCAGTTGGGCTGGGCTGAACGTGTGTGTACTAGATCTGCCTGAAAGATTGAAGGGTGGATCTGATGAGAAAGGGCCTAAACTTGCACAAAGAGAAATAAAGAGCCTACCATTGCTTAATTCTCCTGAAAATTCTAGTTGTCTGGCTATCATGCACCTGCAATGAGCATACATGGTATAAGTTCTGTCACGGAACGTCCCACACTCTGCTTGAGTGCTTCCGTCCGTATACCACTTCCTCCCAGTCTGGACTCAGATATCAGATATTCCAACTGCTCCCAAGCACAAAACAAGGCGAGACTTGCTTAGATGCTAACATGGACTGTTTTTTATTTAGAATCAAAATTACAAGACTTTATATGCCGTTGAAACCTCCTCTAACAATACAACTGTAACCTAATTAACATGAGCTAGTTTACTAAATCATTTACCCAGACTAGGTGACTATTCAATACACATTACCATAAACATCAACACAGGGTTAATTAGAACAAACAACAATGTGTGGAATTCCCTTAGAACCTGTGGTAAGCCAGACTAGACTCATTTACATTAAACACATTATAGCAGGGAACAAGACAGGTAGTTGAAGTTGATGACACCAGCATCTCCTCACAGTATGTGTCCCAACAGTATGAATCAGTCTTATCAGCAGGGGGGCTGCTGGAGGAATCCCCCCTCCCTCTACAGGGACACACATCCCAAATGACCACAGCAAAGAGTCCACAACCGAATGAGACAACATACAATATATACATATATACACGATTGAGTCTGATTAGTACAGATCAGACTAGATTTCTAATTCACCTTGCAGAGTATTGTTCCCTTAAAATCCAGGGCTCATAATCTGTTGGCAAGAGGCTCACATTCAGTCCCCTCCAATAGCCTCTGTCCCGGGTGAGTCTGTCACAAGTTCTAACTTCACTGACTACATGCTTGTTCAGTGACTTGGCATTTAATATAACCAGAAACAGTCATGGAACTAGCAGTTGTGGCCTCTTATTTATCTCAGTAAGGCAATTCACTAATGCAGAGTGTCACCGCATGGTGGTACTGTGGACACCAATAAAGTACACACTGCCACGTCCTAATAAAATACCTGAAAATACAGATATACATTAATATTCAAACAGTTTAAACTTTAGGCTCTAGTTGTTATCATACTTATACCTTTGTTGTGTCCCGCTGGCTGCCACCTATAGAATACCCCCACATCTGCCTGTGTTTTGGTCTGTGTTGGTGTTATGTCTCCGCATCTACTCATCATCTTATTTATACACCAATTAATGTAAGTTAACTAGGAACATTTTAAGTCATTGTACAATTTTCATTGCTTTGTGAAAATGTATGGATAGATTGTCAATGTTGTGTGTTCCATCTATTTATATATATAATATGGTTAGACTCCTGAGGAAGCGCTTTGCAGTGCGAAACTAGCTAAACAGGCACTGTTGGCACCCCAGGCTGGGATAGTCCCCAAACGACCGTCATCAGATTCCATTTTTGTCATTTGTAATGTCACTCTGTATTGGGGTAACCAACCATGAGGGTGCTTTTCAATAGTGCAATTAATATTTTGGATATACACTTTGGATAATACTCATTTAAAATGGTCATCGTTTTTTCTATTTTTGTATGAATTTTGTTAAAGTAAAGATATGTTTTTAACTGTAGCATCTATGCCTGAAAAGTCCATCTTCTTGCAAATGTCCTTCTATTTATTTTTTCTTTATCTCAGTCACGTTTATTTTGAGGGCTACATCAATGAGATCTCTAAACCTCGGTTCCAAGGCCATCCCTTTGTCATGACGATTACAGATCAGTGTCTCTCAGTCTTCAGTTTTTTTTTTTCTTCTAACCTTTATATCCCTCAAGGTGCAACAAGGCAGTGAGACTCCATAGCAACTTGAACTTTGTGAATATAGGTGTATGCCATATCTGACTTTATTTTTAAAGGTCTAAGGTCCGGGCTGTAAAGCTAAAATTGGCTACATTATGTAGACCAGGGGTAGAAACCTTAGCACTCCATATGTTGCGAAACTACACATGTCAACATGCCCCTACCACTGAGAGTCATGCATATGTGGCTTGTAGTTTCACCACAGTTAAGGTTTGTTTATGTTGATTAACCACTTGCCACCCAAGCCAATTCCAACACTTCTCTCCTACATGTAAAAATCGTCATTTTTTTTGCTAGAAAATTTCTTAGAACCCCCAAACACTATATATATATTTTTTAGCAGAGACCCTAGGGAATAAAATTTCGGTTGTTGCAATTTTTTATGTCACACGGTATTTGCCCAGCAATTTTTCAAACACAATTTTTTTGGAAAAAATAAAACACTTTTATGAATAAAAAAAAAGCAGCGTTTACGTGCCGCGTTTGCGTCTAGAAGCGTTTGTAAAAACGAAAAAAAGTTTTACAGGTTACCACGTTTAGTAGCATTTATGGGCTGTTGCAGGCATTTGGCATTTCAATATCCGTCCTGAACCCATTTTTTTGCATTCCAAAAAATGCTTCTAAACTCAACTGCCTAGAAACTACTTTAACCACTTAAGCACCGGACCATTTGGCTGGCCAAAGACCAGAGCAATTTTTGCAATTCGGCACTGCATCGCTTTAACTGACAATTGTGCGGTCGTGCGACGTTGCACCCAAATAAAATTGATGTCCTTTTTTTCCCACAAATAGAGCTTTCTTTTGGTGGTATTTGATCGCCTCTGCGTTTTTTATTTTCTGATTATAAACAAAAAAGAGCGACAATTTTGAAAAAAACGCATTATTTTTTACTTTGGCTATAATAAATATCCCCAAAAAATATATATAAAAAAATGTTTTTCGCTCAGTTTAGGCCGATATTTATTCTTCTACATATTTTTAGTTAAAAAAATCGCAATAAGCGTATTTTGATTTGTTTGCGCAAAAGTTATAGCGTCTACAAAATAGGGGATAGTTTTATGGCTTTTTTATTATTATTTTTTTTTTTTACTAGTAATGGTGGCGATCTGCGATTTTTATCAGGACTGCGACATTATGGTGGACACGTCTGAAAATTTTGACACATTTTTGGGACCATTGGCATTATTACAGCGATCAATGCTATAAAATTGCATTGATTACTTTAAAAATGTCACTGGCAGTGAAGGGGTTAAGTGTATCCTAGTACGTGTTCTAACGGAAGGGGGAAGGGGACTGTGCAGGGGACATGACTGATCGTCTGCTTATACTCTGTATGAACAGACGATCTGTCTGTTCTCCCCTCAGAGAACCGCAAACTGT